>WBNH01003954.1:351025-663638 GCA_013401255.1 Urocolius indicus
AGCCCGTGACCTCTGCGCGTCCCTGAGGGCGGCGGCCGCGCTGGTGGAGGGCGGCGAGGGGCCCGAGCCTCCGGGGCCGGACAAGGAGGCTGAAACGTGTGAGGCCACGGGCGTGCGCGGCGGCGGCGGCGGCTGCGGCCCTCGGGGACGGCTGCGCCGCCTCCCGCTCCTCGCTCTCGCTGCGCGGCCCTTTGAGCGCCGGCGGCCGCACGGAGCGCAGCGCCCGGGAAAAACCCTTTAACGAATTAGGGCTTGCAGTTAATTACAAAAAAAAAACCCAACTACAGACTGGAGAAACACGTGCTTTTCTTTAGAAATGTCTAAAATGCGGTCGTTGTTTTAGTTGTCCTCTGTCGTAAACGGTGGGCCTGAAGTGGTGGACTCTCCGGGGAGGGAAGGGTTTTGGTACAGACAGTGGAGGCGAGTCTTGATTCCATGAGCACTGGACGTAAGGAATATAAAAGCATACGCAGGTTCGTGTTCAGGCTGCCCTTGAGTGTTGTCTCTTAAGTATTGACATTGAAAAGTCAGCTAGAGAGGAGCGCTCTTGCTTACCTTGAGAATATGAAGTCGTCTTAAAAAAACTAAGTGGAGCATCTTGTCCCAAAGCATTTAACTTTTTTTTCTTTCAGGAAACACAATCACCATGTCGTCTGCGCTATTGCCCAAGCCGCAAATGCGGCGCCTTTTGGCCCGGCGGATGAAGTTTCACCTATTTGGGGCATTTTTTGTATCTCTGGGATGTGCAGCTTTGTACAAGGTGAGTTCTGTAGTCATTTGGTTACGAACTGGACTCATAAGAATTCATAATATTTTTCTGTCGAGATAGGGTCGAGCCGTTCATCAAAAAGCTTCAGTAATGTGTTTTTGTAAGCATGCTTCCAGAACATAAATAAATCACCCTAATCTTCATTGGAAGAAGTGACCTGGTGATTTAAGCTGTGCAATCAAGATCACGCAATTCGTGACAACGTAACTTCAAGTCTCCTAGTCCAAGACTGCTGTTGATTATTTGCATGGTTGATGCACATTAACTCTAGATAGTCTGTGTCTCTGTCACAGTATCTGAGACTTGAGAGAGTAGTCAAAGTCTTTAGACTGATTTTGGAAAACTTGCTTGTAAGCAACGTGGGAAACCCATCCTTCACGCTGAAGATACCTGTGTGGGGAAGGCTAGTGTGGTCCCTTTGTCTTTCCTTTTGAAGTGTCGTGTGGAAGTGCAGATTTCCACTTCCAAAAAAACCCCACTTACAGGTTGGAGTTTGCATTTTGTGGCCCTCAAGAGACTTCTGACAAAGATGAAAATGGTAGTTGTGCTCGAGTGCCTTTACTAAGCAATTCTTGTACCTCACACCCAAAGCATGCAACGGAGTTTAAATTACTGCAGAAGAACTGGATCTTGGTTTGCCTGTTGAACTCACGCAGGTACTGTTTGCAGCATCTGAGTACTCGGGAGGCTATGGGTAGAAGTGAGATCAACGATGCCTGTCAGGATCAATAAGCTTGCACAGTTATACTCAATATCTGCGGAACACATCTGTTAAGAGGAGGCAAGCTTGTTTGTGGTCAGACTTACCACTTTTTAATAGTCTGTGTTTTTTTTACCTTATTTGGTACTCTCACATTAATACTCCAGTAAGGCAGCAGACAGGATTAGAACAAGTAACATGGATCTCAGAAGTGCTTTACTTTGTTACTTGTTAGGTACTGTCAGACAAACCCACTTTGGACCTTCCTTCACATGTGATGTCTTGGCTCTCCTTTTAAGGTTTCACTTCAGACATTTGTTTACCTGACCGTTGGTCAGGTAGCCTGAAGTGGGGATTTGAACGGGAACAGAAAAATATTTTACTGATTTGAGCCCAAGGCTTTTTAGACTGCTGTCCACTGATACAAATCATAGAATAGAAAAAAAATACTGCAGGCTTTCATTTTTGTGTGTGTACTTGGCAGTTTGGAGTTGCTGAGCCCAGAAAACGAGCTTATGCAGAGTTCTATAAAAACTACGATGCTATGAAGGACTTTGAAGCCATGAGAGCAGCTGGTGTGTTAGAGTCTGCGCCGCCCAAATGATGGAACCTGCACCCACGGGTAAGAAGCCTCTGCATTACAACAAAAGTAACTTGGAGTGTTTCAGTGAAACATTGTGCTTCTGTTTGGAGGTGCTTCTTTTTTGATGAAATAGAAAGGTGCTTCCAAGGAAAAAGGATACACATTGCACCCAAGAGACATCTGGGTAATAAAAACATAAAGAATTATGGGAACTGGGGAGCGAGGAGGAAGGGCAGAACAGAAATCTCCTACCTTTTGGGTCATTTGCGTGATGCAGGAGACTTGCACAGAGTGACGCCAGGCCTTTCCCTGCTCATGCAGCCGTGGAGAGCAGACAGCTCTTGTATTGAACGACAAGACTTGCCTAGTATTGCTTGTTATGTTGATGCTATCACACCATGACAGTAGTTGGTACCTACTACTGATGTACTTGGGGTGGTGCAGTGAAGGAGCAAAGGGAGAGGCTGTTTCTCTCCCGTAGCATGCATCTTACTCTAAGAAAGAGAGACAGCTTCCACTCACCTTTTTGTCTTTTCAAGTCGGTGAGAGCAGGAAGATAACCTAGTCATGGGGGGAAGTATATTTAAATACACACACACACACACACACACTTATATATGTGTAAAATTGCAATGGCACACAGCTCAGGTTTTTGCCACGCAGAGTTAAGCCTGAATAGAACTTTGTTTGCAATACAGTTTTCCTAGTACTTAACAGTGCCTTTTGTTTGAAGACTGCCAAACTTTGTTCTCCCTTACTTGTTGTCATAACAGCAGGAAAAAAAAGCCTTGATTTCAACCTCATCATAGTTATTAATAAGCACACTCACTAAACTGCACAAGCTCGTGATGTGACAGCTCAATAAAGAATTTCTCCCCTTTTCTTGATCCAGATTTCTTACATTGAGTTCTCTGCTTCTCTTAAAATGACTTCAAACTAATGTAGAATGATCGCTTTTTCATTCTTTTGGAATGTTTTCATATTGTGATCATTATGTGATAATCTGTGGCTCTAATTATCCTGGCCAGCTGGCTTTTCTCAGCCTGCTTGCTTAAAGCAGCACGATTGAATAAAAGATTTGTCCTTAACGCTATTAATACTAAATTCAGTTGTGTGACAATCTACAACTGTCTGGTTTCTGCATGACACATTAAAAAAAAAACCCCAAAAAGCAGAGCTCCAGCTCTTCTGACGGATTCATAAAGCAGAAAAACAACATGGCAGTCCCTTTGTGGTTGGGGTTTTTTTTTTAATTTGTTTCAGAGGGGGGAGTTACCAAAGGGGGAAAACATCTGTTCTTGAGCTGTGACTACAACAAAGATAAATACTGAAATGGTAAATTTACCCAGTTTTCATCTTGGTAATTCTGCCTCTGGTTTGGTCCTATTGCTAATACAGAGGCAGCTCTAAACTTTCATAGACACTGGAATCCCATTCCTTAGTCAGGTGGCCTTCATCAGGGTATTCCGAAAAGCCATCTGGTGCTAAAATTATTTGAAACAAATATTGTCAGCAAGGATGCATGTTGAATATTTAATTAGAATCATGAGCAGGGTTTTATTTCGGTGCAAATGGAGCTCTGCTCTCAGCTTGTGTTCCCATTTGCAACTTAAAAATCTCCAAAGTTGCACATTGTGTGCACCTGTTACAATTAAATGTTTCCTAGACATTTCTTCCATTCCTTAATTACACCAGCTCAAAAGAAAATGTGAAAGGTACCTTTACATGTGATTTTGTTTGAATTGCTAACGCTTCCCGGAGTTTTCCCTCCTCCATAGCAGAAAACACTACCAGTGTTTCAAATGTTCTGGAAAGACTGTGGAAAGCACAAGCACACAGAGCAGATGGAAGACATTTTCATTTGCCTCAGTAGCTGAAATCTTAGCTATGGAAGTTGGATGGAGGTTGAATTTGATGCATTTTTTTGGTGTAGTTGCCCGAAGGGTACAGTGGTCAGTCAGGCATGCTCTACCTCCTGTTTTTCCTGGAATCCATTCTGTCTGTGTCAGTAAATGCAGTGGTTTCCGCTCAGTGAATGCTCTCTCTGGAGTCAGTACTCAGCTGCTAAATGGAGGAGTGGGGGGAGAATTCCCAAGCGAAAGTGTCAGCTCAGCCTCCTGCACCATGGTGTTGCTGCAGGGCCTGCAAGAAACCTGGTGCCCACCTGTCAATTTAACTGTGTCTTCTGCTTGGCAAGGACCTCGTGTGGTGGCACCCACAGTGGGGACCAAGAGCAAGTGTAGATTTGAGGAGTGTGCTACCTCTGCAGTGTGCTCAGTAATAGGATGGAGGGGCAAACTCAGAGCTCAGTGCTAGCCGCTTGCATGACTCTTGTCATGGAGCACAGCTGGGCTTGGATTGTGTTCAAGGTACTGGGGAGAAGCAATCTGAATTTGGTTTTCTTCCTTCCTTGGTAGGTTGCTTACACCACTTGTTTCCTTTCTGGCTCCTCTCTTAAAGCTGCATTCCTTTCTCTTTCAGGCCCTCAGGAAGATTGATTCAGTTATCAGTGCAGCATGTATACTGAATCTGACGTGCTGTGCAGTATTGTTCCAGCTCTTGATTTGTTCCATGTTCCACTTCTGTTTGCCACATGAAGGGTGTGTGAATCTTAAACCACCAGGAAATAACGGGGAATTCCTCTAGACTAAACCACGACAGAAACGTTTCTCTCCATTGCTTTGTGTTCATACACACCAATAGGTTTACTTAGAGCATAAAATTTGTCCAACATAACTTAGCATTGGTTTTTTATCTTGCAGATTCCCTTCAGTCTGAGGAGACTTGATGCCTGACCTTTGTTCCTGGAGTTGTAAAGTGTAATGCACTTGTGCACATGGCATACACTTTAACGTAACTCAATAAATAAATACATACATCAGTGGCACTCGGTTGTCTTCATTAATGTCAGAATGCTCAGATGCTGACAGGAGAGGTGCAAAGCCTTCATAAATCGCTCAAGATGACCAAGTCTGGTTTTCTTCCAACCAGGAATGATTTGCATCTCTGTTTTGGCCAAATAACACCCTAAGCAGTCACAGTTAGAGGCTGGTTGGTATGAGATGGGAGAGGCTCCATTTTGGAAGGATCCGTGTTACCTCTGGCTTCACAAGGTGAACTGAGCTTGAGATGAAAGAATTTGGAGAGGAATTCTGGAAATGATACACTGGCCAACCTTTCTGTCTTTGTCTGCTGCCATTGCTGTGTTGCCTTCTTTACAGCACCAAGCTGTTGCATCAAGACCTGTAAACTGAGCAAGTGCCCGCTTGTACGTGTGGCATGTTGCTGTAATTGGAAAATGGTTCTAAACTGCAGGTAAAACATCACATGTATTTGATGCACAGAGGAAAGAGGGCAATAGCAGGCAAACCAAGAAATATTTTAGGATATGATGGTAATTAAAATCCTTGCATGCTGCTTCTAGACACGTATCATCTTTTTTAGTATGTGCATGTAGTCGGCTAAGCGTGGTTTGGATGCCTGCTCTGTGCTGTGTGGTTATGAGCTCTGTCTTCTGCCACCATTTGCAGGATGCTTTGTGTGCTGCCTGCTGCTGAGGCTCGAGAGGGTCCTAGGGCTGTAGCTCTTCATTCCTAAGTGCAGGTACTAGGAGAGGAGTCCAAGCTGGTTGTGTGAAAGGTGCAATGCTTCATGTAAAGAGACACGATGGCATTTATGTTGCAGGTGAAGGTCTTCAGTTCAAACCTTTTTTGGAGTAACTCCTTATTTTAAATACATCATTAACTGCTTATGCACTTGTACTGGGCACCAGCCAAGAACTGTGTTCTGTTTTGGGCCTGTCACTACAAGAGAGACACTTGGCACTTGCTGCAGCGTGTCCAGAGGTGGGCAACAAAGGCGGTGATGGGTCTGATGTGGGATAGCTGAGGAAATTGGGATTGTTCAGTATGAAGAAGAGGAGGCTGACAGGATCACTCTCTACAACTACCTGCAAGGTTCTAGCAAGGTGAGGAATTGGTCTCTTCTCTCAAGTAACAAAGTGATAACACAAGAGGAAATGGGCTCAAGTTGTGCCAGGGGAGGTTTAGATTGGACATTAGGAAGAACTTCTCAATGAGAGAGTTGTTACGTGCCAGCACAGGCTGCCCAGGGAGGTGGTGAAGTCACCATCCCTGTAGATACTTAGAAGCTATGTAGATGAGGTGCTGAGGGACATAGTTTGGTGATGGGCCTGGCAGTGTGACGTTAGTGGCTGGACTTGAAGATCTTAAAGCTCTTTTCCAACCATATGGTTCTATAACACTTAAAGGTATCTGAGAGTAACATTTGAACTAACAAAAGCACGTAAGTGATGTATTTGATCCGGGACACTCTTACGGAGCAACATGGCATTTCCTTTAAACTTTCTATACAGGCAGTGCTTCCTTTAAGCAAAGAATGTGACATCACTGGTACAAGGGAAAGTGTGTGCAAGTCATCAAAGTACCCCTGCTCTTATAAATGTAAACCAAGACTTAACAATAGCGTGATACCTATTTAACTTCTCAATTTACAGCATAAACAGTGTCTGTCATTAAGTACTGACTAATGTGTTCGCAGGCCTGCTGGCAGAGTGTGATGGCCAGGAGTCTTTAGTCACGCTGACAGCCTCGGGGGCAAAGAAACCCACCACTGCCAGGTGTGCTGGCTTCTCTTGCAGCTCTTGCCCTGTATTCTTCCCAGTTGCTATAAGTTGACTTTTGAATACTAGGTTTCTTCTGAACCTTTCTAGGCAATGCCAGTTACTGTTGTAGTCTGTGTTCCTTCAGTTACTGCCACGAGTTAATTTGAAGGAATGAGTGGTGTGCTCAAGGAAGGGTTTTTTTTTGGCTGTACAGCAGAGCTTGGAGATGTCTCTGTCCAAAAGTCTTCAGCCACAACAATGGAAGATGAGCTCTGACTTCCATGTCTGTGTTTTCACAGTATTTTTCATGTGCTTGTGGGTTTTTTCCCCCCAGTTTTTCAACTGATTTGAGGGGCTCCAGGCTGTACATTCTGTGTGTACTATGGTGTCACAGTGGGTGCAGAGTAGGAATTCCAGCAGGTGGTGCCAGCCAACCAACCCACAGCTTGCTTTCCTCTGGAGTGGGAAGGGAGGGCAAGGCTGGGGCCCTAATTTGAGAGGATAATGCAGAAGAGCTCACCTTTTCAGCAACAACACACACATTTTCCTTTTTAAAATTTGTTTTGGATTTAGCTTTGCAGCAGTTCAGCTAATCTTGTCTTACAAACAATTGGGTGTTTTGTGGGACTTAGCACAGCGCAAGACAGCCCTGTGTGAGTTAGACACCAATCAGCTTGCCTGTTACAGGGCCATTTTTAGGACATGCGGAGGCTGACAAACGTGCTTGTCCGCTCTGAGACCATCTTTAAAGGTTTTTGCTGTGTTTATGTATGAACTATATAAAAAGGAATTACTTGACCTAAACTACTTTGGGAAAGGTCTTGCAATGTATAAGCCTGATCGTGCCTTCAAATATTTGGCTGGCTTACTTTATTCTCGAGTGTTTGAGGAATGATGGATTGTTCTGGAAGCAAACTGAAAAGATAGATAGCTGTGAAGTTGTGAGCTCTCCAGGTCTACAGAGCATTATGAGAGTAGCTATGTTTTAAGAGTACACGCTGGAGTGCTTTAGCAGCAAAGTACAGGCAGCTGCTCTTTGGACAACTTTGTTTTCATAGTTCACACAGCCCGTATGAAGGAGAGGCTGATTTATATGCTGTCTCCACACGCTTCCATACATGTGGTCAGAAGGGGGAGAAAGAACCTGCCTAATGCAGTAAAGATGCTTGCTTAATTCACTGAAGAAGAGTGCAATTTAAGCAAGTGTTTATTCCAGGAGACTATAATTCAGGAAAAACACAAACGTCTCTTACTGAATGGCTGCGATTTTAGAAACTAAACTGCTGCCTTCTCTCATTTTTTTTACAGGTGTGTTTGTATCCTCTAAATAAATAATCACCAGGTTAGTCTGCTTCAAGTGGTGATTACAGTGCTGTTTTGATTTAGTTAGTCACAAAAGCATAAAACTTTTCAGCACAGGTTTTTGGCAAACTGGTCTTCAGTTTTTACTTCCAAAGTACTGTCATGATCTATTGCATTTTCTGGTATGTGATGAAGTCCAGTGACCAACTGGAATCTAATGGGGTCTACCTGAAGCTCGTATGTGTGTCTGGTCATTGTTCCACACAGTGATGTGTCCATTCTCTTGTAACTGCACGACCAAATAGCTCACAAGAACAAGTATTATACGAATAGCTTTATTATCTTTAAACAATCCTCATTATATTACAGTTTGTCCACCAATATGCAAAATTAGAAGTAGTAAACTATTTCCATAAAGTATTCAGGAATGAGGCATGTGCCTATATACATTTTTTTTAAAACAGTGTTATTTAAACAATATCTGAGTTGTCAAATCACTGTCTGAAATGTTGGTAATGGATGGGCTTACTTCACAGTCAGAAAAGGACAATGCAGAGCCCAGGCGTCTGCATCTTCAGTACACAAGAGACACGGCTTTTAGAAATACCTTTTAACAAAACAGAACTCACAAGAAAAAACATTGCAGTTAGTTACTACATTCTTACTTACTGTGCATTTGGTCATGTCAAGTATGCATAGAAGTTATGAACTATAAAGCATATGTGTGTGCTCTGAATGATAATCAGCTTTTATTCCAGTTCTTGCCTCCAATTCTGACCAGGTTCAGGAATCCCCAGACAAAATTCATGTCCATAAGTACACAGAAGAGGGAGAACAACACAAGTAGTTGAAAACCAAGGGAGCTTTTGTTTTTTTTTTTTTTAAATACAACTGCCACAGCCAGGTTCAGTTTATAAAATAATCTGTGCCCAGAGACAGTGATTTCCAGTCTACTACAAACTGTGAAACATCTGCAGAACAGGACACTTAGAGAGCTCATTTCTCTTGATGTGTTTAACGTGTAAGTGTATCGTGACAGCATCATTAACTAAGAACGCAGTCGGCGCCTGTGTGTCCCTACTTTTTGATCAACTTGAAAAAAAACCAAACTGACTTTGCTTAGCACAAACATATTTGAAAAGTCATGTTTCTAAATATCCCTGGTTTTATCTGTTCGGAGATTATAAGCATTAAATGATTTGGGGCTTCAAAGAGCACATATTATGCAGTGGTGGCAGATCAGAGGTCAATGAGACCCAACAAGGCTACACTTTGCACCTGCACATCTATG
This sequence comes from Urocolius indicus, assembly GCA_013401255.1. Lineage (NCBI taxonomy): Eukaryota > Metazoa > Chordata > Aves > Coliiformes > Coliidae > Urocolius > Urocolius indicus. Next base: position 360,295 of record WBNH01003954.1, read on the forward strand.
TTACATTGAGTTTAGGGATTTCTGGTAGATTTTGAGGTGACTAGGCTTTGTTTCTTAGATTTTTTTTTTTAACTGGATGTTACTGGCTTCCAGCTAATGCCCAGGCAATGCACAATATCACTCATACATTGAAAGTCCCTCTTGAAAGTTCGATGGTGGATAAAATAAAGTTTCTGTATTTAGTTAGTTTCAAAAATAAATGTTGTAGTTCATGTTTTGTTCTCCAAACCACACAAAGGCACTATAGTTTACATTAAGGACTAATGTCCTGCAAAACTTCAGTCAAATAAAGGAAGCTGTTTTAAGGTTAAAGTGGTGCTAAAACCCAGCTGTCACTAGTAACTTAAAACAGCCACACTGGGTTTTTCAGATTTAGTGGGGAAAAATGTTTTGCCTCAGGACGTACACGTTGAGTGGAGTGCGTGTGTGGGGGAAAGGCTCAGCCTTGAGCAAGTTTTTACAGCTGAGTTATAAACCTGGTTTATAATAGAAACTGGCAGACCCTAAAATACGATCTAGTAGGTACTGATACACATTTTGTGTGTGTGTGTGGCAAAAACGTCAGTATGGATGCAATTTTTCCTTATTCTCTGATTTTTGGTTATTGAAAAGAAAAACGATTTTTCTAGAGCTGTAGTCCAAGGCTGTTCCTTTTCACTTTATTCATCTGCTAGAACACTTTCCTTCCAGCACTCGTATTTTGGCTAGGGAGCAGGAATGTTGTCAAGATTAGAAAAGCTATTTGGCTTGGCTTTGTTATCACCTCTTACCTCCTCAAAAGTTATTTGCATCTCTACTTGATGTAGGTTACTGCAGAGAAAACATCACTTCCAAAATGGGAAGGAGTAACTGTACTCACCACAAATAGTTATTTATTAATGAAATCCTTTCCTCAAGGCTTTATTTTTCACCATGGTGAATTTACTAATGAATACTTGGGCAAAATTTGGATCAACTACATACTGGTATGTTTTTGTTATCGTTGGAAGGGGTTCAGTAGCCACAGCTGGCAGTGCTGGCACTGTTGTGGCGCTGAGAGCGAGGTGGTAAGATGTCTTTGTGACGTACTCCACGAGACGGTTGTACTGCTGTTCTGATAGTCTCTCTCTAGCTCCATCTGCCTGAAATCACATCAGACAAAATAGTTCATGAATAACAGACAGTAATAAAACTTAGTAGTAAGGACAATAGCTTCCACATTACTTTCTGTAGTTCCTTCCTGAGATCTTCCTCACATCAGTTTGATGTTTTAATTAACAGTGTTATCCCATGGTTTAGTGCTTGGTGGATGTGGCTGTTTTAGGCACTTCTGAGAAGCTCCGATGACCATAGAAAATTTAAGCAGTATCTTTTCAGAATTTCAGGAACGGACACCTTGCTCAAGAGTAAATCTTTACAAGAGATCAAGTCTTTGTAGACAGCAAAAGTATCTGAACCCCTTCTAGAAAAATGCCAGCACCTCTTGGCAGTGCTTGTCAGACAGCAATCCTAATTAGCAAAAACACCTTCTCACACAATACAATTAAAGACAGTACATAGCTACTTCTGGGCAGTTAAGTCTTGATTTAAAATAAAGACTAGAAGCTTCCTTCCAGAGAAATGTTCTATGATGGGATATATCCATCTGCTTCTGGTAACTAAAAAAGCTGTTCTGGGTCAGAGGACCCACACAATTACATTTTTTTAAACAAAAGAGGTTTACTAAAGATGGTTTGGGTGTGTCATTTCTGGAGAAGAAATCAGGTGTCTATGCAAGCTGCCTTTTCCACCACGAGCTGGAAGGGCTCCTCTGAAGAACTCCCTTTTTGCAGACTGCAGTATGTTGAGGTTCAAGGCTCTAGCATGAGCGATGTAAGTAATCTACCTTAAGTGCAAAAGGATACAGTAGAACAAATACTGTCATCAGAAAGGTGGCATCTACCATACAGTTCCAAACAGACAGAGTGTTAGATGAAAAACCACAGGCAAACTTGGCTTTGGAAGATCAACCTGCTGCACTCCTTTTTTTTGAAGAAGAAGAGAGTGTGCAAGCAGGCATCAAACTAGTTGCATGGTTTCAGAAAAAATGTATTTCAGAAATACCATTGTAGAAGCTACGGTGGTCTCACCAGTAAAGCCACTCAGAATAGAAGTTATTTCCAAGATATGACAACAAAAAGGCAGAAGCTATACTGGAGCTAGGCTTTGATGTCTCCTTATTTACACTAGGAGAACTGCCGAGCAGTTTCCTATTTGTAGCCTTTAAAGTGGCTTTGTTTGTTGGATGCCATGCTAAGGATTCAAAAACTGTTACCTTCTCACTGCCTTTCAGAGATCTGCACAGGCCTCACTGGGTGTGATGATATTTTCAAACAAACAGTGATATTGGATTCAGTTTAATACCCACAATCAATATCTTGTCATATCTCTGGACTGCAAGGCTCACTTTAAACAAATGACTGCTTATTTAAAGAAAGAATGAATGTGACTGATAGATAAGTAACAGATGTCACATCCAAATCAAAAGTCCCCTCTGGTTCTTTTACTATGCCTTTGGAGATGGATTTGCTGTTCAGCAAGTAGAAACATCCCTGTTTTCAATCATCACCACAAAAACACTAAAGGAAGGAGCCTCATGAACAAGTTCTGCCTATAAAAAGCAGAAATGATGAAATGGCCAGAGGAATCATAGAGAATGTGGTTTCCATGAATGACCTTAAAGGGAGGGAAAGTCAGAAGGCAGGCTGCTGCAGCAGACTCAGACTAACAGCATAGAATGTCTGAATCTCATCTGCAGTCTGGTGGCACAGAAAAAGTATCTGTCTCAGCAGTTTTACGAGTTGAAAGAAAGGAGAGAAAGACACTGAAGTACCACCTATGTAAATGAGACCTTTAGTTATGGGAGTCAAGCTTGCATTTAGGTGGCTTCACATTTTTTTCCTGATTTCTGCTTCTAGGGAGGTAAGCTGGGTTACCACAGTGCCTCCACACTGACCAGAAGACCCAAGTTACAAAAGGAGAAGGAAAAGGTGCTGGCATTCACCAACACTTTTGAACCCACTCCTCATTCAAGCCCCAGGCTACATCCCACAGATAAGGCATAATCATTCAAGAGGATGTATTAATGGCACTTGGATGGTCTTCCAAAGTAACTGGGACCCAACTTGTGTCCAGATGACTTCGTCTGCAACTGTCTGTTTCTTTAGTCAGTTTCAGTTTAGCTTATATTGCTGAGGCAACAACAGAAACTTGCTTTTACTCTACTTTTTCTCCTAAATGGGGCCTAACATTGTCACTAAGTGCGTGCCTTAGGCCACTACTTTGAACAACTGTGATGTTAATAGTCAGACCATTCAGTAAACCAAAGCTTAGTCAAGGGTTGCTTAATGCACCTGCTAGAGTCATCTTTAAGATATCATGTCTTTTCATGCTAGAAGGCCATACATTTGGGTTAGAGAAGTCCATTTTTTTTTTTGCAATCCTCCCATAATAACTTAGAAAGAATAACCCTTCAGCACTTCTAACTTTATAGTAGCTACAGCACCTTTGTCATGTGCTCTGAATGTGTGCAGCACTGACAGGCTGCTCTGGGCACGCTAAGCACTGACGGTGTTTTACCTGCTTTGAAAAACCCAGACACTGGTTTTCAGCTCTAGAGATGATAACATGTAGCACTATCCTGAAAACTGTTGTAGATCATCACAAAGAAATTCTGGAATATCTGAAATTTCAAGGCTTTTCGTTTTTTTTTTCTGTCTTTTTGACATTATGAGCTATACCAAGAGCAGCTGGAAGAGCTTGCTTTTTGAGTTTGATGACTGTTTGAAAACAAGCAGTGTCTCAATTACTTTGGAAGATAATCCAAGTACAATTAATGCTTCCCTTTCAATAACAATGTTGTCAGTGCCAGAGTTTTCAAGAATCCATCCAGGCTACTCCTAGCCAGATGGATTAAGTTGTATATTGTGGAGGCGAACATGTCATCAGGCAAACCTATTGCTGAAGGAGTCAAAATATGCTCTATAACATCTCTGGTGATTACAGCTGTAGAATAACTCATGTTATTCCAACAGTTCCAAGAAGCCAAGGAGAGGGAAGGGGGAAACTGTTTTGGGCAGAGCTGAAACAAAACTTTTGGTAATCATTTTTGTGAGCAACAAGACAAAAAAGTGGATTTTTATAATGTTGAAAGGAAACATTTCAATTAGTACTATTTCTAGGATTTTTGACTTAATTAATCAGAAAAATAGTTAGAATTTACCTTTGATAACTTTATCTCTGTTTTGCTAAACTCTCCATAATAGTTTGGTTGACCTGACTAGCCATTTTCTGGCCATCTTTACTAATGCCATCATGTACAGATGTGTCCTGCACTTCAGTTGATGGCCTACCATTAATATTTAGGAGTCATGTCTATTCAAGTTCAGGTCTGCAGCTCTGAGGCTGCTCACCTGCAAGTCACACCTTGCTGCTCCTATGGTTCCTTTTCCCAATCAACTAATAAATGTTAATTAGAAAATAATACTACTTAACTCTGAGTAATTACTAAAACTTCAGGAAGCTTTTGGAATTCTTTAATGTGTAGCTGCTTTAACATCAAAAAATAAACTTTCCTATTTTTGTCTGCCTTCCTTTCAACTGCTCCTCCTTATAGCACATGTCTTTTAAATGTTCACACAAATTTCAGAATCAGCAGCTGCATTCTGAAGAAATATTTTGCCAGGTCTGTTTTGTACATCATCAATCAGATTTTGCTGTCTTGCCATCTCTGACTTTGCTCCACCTGGGCCACAGGCACTCTTCATTGCCTTTATCATGTCATACATTTTCACTGTATTCCAAAGAGCCTGTGGCAGTAAAAGAGGTAAGTACTGAGGCTGGGTGGCTTCAGGCTTACAGCTCCTTGCATTGCCACTGGAGTAGGACTCACATATTTCTATCCAGAACTTCAGAAAACCTGACGTTTTTGGTCCAGTGCCTCCAAAGCAGGTCTCATTTACTGTGTGCACTAGCGTGTGTTTGTGGGAACGCTGGACTGCGCGTATGCCACGTGGGGTTGTGCTGTGCATGTACAGGAGCCACTTGCCCAGCAGTCCTGTACATTTCCAGCTGCAGCAGGGAACTAGAGGACTAGAATTAGGCTCCCTGTCCCTTGCCTTTCCTTCTCCCACACAGGCAGCCCCTCTGCCTCATCACCCTCTTGCGGCAACCTTTGGGCAAGTAGCCCTTTGCCCAGAGCACCAAACTATTCCTCACCCCTTGGACAACCAGGTACAATGACAAGAGCCATCACACTACAGCCTAGTAAAAAAGATCTGGGCTGGTGCTAAATAGGGTTAGGATGTGTTGACTGCATCAAACACCTTAGGGAGAACAAATCATCTTCCTGTTCCCTCCAGGACAGTAGCTCTTGACTGAGCAGGACAGTGTGGATCCAGTCTGATGAGCACCTCTGGTGACCACAGAGCACTCAGGGACAAAAAAGCTGAGCTTTGCCCACTTGCATCAAAATTTAAGTAACGCCTCATGTAACTTTGTGGTGAGAGAAGGCAACTTCAGTCAACAGCACTCTATGAGGCTGAGGTTGGTGGAAAGACAATAAACGTAACTAGAAGATTCAGCATTAAAAAATGCTTTTGCAAAAACATCCGAGTCCTGTCATGACACAGATGAAGTCCTTGCTGTGCTGGAATCGATGGCAAAACTCTTCAGTGACTTCAGAAAATTCGGCTTTAACTGAAGGCACTGACACCTCCCCTGCTTTTGGGCACACCTTGGGATTTTACATGGTCTTTTCCTGTATTTTAAACAGAGACTTTTCGGTATAGCAAAACATGAACTACCTGACACGCTGTTATAAAAAGAGCAACTTGGGATATGTGTGTTTGTTTCCAAAATGATCTCTCATATGATTCCACTTGAGAATTTAATACAATAAACATTGTTTCCCGAAAGTGTAATAATATAACATTCTTCTACCATTAAAAGAAGATAATTCATCCAAAACCTCAGTATTCAAATGGCTTACAGATCTTTCAATATGAAGATGAAGGATTTATGCTCTGGCAAACACTTGGTTCATCCAATCTCAGCAAAAGAACTGTTCCATTTTCACAGAATCACAGAATGGTAGGGATTGGAAGGGACCTTTAGAGATCATCTAGTCCAACCCCCCTGCAGAAGCAAGTCCACNACACCCACCCTTCAGATATTTGTAAATATTAATGAGATTCCCACGCAGTCTCCTCTTCTCCAGACTAAACAGCCTCAGTTCCTGCAGCCTTTCCTCATAAGGAAGATATTCCAGTCCCCTGATCATCTTGGTGGCCCTGCGCTGGACTCTCTGCAGAAGTTCTCTGTCCCTCTTGCGCGGGGGAGCCCAGACCTGGACACAGGACTCCAGATGAGGCCTCACCAGGGCAGAGTAGAGGGGGAGGAGAATCTCCCTCGACCTGCTGGCCACACTCTTCTTGATGCATCCATTTTAAAGTTGGCATTTGCAGAAGAAGAATGATCTAACAAAGTAAATACAGCTAGCAACCAAGCAAGACCACTGCATAGGAGGTGGCAAGATAAGGAATGTGATGAAAGGAACACGCATTAACACCACCAAAGTGTTAAAACAGAATTCACAGAAGGAAGAATAAAAGAAACTGTTCTCACTGTGACTTCAGAGGCACAGACAGCAATGCTGACTTGCCAAACAATAAACACCTCATGCACACATAGTCGTGAGAGCCTCTTCAGAAAAGAGGTGGTGCTTTACCAAGGTCCCAGAATTCCTCTGTTTGTTCCCTGAGAAAACTGCTGTCACAGATATTAAATGTAATGACCAATAAGATGACAGAAAGGAGGAGATACATCCCTTCCATCCAAAGGGCAACGCAGTCAATTGTGAGGTGCATGAAAGGAGCAGGTCCCCTTGTTTGGCACTTAGACCTCTGGCCGCCCAACCCAAAGGTGAGCCAAAAGCATTGTCATCATCATCATTAGTGTAACTTGTCTCCAAATGAAAACTCTACCCAAGGTCTTTACCTCCAAATCAGAAGGCACTCTCTGTTGTTTTAGCTGAACCTTCAGCAGGTCTTTTTGCTGATCATCTTCCAGACAATCGATTTCAGTCACGGGGAATGCCTGCTGCTGTGTGTCTTCACTGATGCTGACCACAAAGAGCACCTCTGAGGTGAGCAGCAAGCAGCCTTCATGCTGCTGTCCGGATCCACTCACTATCATGATGTCTAAGGCCATATGGACTTCTGGCCTTCCTAGAGATTGCAACATTTTCCTGCATTATCAAGAAAAAAAAAGGAAAAAAAAAAGTAATTGTCAGTGTTATGCATTGGATCCTCCGGGACTTCTTTTGATCACTAATGTTTTTACTTAAGCCTGTAGCTATCACCTACAAATATAAAATAAGCCAGGGAGCATATTCCAAATCTCCATTACTGAAAGATGTAAGACGCGAGATTTAGAGAATAAATGTGAAACTCTTACTTATCGAAAGTCCTTAATCACTCACTGCAAAATTGGCCTAATAACTGTGCTAGGTCAGCCTGTTTCCCATCCTAATAGAAAAATTACCCTGAGAAGTGGCTTACAAATTCAGTGCAGAAAATAAAGCTATCTTCACTAACAGCTGTTTCTGGAGATGTGCAGTATTTTTCTTGGGCTCGGCGCAATGATAAATAAGTAAGAACTCACTGAATGCCATTAAATAAAGATCAGCTCTTTAGTTCCAAAGCTGGAAGCAGATCAGCAGCCCATCAATTGCAGATTGTGTTTCTATGCACTACCTTTGTGTTTAATGTTCCTAAACAAACTGCCATAACTCAGCCTTTCCTAGGGAAGCAGCCTGTTCACTTGACCAGAGGCCAGAACCTATTAATAAACAATGTGGATGTAAAAATGAGCAAGTGTCTAAATAATTTTACCAGACATATTTGACGTGGCTATTTGGAGCCTGCTCAATGTGTTGATCATTTGGAAGAGAGCGCTGCTTGGGAAGCTGAGAAAGTCCAGCTCCATGCAAAATACCTGTGGTAAGAGAATTGAAGTTTTTTAGTAGTTGTTTTCTACAAAACAGTTACATGTTGCAGTGATGTCATCTGTGTAGAGCAGTTCGTAAAATAGCGCAGATCCAAAATGATGTCACATCTTTGGAAGCTGTAGTCAAGATAATTCATTAAATGTTACAATGCAAGAGTTGTGCACTTAACCCTGGTGATCTTGCATTAGCAAGGAACAAAAAAAAACCTCACTGCGTGTTCTAAAACTCTGCCATACACTTGCAATCAAGAGAAAGATAATGCTCCTGAGAGCCATCATCTCAGAGCAGGATTAGACACATTACTTAGGATTTATGTAGAAAAAATCAAGACCATTGTTAACGTTCTTGCTTAATATTAAAATGCTTCAACATATGTGTCACGATTGGTACAAATTAGAAGGCAAGTTTGCCTAGATACTGTATGCAAATATTCAGTTACTTAATCCAGCTGTTAAATGCAGATCTATATGCATCTATAAGGTCTCCTGGGGCTTCTGGTTTATTGTGAATTCTTCTTAGTGCTAGCACAGAATGGAGATGACAAGAAGCAGTTAAATAGGTTTCTAAACAGGCTATGCAAAGCTGAAGACGATACGGCACGTATACCTTCAGACGGCTTGTGAACTCTTAAAGACGAGGTAAGGCCACCAGAAAGAAAGAGAAGGTTGCAAAAAACTTGCACAAATTAAGTAGTTTTAAAAACTTTCAGAAGACAGATAGGAAGCAGTTTATGCAGGAAGCACTGGTGTTACACAGTTTAGTGCAAAGTTAGTCTTTAAATAAACAAAGACATTTTCTTTTGTCTAATTAAGCATTCCATTGAAGCAAAAGGCATTTTTGCATAAGGGTGTCAATAACTTAGATTCCTCTTTACACAATGGATACTAATTTAAACAAAACATCAGCGCTGAAAAAAAAACCCTTTAATTTTTTGCACACATGTTGATGGTAATACTTAAAAGCGGCATCCTAGTTGCAACAATTGGCTTACCGAGGTTCTCAGCATTATGTGAGTGAAAATGTTATTTACAGACAGAGAAAAAGAGAACATGTGTTTATTTCTGTGTGGTCCCCCACCCCTGGGTCCCCCCCAAGAGGCATGGTCCCATTTCCAATCCAGTTGTGGGTAAGAGTTGCTTGAACTCTTGTGTGTTTTCCTCTCACGCGCTGTCAGCTATTATTGATAGAGTTTTTTATGTTTTTTCCTGGCTAGTTCTTTTTGTCACATGCTCATGGAAAACATGATGTCTTGTACATCATATCTGCAATGAAAAGTGTCCCTCTACTGTTACAAATTTCCTGATAAAGACTGCAGTGAAACTAGATCTAGCAAGAATAATGCCATGGGTGGCAAAAACAACCCATAGGCAGCTGACAACAGACAAAAAGGTTCTGATTTACCAATTTGGGTTCCATACATATTGGATGCATGATTTGAGAGAACAGCCATTATTCACACTCCTACAAACAAGATATATTTGAAGGAACTGTAAGAATTGTTTCATTATTTCTTTAAATAGACTGCTTCAAGAAATGAGTTCTGAATATAATGGGAAGCAAGGAAACAATATCTGAAACTCAAGCCCTAGGAGAACGACTTATATCCTAATATCCTAAAGGACTTCAATCTTTAAGACTTGTCTGGTGTAATTAGCGATGCAAAATTAGACATGTTGTCCTTGTATCAAAAGGTCTTCTGTGTTTCTTCCGTAATTCCCCCACTTTCTCCCTTCAAATATCCAGACCAACAACTTTGATTTGTTGTTATTGGAAGCAGAGATCAGTGTATTTCGGTATTTTATTTTTATCATTTTGGTCATCCAGAAGTGTTCACATCAATCTGAAAAGATTCACCACCACTGTCACTACATGCTCAATCTAGCTGGAAAACCCACCTCTGGTTGTTAAACAATTACCCGTGTATCCAAAAATGGGACTGTTTTCTCACAGCTCTCTAGTTTAAAGGAGATGCTCCCACTGCATGACTCACTTCTTTCTCCCAGGAACATAACTCTCTCTTTGTGCAGAGATAGCACAATTATTTCCTTGCCATAACAAAGCAATCTCAAAATAACGCTCTAATTGGATATAGTGTTGCTCTAATACTTTTATGTCAAAAACTCTATTGTAAGCACATATGTTTCTGTAACTAATTCCACTGTATTCCAAGAATTACTTCATGCTTTCTGCATTCTGTGTTTCTGTGGCTGCACAACGCTGATCGGCAACACAAGAGAGAAGTGTAACATGACAGCTTTTAAGAACACCACTACCAGCACATTTATAACTATTCGGCAGTGGCATTTCTACATCTTTCACACAGCTACTGAGCTGAAGAAGTTGTGTCTGAAGAGCATTTTAAAATGTAAATGGAGGTGCTGAAAACTGTGAAACTCACCGTAACCTGTCTGTGAGACAAACTCAGCTGCCCCTCCGATGGGCTTTGTGAAGACGCCCATGATCCCTTTCCCCACACCCGAGATGACCCCTCTGGCTTTATGCCCGGCTGAAGCTTGGGCCTCAGATACTCGCTGAAAATTCTGCATCGGCTGATCCACGATCCCAGCAATTGCACCTGAAAAAAACAAAGAGTCCCCAGTAATCAGCAAAGGTTCATATTCTGGAGTAAGAGGAAATCTTACTACTGAGCCTGAATGTTGCTTGGATTACAGACTCTACCCCATCCTCCTTATACAGCTATCTAGCATGTGACCAGTTAGGCAAGCAATACCTCTGCCTCAGCTTCAGTTAAATTTCTACTTACCTTTGCTTTTTTTTTAAATTTTATTTGACTTTTAAAAACATTCTGATAACTTGAGAGTTATGTTTTCATCTTTCAACTGCTTTTGCTAAATGCTTTTGCTGAGTTAGATTAATTTAGCTCTTTCTTTGTAGCAACTCTGAAAATGCTGGGCTTGGAATGAAATTCACTGGTTTTAGAAGACCTGAGCTGCTATGGAAATGAGATTTTTCACCCAAGCCTGAGATTGACTTCATGAGAATAAAAACTGCCTGTAGTCAATAGATCATTTTTATATCCTCTTCCACTGCCAGAAATGTTCATAAGCTAATGCAACTTTTGATATATTACTAAGATTAGCAGAATTAGACTTTGAGACTTTTTGTTACTTTTTTTGTGAAAACGATCATATTTTACTTTAATGTGCATGGGTCAAACTTTTACAAGTGACACAGTGACCTTCCTAGCTTTTAGTATCAACAGAGAACTCCGACTTAAATCTTCCTAAATGTAAACAGGTATGTGAGGTGGTACATTTCTTTGATCTTGAGTTTACCCTAGCCACTTAACCACAGACATGTCTCTAGTTATTGCAATTTTGATAGATAAGCTATTTGGAAATCGCTAAGAGTACAAGGATTAGACAAAGTCACATCAGCTAGGAAATGGTCTGCCTGATCCGAGGTTCTTTGCTCGGTAAGCAGCAAGCCTGCAAGCTCCTTGGCTAGCTCTCAGTTCGCACCTTCGGCTGCAAAAATCAAGATAAAACAATTATTTAAGGAGTAGGACCGAGCCTCACCTTGGTAACTAGGCATTTTTACTGCAACTCAGACATCTTTGAAGATTCTGCTTTGTATGTGGAAGCAAATCCAGGCATAATTCCACAGATCTGGACAAACACAGACGAGGTATTTGGCCCCATGTGTTTACCAGCATGACATGCACTAGTCAGCTGGCTGCTAACCAGTTTTCAGATGGTTTTAGTTACCGTTACTGGATAAACGGAGAAGTTTGCTGACTTTGAACAACAAGAACTAATATTGTACGCTGGTATTCTGTCCAAAGAAAAGCTGAGGATAAGAAGCAGCACACATTTCCCCATGTCCCTGGGATGCTATCTATCAGTAATTCAAGAAACTTGCATCCCCCATAAATGCCTCTCTCTCCTCTTATATTGCTTCCAACTTCTATACGTGTATCCCTTACTGATAAATGTACAGTATTTCCCCAGAAAATGCTGGTCTATTTTTTAGTGGGATACTCATTTTTTATTGAGCGCGCTCACTGAAGCTGAGTGTGCAGTGGGACGTTCACCCTCTCTACCACAGAGGCCATGAAGCTTCCTTAATGCCATGCCATGGAAATGATACAATCTTCAATTCAATTCTGTTTCACTAGTATTTACCAGCTGCTCCTGCTGCTTGACTAAAATAATACCCCAACACTGCACTACACAATTGGGATTGTTCATCCAGTCTTTTCTTTTGTACAATTGTGATGCATTTGAAAGCAATAACAATGCTTGATGTTCTGCTAAGTTACAGTATTACATTACCCTGTGACCTCCTTCACTCTATCTATTGAGGTCATCCACAGCAACTGCAACTTTCAGAACAGAAGTTATTGCCTTAGTAAATGTAATCCACCTAAGTCCTAGCACTAGTAAATTATTTACTGCAATACACTTGAGCAATGTTATAAGGTAATAATAAATAAGAGCCTACTCAAAAGGATCTGTGGAATGCTCCAGGCACTTTTCAGCTGGAATTAGGCCCAGAGGACAAGGAAACAGAATGGAAACTGCTGTGACTGTGTTATATAAGATTACTTACATAGTACCCCAAATAAGACATAGCTTAATTAGCAAGTCATTTAGTAACTCCATACTTTCTGTTGTTCTGCCATTTTACGCATGATTTCAAATTGTCTGTGAAGCCACTGCCCTTTTGTACCTCAAATCCTTTCCTAACTCTTGTGTTTCTACCTGCAAAAATTATAATCAATGATCCTCTCTTCCCTCTTTGCCCACCCTTTGCAATCTCTTATCTTGAATTGCAACTCACTGATGCAACTCATTCATGTGCTGTGGTCATGCCCACAAATAACATCATAAACTATAAACTTACTCCTTTCTCTGAGGAGTGGCTGTTCCTGCCACCCTTGTATGGGGAAGCCAGATCTGTGCACCTCCTTTCCTGTGTGCATCAGGTGTGGGCAAAAGAAAAAAGTCAACAGGTCAAAGGCTGAGCAGCCTCAAAACCCAACAGCACTGAGATACTAGCAACACACTTGTGAGGCTCATTGCATCTCTTCACACCAGGAACTGTGTGAAGTAGATGTCCCTTGTGTCCACGTGGCTTCTTTCTAACATGAAGTCAGTGGAAGGAGCACCACACTCTATGGACTTACCACAGAAGGTTTATCCCCGCAGATTTCAATAGGGTATCATGGAAGCAGGGCATGGAACCACATGTAGTGGTTTTTCCCTTCCCACTCTCCTCCTCACAGTCTAGAGACAGATACTGCTGTCCCTGTCCCTACACTGTCACATGCCTTGTCCATTACTTTTTTAAAAAATTAAAACATTCTCTGTTTTTCTTTCCTTCCTTCCTTCCTTCCCCTAGGAATTCCATTTTATATGCATGTCCACATATGTACACACAGATTCTGCATGTATAAAGAAAACCTCAATAAAATTAAACACCAAAGCAACAAAACAAAAACACATTCTTCCATTACTGGACCAAAGAGGTTCCAGCAACACTGTAACATCTGCTAAACATCAGCTGGGGTGCATTCTGGTTGATCCATGTTGCTCAGCAATCATAAAAAAGATACTTTGATAACTACAAAATTCAGATAGTTCAGAGCATATCACTATTACTTGAAGAAAAATTTGCTTACAAGCAGCAACTGGTTAGTGTGCAGGCTGACAATGTTTGGTGAATGTAGCACAGCTTACAGAACTTAGCAAAGCTTGAGTTGCCTGTGACAAGCTCTTTCACACCAATAAATAACTGGAAAACATCTCCCATCAGGAGCAACTAGCCATACTTTTCCAGAAGGCTGGATGCTAGCCAAGCTGAAACCACTTTGCTTCCTTTTCTTTCCTCTGTTGTCCTTCAGGACTATTGGAAGTGTTTCACACAGAAAAATACGTCTGAAGCATAGACTCATCACACAAAAATACAGTTAAAAGAAAAGAGCACCTGTTGATGTGCAGTTGTATCTTTACAGAATTAGTGTGTGGAATATCACACACCCTCAGGATTAGCACCGGCTCTTGGTATCTCGCTTGTAGGTAAGTGTTTGTCTGCATAGAATGTCCTCGATTCAGTGCTGGTTGCACAGTGAGAACAATCACCACCACTCTTAACAACAAAAATCTGAGCTTCCAATACCCAGGCTTTACCTTCTTTAGCAGCACAGTTACACCATCAGCCAGATTTTTCCCCAAAAGCAGGATGGAGTACCTGAAATGTTAAGCAATTTTGCCATTGTGAAAAATGGCATTTCTACTAGTTGTCACCTTTTCAATTACTCAGAAATGCACAATTTCCTAAAGGGAGCTACTTCAAGACAGTATTTTTCACTAGGACCAGTAGCTGAAAATCAAGCCTATAGTTCCAGTATTCTCTTTTACATGGTTACAAATTATTATTTTAAGCTTGACCCTGTCAATGCAAAATGCAAAGTTCCCTGGTAGGAACTTGACGATCATCTAAATATTTTAAATACAATTTCACTGCATTTTTGTCTAATCATATAAAAGAAAAAAACAGGCTAATTGTTAAACTTTTTCTTCTGTTCATGCACAAACGTTACTAAAATGACCCAGAAGTCTCCCCCAAACTAGAAAGGAAGACAACAGCCGGCCAAAGATAACAATCAAATCAAACAACACCCTGACAGTGCTTGAGTCATTTAAAACGAGACAGGACAAAGCGCTTAAGAATGTACCACAGGGAACAACTTGCACTGAGGAGGAGACAAGAGTACATGATTTTGGCCCTGATTCAGCGAAGCTCTTAAGCACATGCTTAAGTGCTTTGCTGAATCAGGGCCATCAGGAGCCAGATTTTCAGAAAAATCAGAAATGCAGCTCTTCTTTCTGCGTAGATACCACGGTGTACCGGTGAACTGAGGGCTCTTACACGCCTCTGCCTAAGCACGAAATCTCCATTTGCAATTCTTGAAGCTGCTCGCGTGGGTCAGACGGCTTTTACAAACATGGTACTACCGTGATTATCCTAGAAATCTCTTCCACACTTCTCAATGTTACAGTTAAAAAATGATAGAAATTACGTCTTTACAGGGTCTTGCTCTTTCCTGCGATGAACTCCTCATCCTTTTGTAGTAAAATAACATAGCAGCTCAGCTTCGTTTCACTATGTATGATGAAACTGGAAGTGTTTTTAGAGTAAGCATGTTCATGTTTACTCTGAACATGCTGGTGAAAGCAGGCAGCACAGTGATACTTCCCCTTCAAATATGACTAGGAGTTTTTCGGTAAATTCCAATGTTCTTTAAACTGAATTGTCAGGACAGAAACAGCTTTCTGATGCGTTTGTTAAAATGGAAATGTAAGTTCATAGTTCAGGTCTCAACACAATCTACATGAATGCTGCTGTGTATTCAGAGAAAACATGCTTTTTAAAAATCAGCTATAAATACAAAAAATATGCCCGATACAAATGCAGTGGAATATTTCTGATTCCTCCCTTAGTGAGAGGTCTCATACTCATCAAGTCCAGCTACACAGAATCCGTAGTTATTTATCTGGGTGCATCATTGTCTCTACTGCTCAGAACAGAGGTATTTAGCAGGGAGGAATCTCTGAATATTAGTGGGAGGGAGAACAAGATCCTAGCTTGCAGGGGAGCACAGTTTGATAATATGAAGCTCTAAGTTTGTAACATGAAGTCTGATTTCTTAGGAAATTGGGGACACTGAAATGCTAACTATTCTTTTTTTTTTTTTTTTTGCTTCTAACTCAGGCGTACTCCTGTGAACAACAGAAGCTTCATGCACAGGGAGCTACAGGCATGGTGTATTTGTGCATGCATGTTCCCAGCTTTCTTTAACAGAACAAACTTTGCCTCGTTACAGCCAAAACTACAAAGTTTTGCTCTTTACTTCAGGCTGTACAGTTGATGCTTTTAGCTCTGAAGGGCTTTGGTGTCATTGAAGGGGATAGTCACCGCGTTATTTTGCTGTCTTATTAAAAACCAATAGACAAGATCACCAAACCATTTCACTCCAACACATGCACCAGGCTGACAGAGCACTTCTAAAGTATAATCTTTCATCCAGCTACTCAACCTGACTGCCCTTAGCCCAATAAAGCAAAAAGGAAAAATAAAACCTTCTCTGAACTGCCTTTGATTTGCACACCAGTAACAGCTTACTATTGGGATAGTAGCTACTAATATATGAAATTTCTCCGTTATGCACATTTCTCCCAGGACACTCACTTGCCCGTTTACAGGCATTATAAAATGACAGTGCTTCACATCATCTCATGTTATTGCTTAAAATAATTTCCAGTAACTTAACCCAAACTTGTAACATTTTTACCACTTCCTCTTTGGGGCTTTCAGGGTTGCGGTTGCTAATTTAGGAGTTGTGTACACTACTGAAGATTAGGAAAGAGGACAAATCCTTTCAAGCTTCAGCTCTTCTAACCTTTTGCACTGGACTGCTTTTGGTCACTTTGATCTCTAAGGGATTCATACTCTTTAATATGTACTGAGGAACTCTGCCAAACAATACAGTTCTGCATTCCTTTGCTGTGTGACAAGTAGAAGTAACCTAGAAAATCCATCCCCTTACTGCAAAACTTCTTCCAGAGTTTTTTTTTTTTTCCAGTGTGGGTTAGTTTTCATATTTTTAGGTATTATTTTGTAATGGTCAGAGTAATCTTCACTTCTAACCAAACCACTTGGCTGCTCGATGAATACAATTACACTGAGTCAGGGTGATCTGGGTCTCTTTGTAAAAGCAGGATTCCTCATCAAAGCTTACTTAACATCTGCACTAAGTTCAAGCGGTTTTCAAACAAAACCAAGAATCCCCGATATCTCCAGTGCACTGAAAACAAGCAGGTTCAGTAGGCATTCCTGTATTTCACTGGAAAGTCAACATCAGTGTGATGACATCTCTGTGCTGACTTAGTTACAAGTGACCCTGCCCAATGCAGAATTATTCTTATCTTCTCAGATATATATCACGCACCAATGAAAATATTGTTCCACAGAGAGTGAAAACTTGTTCTATACCTGCAGTTGTTTTATCAGCAAACACACACACACAAATCACTAAGCCTTGATAAAAAGAAACAGTACCTCATCTACATACTGTGCAGCCATTTCAGAAGAAAACAGCGAAACAAACAGATTTTGCAATTATAACTCACATGAAGAAAAGGCTGGTGAAGAGATTAGAACATGGTATTATGATCCAATTTGATATTCAGTAGTACGTTACCTAGAAGGCTAATGCCTAAACGAGAGAGACCCTGTCTTAGTCCTTCTCCCAGGCTCTCTGGAAGCTGCCTTCTCCATTCTTCTTGTCTGTTGTAATGCTCCTCATCCAGTGACAGTCTATCCATATTCCGAGCAAGACTTGTTGCCAGATTGGTAATTGACGTCAGTGTACCTAAATACATGGAGATATACATTGGAGTGTGGATCAAAACACTTTAATTTAAAACATAGAGACGTTCTATGCCTCACTGCAATACTGAGCTTATGAGCAGAACAGCAAGTCAATTGAAAAGTCGCCCATGTGTAACATGTTGTACTATTTGTTAAGCATCACCACACTGTTTCTCTAGGCCACGTCATGCCTTTTACATTAGCCTGTATCAGGTCTGCCTGGCTGGTGGGAACAGCAACTCATCTGAACATCCTTCCCCACTTCCCAAACTTCTGTAAGATTAATCTAAACGGAAAGGGGGTGATGGAAAGGTAAACAACTACAACTGTTTAGAGCAGAAGCCTGCGAGGACGTTTCCTGCGGGAGCCCGGCTCAGCAGTGGTCCCTCCCGGGTGGGAAGCCACGCGATGGCACTGTTTATACAGACTTCGCAAAGCAAGAGCTGCTCCTGTTCTCAGGCCAGCCCAGCCCCGCTGTCAAAACCTATCCACATACTTACACAGTCATGACAACTGTATCTACTTTTATTTTTTCTTTAAAGAAAAAGAAATAATAAATACGAAGAGGCGACAGAGTGTAGAATTTCTGATGGTTAGCAGAAGTACAGAACACCTTTAATATTTCTGCAGTTATCACATGAAATACTGTCTGAGCCAATCTCTAGTTCCCACTGGGAGGTTTAAAATTCTGAAGTTTCTGAAACATTCTTATGCACTGTAGTTAAGCGGTGATCTGTTTAATACATAAGTTGTTATATGTGAGCTTTGTTACCCTCCCAGCATCTCGCTGCAAGCCCAACAAAGCTGCAAGCAGTACTGTTTAGAACTTTAACGTATCTTTTAACAACGCATGACAACAGAGCAGTAGTTGGAGTGACAAAGCCAAAGCTCTACCTTTAGAAATATGTTTTACAAATGATGTTGTTCCTCTGGAAACTCCACTGACAAACGCTCCTGGGCCTCTGGTCAGCCCTTCATAGGGGAGCCTAAAGAAATCGGCTATGCCATTCCCTATGCTTCTCACCAGACTAGCCGGGCTCCCAAGAATTTCCAATGATCCGACAACCCAGCCTGTGTGGAGAAACAAGACATGTTACTGCAAAAACTGCAGAAGCAGCAGCTGAGAAAAAGTTATTCCTTAATTATCTTTTTCACACTAGAATTCATCGCATTATGAACTTCCTTTGAGCAAAACACAGGAAATAACTCATCCACTATGAATTCAGAAATGGCAATCTTTCATACTTCGTAAATCAAAGAAATCCTTTTGGCAAACTCGCAAATAGCTTTAGAATGACTTCCTTCCAGGAGCTTCCCGTATTTCTGCTAAAAGTGTGCTAAGAGAGGCAGATGCTCCAGCCTCACAGCTACAGGGGGAACGGGACTGCAAGTTCAGGTCGCTGGGTCGGTTTTAGACTCTATAAGGCAGCGTTGTGATTTCACATCCTTATGTGATAAAATAGTGACAGGGAGTTTACACTGATACAATGTACTGCTTTACGGGAGTGTGCAGGTCAATTGCTTGATGGAGTGTTAGGAAAGGGGATGCAGATTTTTGACAAGTGCTTAAGAAGTTATTTTAAATCCACCCCAACCCTTCTAAGCTGATCATTTTCTTTCAGAGTGCAGTGAAAGCCAGACAAATGTCTTTTGCTCAGTGCAGTTGTGTAAACAGCAATGACATCTACATGCTGATTAGGTTACTCATAGGGGAGTATTCCTTATGCATATCCCAGGAGAGGTATCTGCGGATCTGGTTTCCTATATAAACGCAGGGTTGCCAGCAGCTTGCTGGATGGCTGAGCGTGCAGCAATCTGTTGCTGGAAAGCTGTTTGCAGGTCTTGTCTTTCTCAGGCTGGTTGGCAGCAGATTTATTAGGGAAATAGTGCTGTATAACTTTTTTTTCGGCAGCCTAGAGGGAGCTATTCAGAATGGCAATAAATGTTAAAGGGGAACTGACTTTGAGCCACCGTACCAGGAATTTCAACTGGCACTGTCAGAATGACACAAGGTGTGACAGGGCCAGGAGGCTGAAAGACGGACGGACTGGCCTCCTCCTCTCCCACCAAGGGCCCTTGATCTGTGCTGCCCTCCTCATTTCCATCTCATTACCACAAACTCCTACCATCCAGATGCTTTTCTTGTTTTCTCTTAACCCCTCCCAGTCACTCCTGTGGAAGGCTGAATCATGAAACTTAATAGAAGAGAAAATGTTACTCATATGTAATGAATTAATCTCATACTATCATTCTAGGCTCCCGGAAAATCTATTGTTCTTGTTGAATCTGTCCCACATTTCAGCCCTGGCAGGTTGAGAACTCTAGTACAAGCAGTATCAAAAGCGGGAACCACAGTGGACATAAGGGAGAGGGTGGGATGGAGTACGAAAACAAAAAGCAAGTCCTGCTGGCAAAGTGATGAGTGGAACGGGGAGGAGCAGAGCGCTGCGGCCCGCGGTGCGGTGTGGGCCCTGGGCCGGTGCATCCTGCTGGCAGCCCTTCCCTGCCGGCACCGGGGGAGGCCAGCGCTCGGGGCCGGGCCTGTGACTGCCTCGCCGGAGCACTGCTAATAAATTATGCTTGCCACTGTGTGAAGTGATGAAAAGCTGGAGGGGTGGGGAGGCATGTACAGATGGAAGAGATACTCTTTCTGGTTTTTTTTCTGATCAATAATGTTGCAATAATCCTTTACAGCCTTTTCTTTTTTTCTGCCCCCTAAATATTCTTGGTCTTCCTTGTCCTGAGGTGTGATGGAAAAGGGCTGAATGAAGCTGCAGCTTAGTGCCTTGCTCTGCTCTGCGGCACTCCCAGCAGGCACTGCCAGGCTGGGACATAGGGGGCTCCAACTCTGCTCATCTCTTTGACCAGCCAGAATGTTCAGGAATGAAAATTGTATTAAAATCAGGAATGAAACCAGTTAAACACAAAGCCAAGGGGGTTGCATGGTATCCTACTGATGGGCTGTTGCAGCCTGGTCCTGGCCTGCAGGCTGTCAGTTTTGGGAAGTTCTGGAAAGAGCTTGCTCATTCCTTGGAGAGTGCATGGGAGGAATGCGCAACCTGCAGCAAGGGTGACTTCTTGGCCAGCGCTCAGAGGAAAACTAACGGCTTCTCACATGGACCACCCAACCCAAGGAGGAAGGTGTGGGAGTAAGCTGGGAATAGAAGAATGAGTCAGGAATAATCCCTCAATTCACAAGATCTGTGCTGCATTTTACTTTGCAGAAATACAATATCATGTCAGGTTACCATTTGCCAGACTATATCCACTAATATGAAATAAGGATGCTTATTATTAGTAGACAGCCACTGCATTGTCTTTATAGAGAACTATAGGGTTAGACTTGGCTGACCAGCCTAGTATTTAAAAATAGATTTATATTAATTTTTAAATAGAAATCAACTTAATTAGGAAAGGATGGGAGATTTCCATTGCAAGCTTTGCTAACTTGAGACAAGCAATGCTCATCAGCATATCTGAGCAGAGCTCTCCAGCTCTGTTCGTTGCTTAGGATTCTGGATGCTCCTTTCCAACATATGGGGCAGCCTGATACACCTTTCTGGCATGCTTTGAGGCAAATTCTGCCCCATCTCACAGGGCAGTGATAGTCTTGTACACAGTTAAGAGCAAAATGAGACTATATTCTGCTTTGAGCACAAGGCTGTATGGGAATGCTGTTTGTGCAGCTGCTACAACAATTTATGTCCGCCGAGCACAAGGGTGGCAAATAACCCATCATTTTGCAGATTAATTTGGTTAAAATGCAGGAGACTGAGGTCCCCTTCCATGAGAGACTAATTCAAGAAGTGTAACTCATCTGATGGTATGGAAAGGACTCAGGGTTTGCAGACCATACAAAGCTTTTCGCTTGATTTTTTTTTCTCCTTTTTGACTTTGTTGACTCAGCTTTTTGACAAGTGTCACAAACTCTTCAAAATAGTCTTTTTTTGCCCAAGCAAACGTGAATTAATACAATTCACTATTTTAATCATGGTAATCCCTTTTAAAATATGTTTTAGTGCTGTGAGGGGGATATAAGTAGTAACTAAATATCTGCTTATGTATTTTCCTCAAGAGAAGGTCCACTGAAACAAAACTGATCGCTTAATATTTAAATCTGGTTGATTTCAGCTACAGATGGTTGATGGGCCCAGAGCAAAAGGTGGCCTGTGCACTGCTGCACACTGCAAGGGTAGCACAGAAGGAAACATCAAGACTAGTCTCAGGAATCCTTGACTAGCATATGTGCCTCACCTGGGTTGTTGAGGATGAAAAGCCAGTATAACCCCAATTTCCTGCTGCAGTCTATCACCACTTGTATCACCACTCCTAGCCAACTGTGGGGAGAAACGTTCACACTGCGGAGTGTATTTGACTGCAGTTTCATTTTTAATTAGCAAGAAACTAGGGCTCCCCTTTTGTACTATGGGCTTTGGCTGTAAAGCAAACTGAAACAAGCAGTAAAAAGAAAAAAAAAAACCAGCAAATTTGCAAGCAAAATAATGCAAGAAAATAATGAATTGGTGCACAGTGCTCCGATGCACAACTGTACACAATTGCTGAAATCAGCTGTGCAAGTCAGATATGTACACAGTGAAAGGCCTGGTCAGCGTCTCGCTACTTTTGTAATAAATACCTGAAATGCAGGTGTACAATTCTGGAAACTGTGCACAGAAATAAGGCTGCAGCTATGCTTGCAGCACAAATGGAAGTATCAGGTCTTCAGAAAATCTGACCATTAGTATTGCAGGAAAACACATCCCACGTTTCAATGTGGAGTATGTTATTGTATTTGTCTCACAAATTCTGTTCCACACTGAAACACTTCAGAGACCAAATTTTATTATCTCTAAATCAATATTTACAGGAAACTGAATGTACCTGCTAACCCCACAGACTAATTGCTCACTATTGATCCTATATGGGAAGGAGTTAGCAACAGCAAACTTCATAGTTCTTGGATCAAAGGACAACAAACATCTGTGTGCCAGTTTAGCATGAAGGCTGCATGAAGAAAGACAGATTCCTAATCATAAGCTGCAGCCAAAAGGAGTTTTAACAACAGAACTACATTCAAGGCTATAATTTACTTCTGAATGCAGAGCAACATGTTGAATAATTTGATTAGATGTAGTTTTTGGGAGTTTACATGAGGAATGTGGATTGATTCTAACTCACGCTGTAAGATAAAATGACAAAACCTAAGCCAGCTAGAATACATTTTTATGCTCTCTTCAGGGTTTCATAAAGCCTTCAGGATTTTGCCTAATGTTTAGCACAACTTTAAAATCTTCAGTGGTGTCTGCTCAGCCATTTTATTTCCCTCTGTCAAGAAGGCAGGACATGAAAGGTGTCTGAAAATATCATTATCAAACAGTGCCTGAGGAAAACAGTAATTGTGTGGCTAACATCTAGGTTATTCAGCTTAAGAGACAATTATGGAGTCCTGGTATTCAATAAAAATGTTACACATTTAGGAAAAGTACTGACCTGCTCTGAAAAGTGCTCCAGCAGCATAATGCATGGCCAAGGCGTGGACAAGTTGCCTGGCAGTGGTGAAGACAGGTCCTCGCTCAAACACAGAGAAGGAGAGAGGTGTGTGATCTGAGGCTATATACAATTTCAATGAAGCATGAATACTGACAAGGAGATTAACAGGTTGTATTGTTAATTTTCTTAACTTCACTGGCTTGACTAAAGCTCTTGCATGCTCTCTCACTTGTTCAGGCACTATCAGGGTAGTATCTGAAGTATTCACAGATTGACAATCAGTTTTGTTTTCTGGAAGATACGTGTCAAACAAAGTCTTAATGTAGTAAACGAAGGTGTCTTCCACATACAGCCTAGCTGGTTTGAGCTCAAAGCTGAGGTCATTCACGTGAAACATGAAATTCTCTTCCTCTGAAAAAGCAATGCAGAGTTTTATAAAGCAGTTTTCCTTATAACTTTCCAAATCTTTATTACAAACAATGATGTTGTTCACTCTGGACCACTGCACTGTCTCATTTTTCTCTCCTTGGCACAACAGGACTGCAAAGTGGAAATTGGATTTACTGTACAACTGATTATCCAGTTGCAAGTCTTCACAATAGACCTGGAGACTATGAAATTGTGGGAAAGCTTCCACGGTGTCTTGCTGGAAGTCCTGTGACAGGGGTCTCGGGAAGCTGGTCGCTGGGGCCATGTGGAGGAAAACATTGTCTGCTGTGAGACGCAGAAGTTCAGATGACACTTTGTGGTTTGTGATATCATCAAATGCAGCAAGGCTTAACTGACTGATGAACATTTTCAGTGACAGGGTCTGCCCTTGAATTCTAGACAGGAAGGAAAAGAAGTTTTGTTGCTTCATGTATTTTGAGTTCACCTGGCATTTCACTGTCTCAAAAAGCTGTCAGATGTTCATTATAATACATGGGACACTCATTGTGTAAGTCCTGTTAATGTTAATGGCATCTGGCAGCCTTAATCACCACAGTACTACCCAAGAGGTCTTCTAAGAATTGGGATATTACACATCTCTGCCAGGTTTCTCTTTCTTTCTTATTAATCAACAGGACATTTTGGACAGGAAAGTCTCCATAGACACAGTAATTCCTTATTAGATTTGCAATAGAGCCAGATATTAATGCAGACAACAAATACAATTTTCTGGTAATTCACATGCAGCCTCAGCTGTTACAGTATTTTCTTGGAGCCACTACTGAAGGTGACTATTATGGATAATTCCTTTGATATCACACACAGGAAATGCCCTCCAACAAAGCCACCACAGCCTTTTCACACTGATGGTGTTGAGGGACTCTTCCCCTCCAGTCCTAACTGTCCGTTGCCAAGTTTAATGAGCAAGTGGGCTATTATGTACTGCTGATGACCAGTTTCTCAGGGATTAATACTTAATTACACTATAAATAAAAACAGTACAACAAATTCCACTCTAATCATAACAGCATTGCTGCAGGCCATGCATTCTACATCTTGGAAATAGGTAGTGTTCTAACTGCACTGGCATGGAGCTGAGGACCAGGTTGTGGCGTGTTCTGAAAGTTAGGCAGTCTTCTAAAGAACAGTGTTAATTAAGTACAGTTAAATACTGCCTGTAAGACTATATCTGTAGCCCTTGCACATCAAGTTTCCTACCTATTTTAGTAAGAGTTACCAACAGGAGGACCTGGCTAAATATATTTTAAACCAATAAGCATGCTCAAAATTAATTACAATGGAAAATGTCTTTTTTTTTTTTTTTTTTTTTAGGAACAACTCAGGACTCCTTTCTGTACCAGACAGCTAATGTTTACCCTGAAGTGACATAACCTTTGATGTTAGATTGTCCTTTTTTAACTGTGATATACAAAGCATTACATATAGTCTAAACATATGCCACAGAGCATGTGGCAGTATTAAAAAAAACAAACAGTTAAGCCAAAGTTCTTAAGTCAGTTAACACTTAGAAAGCCAAATGACCTCTCAGCACCGCTTGGCAATGGTTTTTATAATCTTTTATGGGCTTTATGTACCTGTTGAAGTTGATCTCGACAGGTCCCGCTCTTCCTTCTGGGGCCAAGGTCATGACTATTGTTCCACACTGATGGATAATGTCCACATAAACATAGCCAAAGCCAGTTAAAAACACAATCTATTGGAGAGAGTTAGAAACACATGGAATGGTACTGAAATTACTATTTTTAATATCAAAATTTTAATTAACCCTATCAGTGCCTTCTGGTCGAGATCTTTTACTTGAACTGTGATACCATTCAGGAAAAACAGAAAGAGAATTCAATACTTCAGGAAATAACAGCTCTGACAGTTGAAGCATTTCAGTTGTACGCCAAGATGGAATTTGCACCTCATCCTTTAACTGTATCACTGAATACATTTTAATAAGAAAATTATTCTCCAGGAATAAGCAAGATGTACTGGTTATATGAGAAAAAAAAAAAAAAGTACATTTTAATGTTGATTTTGGTTTAAGAAGAAAAGCATATTCCTGGAGCTCTGCAAAATTCCACCTTCTCCTCCGGAAAACAAACCCTAGATTAACATCATGTTGCTACTTCCTAGATCCGAGATGGTTAGATGAATGGCTGATAGTATGATATAAATCACAGGAAGACAAAAAATAAGTAACATTTTGGACTCAAGAAGACCTTTTTAACAATTCAACAACAAACATGTTTTTAAGCCATCTAAACAGGTTTTGTGAGAACACTTTCACAAGCAAAGGGCCGCCACAAAGAAATGGCAGAATTCTACTGGAAAACATTAAATGTCTAAAAAGGCAGGAAAATGGGAACTTGACAGCTGGCTTGTGTCTTGCTTATATATGTGCAACCTTTCATTCTGAACAAGCTGTCCTTAGGAATAAATACTCTACTTAAAGAAATGATGTATTGTTTTTTTTGAGCTTAATTCTGCAAGCCTTGTGTTTTTTTCCAGAATATAAAAGATTAAGGCCTTTTCAGGTTTTGAAAACTCACAGCAGGCCTTGTTAGAGGAAACTGGCCTCTGATTTCTTGTACGGCTGCTATCGACACAATTATTTGCTAGATTGTAGTGACAGAAGCTATAATTTAAAGGAATAACACAAAGATAATGGGCTAACAAAGGTAATATAAACAGTTGTTTATCCTGAAGAGTCTTAATGGCTGTTAACAGGTCACCAGAAGGAAAAGCACTCAGAAATTCAGTGGGATCAGCTCTTAAACTGATTCTCACTACACTATTTGTAATATCCTGGTACAGATAATTATGTTTTGTTCATCAAATTATGTCTTACTCTTCTGAGAATTTCTAATTTTGACACGTCAGTTTTAATCTTTTGCTTATCTGAAAGAGATTAGCAATCTTGCACAATGGAGTTGGAGAGAAAAGAAAATTTAATGAATTTTCAATACACTTTAAAAACCCCTCATTATTCAAAAAAACCCTCATTGATCTTACAGATTGGCCATTTTAATTCCAATTCAATAATTCCAATGATTCCTATCTTCATTTTAGTAAACTACTAAAATTTTCTTTCTAACAGAATAAGATGTACCTATCTGTGACTAGGTAGAAAGAGTACAAATCACTTAAGATGCTCTAAATCACAGTTATTTCACAATCTGAGCCGAGGTGCATGTGAAGCTGTTAGCATATTCCTTATTTACTTACATCAACTGCTTTCTAAGAGAAAAACAGACTGAGAAATCCTGGGGAAATTCTCTACATGTAAACCCTAAAACTTCAATCAGAGAAGTCTAAAGTTTTTATTTGGAGAGTTCTTCAAGTAGACAATGATCCCCAAATGTTGTCTTAGCATCTAATTCCTTCTAGAAGCCAGATACTTACAAAGAACCCTGGTCTGGCATAACATTAATGACTGAAATATGAAACCTTGCATTGCTTGACTGGCTTGCTGAATGAAACTGAACTACTTGCTATATAACATAACACTCAATAATCAAGAGCATTTTGTGATTGGTCCCCAGGGAAAACATCTGAAACCGGTATTTCTTTCAAAGAGCCAAGCAGTTTATGTTGATTCCATGTAAACTAATGACTTCAAAGATGGAAAAACGTCCCATCAAAAAGAATTACTAAAGTCAAGGAAGTTTTCATTTACCTCAAAACAGGAGAAAAATTACAGAAGGAAAGAAAAGCGGCTTTTTGTTTTGTTTTGGGAAGACCTGTGTAGCTTCTGTCAAGACAGAGGCAGAATGACAGTGACGAATCCTACACGACGCAAAGACAAAAAGCCTCAGAAAATTAGGTTACCAAATAGAAGGATTTTCTTGGATCCTGTGGGATTCTTTCCTTACAGGGGCAGAAATTTTCAGTATAGGTTTTTCCAGAGTATACCTTGGCCTTGCTAGGTTGACCAAAAAGAAGTGAAAACAATCAGAGCTAGAAAGCCTGTATTTTTGATGTAGCTATTCTTTAAAAAGTCAGTAAAGAAAGTAACCTGTATTCTCAAACTTCCATGGGAAGGGGCTTAGGAAGGACAGTTCCCAAAACTTAAATAATGCCCGGTCTGAAACCAACAGAAAGGATATGCTTATTGCAGAGGAACAATATGCTGGGAACTAAGAAATAATGTAAACAATTTACTTGAGTTCCTTGATTGTTGATGTCCACAAAATCACTCCATTCATTTACTAATTCATCAGATGACATCACTTTCAGCATAATGCTGGGTAACAGATCTCTTGTTTTGCAATCTGGGTAGCTGGAGACTTGATGGTAAAGTTCATGATGAACTGAGCATTCAGCTGGAATCTTTCTACAATAAACTTCAAACTTTGGTGTATCTGAAATTTTATAAATTAGATAAGATTAGTACTTTCTAAAACTGGTATTAAACTAAAACTCACTTATGCTTATACAAAAGATGAAATTTCTGTTGCATTTTTTACTAATAAATAATCTCATTATTTTTCTGTTGGTTGGAATTTTAAGTGTTTGTGAGTTTTTCCCCTTATACGGGATCATGAAGATTTACATTAATTACGTTTCACTGATCAATACATTCACGTGTTCTAAGTGGAACTTTGGCAATATGTATTGTGTTACATTTGCAAATCTGAGGAGATTTAAATATTCTATGGGACTGAACTGCTGTCAACAAAACTCCATTGCCTACTAGTTTCCTACAGCCAGGTCACCTTGACAGCTAGAACCAAGGAGACCCAAAAGTCTGGAGCCATGTGAGTTCATACTCCTGACCTCAGAATTAGCTCCAATAACTTCCAGAATGTCTCACTTTGAGACAGATCTTTATGAGGGCATCAAGCTCTTGTAACCAAACCACATACTGAACTCCACTTTGAATGGAGATACAGTAAAATCATTTATATTATAACAGTGCACTGTTTCTAATTACTGCATGCTACCTACCTTTGAAGTTCTCTTTTACAAGCAATGGAACGGAGCACCTATTGTGGATAATTATACGAGGACTAGGATCTTCTGAAAGTGTTAGATACGTCACACCAAGATGCTCTTGATAAGTTAGTGCTATAGCTCTAGAACAGAAGCAGATATATTTGATTGTGCACGTTTTGGATGAAAATTTCACGTTATTATCCTGGACAATTAAAACCATTCCAAACTAGCATCTGTAAGATTCTTTATGAGCAAGATCCAATTCCACAGATATTTATGTACATTTAGGCAAGTACATATCTCCACTGAGAATTACATTTAAACAGAAGAACACATGGAAATAACACAAAACCCAACACTAGGTAAGAAATCACTTCATAGAGACTATTCACGAGTTAAACTGAGCACGTGTGTTTGCAAGATGAGAGTCTTAGCCAGCAGTGATTTATATTAAATTAAAAACATGAGATTATAGGCCCAAATTTTCAACATAAATCTTCAAAATTTTTCCAGAAGAATTTGCACGCATACTTCTCTGATACATATGAAAGATATTGCAACAAATACATAAATCTGTGACTGACTGCTTCCCTGTAATGGTCCACAACGTTATCTCCCTGTAAAATGTTAATGTTATGGGTCATCACTACATAAATTTCCAAAATCAAAATCAATTAATTCAGTTCTACTCATTAGCTAGATAAAAAGTCTTCATGCATAAACACAATATGTTTTTTAATTTCTTGTGTAAATGTGTTGGTTATTTCTAAAAATAATCTCCTCAAAGTGATTTTAAAAATCAGAACAGTCTGCAAATTTGATTAGGAACATGAGATCCTCTACACATGTCTCAGAATTATAAGAGATTCTTTCCTTGTTCTTCCCATTAATTTTTTTTTTAATCTGAAGTCTATGTGAGAATCTTTAGAATCCACAACGATACCTCCTAGACTCTGCCGAGGAACTGTATGAGGGTTTCAATATCAAAGCACTTCCGGCAAGCAAAGATCATATGGCTGGTTATATATATACTGATGTAGTTTCTCTAATTTCAGCAGATTGCTTCTTGTTCATATCAGTATAAGCATGAATAGATTCAGTTCTCAGGTCTGAGAACTGAATCTGGGCATCTGACAAACCATTAGACTGTTAATTAGCCGGATGCCTTTGTTTTTAAGTAGAATGCAAAATTGGATAGTTCAAGCTTTAAAACTTGGAAATCTTTCCCTGTACCCTCAAAACAATTTAATCTCTTTTTGCTTTTCCTATTTATCGTATTTTTCTTACTAAAACACACTTTACCTTTTAAAAACAAGACCTGAATTTTGGTATTCTTTCACACTGTCCTTGAACTACTAAAATGTTATCCACAAAATACAAAAGACCATAACCTTGAATATAAACTTTTCATGTTCTCATTTTGTATGTGTATAAAAAAATAGAAGTCCAAATGTTATAAAAAATTGTACAACTTGTACACAGTCATAACCTTAAACCATTTACAACAAAAGCATCAAAACCATAAAAAGATAACAATTTTTAAATTAAAGTAAGGCTTGCCTTTACATATGGGGGGCATGTGTTACTCTGACTTTGGCACTGATCTCTTACAGTTTCTTACTAGCTGAGGCTTTACAGCAACAAGCAAAGTTCACTACTCATGACTATTGAGCATGTAGTACCTGGTACAAAATCCATTTTCATTACAAACTGCTGTGGGCACTGCCACGCTCTGCCTGGCAAACTCCTGTTTAATGACAGCTGGTAGGCTCCACAGCTCCCAACTCCCAGCACAGCTGCCAGGACTAAAACTCAGCAGCATGTGTTTTTCGGTCAGAGGCGTCTCTGAAGTCAAGGGACCAGTGTCCGACATGAGGTCCCAGCAGGGCACAGCGCTCAGTGCCTCGCTGCGTGGTGCCCCGGCTGGGCTGATGCTGAACACTGTGCTCTCTGATGGGTAGAAGGCCTGGAAGGAAAAAAAGATGGTAGTAACACAACTTATCAGTTCCTAAGGGGAGCTTTATTCATGTTTATATTGCATAGAATAGTTGCGAGTAGCCAATGATTGCAACTCACTAAAGGTTGCACTAAGTCCGTAGCATTACAAGCTATTTGTCCAAATTCTGTCTTCAGGTATAGTTGGGCAGTTAACCACTCTCAGCTGCACAACATTATCAAAAGCAACTGCAACATAACTGTGAGAAGAAAATGAATTTATAGCTATATAACCAAGAATGGATTTTAGCCTCAACATTCCTCCAATGCCCCATCCCATAAGACCACCACAAAACGCCCGATGCACAAATGTAGATACCAATGTGAAGAAAACTAATGCAGAAGGAAAATGATACAGACATAGGGAACTTGAAAAATTTGTTTATCTGCCAACTCCTCTAGCAAGTTTGACCCTGAGAATTCTTTGCAAATATTTTACTATAAATGTAATCTTCAATAAATACATATAAATGGTTGATTAAAATACATTGACCATGCACACATTTTGGTTCCTGTAAGCTAGTCCTTAAACACACTGTGCAATTATTAGAAAACTGATATTCACAATTCGATGCAGTTCACTGAGATACATAAACTTTGGTCATGTCTCCAGTTCTGCAGCTTTGTTCAGATAACTGGAATCTTCCCAAAAGGATAACAAAAAGTTTTCAGCCTGCCAGGCCAATATACCTCTTTTACACGCAAACTCAGTAAAAATTCTGAGAACAGTTTCAACAGCTACTACGGATTATGCTGCCTATTTTACAGAAATGGCCATTAGTGCCTGAACAGATGGAGAACAGGCAGAACTAATCCTGCAATGTGCATGAATCTCTTGCTTTGCACAGATTTCTGATCACCGATAATTACTGGAGTTGAATTTACCCAGGATTCTGTATTTTGAATTCAAATGCTGTAAAGTGCTTTATCCTTATTAAAACGTCTAAAGATTTCTGTTCAAGCTCTGCTATAGCTGTTGAGACCATACAAATCTAAACACCCATGTACCACAGATGACAAACAAAAACAGCCTCCACAGTGCTTTACCTCTTCTCCAGAGTGAGGTCTAGAAATAGAAAGCTGTGGCATATAATATATTGGATAAGAAGTGTTATTGATTATTGCTGTCCTATCTTCTATCTGTAGAATCTGTATACCTTGTCGAACCATTGAAGAAATGCAGAACTGACACAACTGTAAGATAATAAAAATCATGATGTCACACACAAAAATCACAAAAAGCATTGAAATACAGTGACAGAACTGCCATTTTCTTCTCAATTGTGGAAAGCATGTTTATATTCATGCAGTTCATAACTGGAGCCACATCACATACTTTTGAAGTTGCTTATGTCAATGTTTTCCAAGTAAGACTGAGAATTCATTAATCTTTTTTCTAGGAGATACGATATTATCTCGATGAGAAGAATGTTTTTGGAGATCTTTAAACTGTACTCTGCATATTGTTTATATTCTCATTACATTTTACATGTATTAACATAATCAGGGAGGAGCTCTTACACTGCACACACTTGATTGTTTTCATCTGTTTTGTGACTTCATTTTTAAATGATAAAATTATAAATCATTACAATTTTCTTCTAACCTTTTGATGACCTGGAAAAGCACCAAGTTTTATTTCAGCTTCAACAAAACCTTCTTCGTCCAATGTTACTACTTCTCCATTATCGGCATCCTTCCATTTTGGGGAGGTCACATTATGAACCAGTTTAATTGCCACTGATTTGTGCACAGTATTAGTGTTTGCCCAGTATATTCCAACCTGAAAAGCTTCCTGCAAGTGAAAAATGACCAATTATCACCTCTTGACTATTCAATACACTTCTACGAGAGTTAATGTATTTTCCCCTATAAAGTCAATTTGATTTCCTCCCATTCTCCCTCTCATTCTTTCTACTTGGTGCAGAGACAGACAAAACCACAATGTGGATATGGGACTGATTCTCATGGTGGAATCAAGACCATAGTCAACACTGAGACATATTAATAGGCAGGCCTTTTGTTTATTAAAAGACATACAAGGGAGGAAAAAAAAGATGACAGGCGACCCAAGAAGTATCAGATTGCCAACTGGAACTGACAAGCTGCTTTGTCAAATTATTTTAATTCATTAAAAAAAAAAAATACGGGAGTTGTAACAAAAAAGCATGTGCATAAAACTCTGAATTCAAGAAAACAGGAATCCTAAACAATCTTCCTTGTTTGAAATTTATCCTATCTCATTATCAAAGCTTTCTTGGTAGCATACGATCTACGGAACAACTAGACCTAAACTACTCTCAAGCAAAATGTTCCTTACAGACTGTCAGCTTTGATTCTATGGTCAATAGACTTCCCAAGTGACAGGTCAGCACAGCAGGGGCCAAAGTCTATACTTGACCTTTATAGTCATTTACTCGGGCTGCTATACTATGCCTAAGTTGTGGATTCATTGGCTGAATTGGGAAGGAGAAGGCTGCTGAATCAGATGGCATGTAGGTCTTCCTACAACACCTCACAGATGATTTCTAATTATGAATCTTTATGACAGGTTATTCTTCAAACATTGCTATATCATATATATATATAGTATATCATAGTACCTGCCCAGTGACTCAGTTGTTATTTCTACTTCTTCTCATTTAACTAACAGACACAGTGAATGGAAAGTGGGAATCATCTGGATGAATAACCAGTCTTCAGATCAGAATGTTTAACAGAACTGTGCCTGTTAATATGAACAGCAAAGTTACCTGAAAGTTAGGAGGTATAATTACTTTCCCAGTCGGTATTTGAAGAACAATCTTCTCTCCTTCAAAGAGCCAGAGGTCCCACTTGGACTGATTGATAAGCAAAGCCCAGGGAAGGAGTTCTATCAGCAGAGTTTTAACACAAGGTTTCCACACTGACAGCTTCACCCGCATTGGGCTATCCCATTGGGAGAGTTGTTCATTGCTATTCAAAACCAAATAAAAAAAAAGATAAAGCCAAAGGAATAATGAATTCAATATTACAAATTATAAGCTATCACTTTAAGAAATTTGCAAAGTTTTTCTGGTTTTGAAATAGAAAGAAATCATTTTCGAGCATTCTGAGATGCTGTCAGATAGATCTAGCTACATGTAGGCTATTAAAGACACATTTCTAACTGCATAAATTCAATCTAAATTTGGTTTAAAAAATGCCTTAACAGAATTACTACTATTCTTCAGAGCTAAACCTGTATTTTTTGTAGTCGTAAAATCACACTTCCACTTCTTGCAGCAACTCCTCCTACAGCAACTCCCTGTTCTTGTACTGAAACAGCTACTGAATAAGCAACAGCCTCTAGAGCTGCAGTGAAGAAGGTGCATTCACCAAAAAATACTTCCAATTTTTAATCCTTGGTGATGCAATCTTCTTGGTGTAATCAAGGGCAGCCTCTAGGCTGACCTCAATTTTTTCACACCTGCAACAGATTTTGCAGTTTACATACAGGAATCATATAATCACTGGAAACATATCCAGTGTTGGTCACATAGAGTCTTCCTGAATGTGATTTTAGTTTATTTGAAAAACCAATGCAACAACAATGAAGAAGGCTTAGCAAAGACTTACCTGTCTGAATCCTTCTGATTATATGGCCACGCAGGCTGGTAAGGATTAGCAATGCCATAGAACTCAGACAGGATTTGGCTGACATTGCCATCTGGATGAGACTTGGTCGCTATCTGTTTAATTAGCGTGGTTGAGATAGGGACTGCACACTCTGATGGATCATCTTCTTCCCTGTAATTAAAGCCACAATCAGTCACTTTAGACAACAAGATCAAGCATTAGCCACACTAACCTTTTCTCTAATGAAGCTTTCTAGGCCCACTCTGCAGTAGTAGCACTCTCAAAATAATCAAGTTACCATGTCTAACAAGTGCCTGAGCATTAACTGACATGCATGAATTTGTCACAACTCTGTAACGACCTTTACATCTGAGACCCTAGAAACTCTTCAAAGCTCTCAAAAAACTTTACAAGGTAATTTTGGAATTTATTTTTCACAACTTAAAAACAAGGACTGCTTACACAGACAAATGTCAATGTGCTTAGGATAGTAATACCACGTTTAGTGTTTCCTATCATAACATTTCAGGCCACATATGCTTGTTGTGTTATATCTCCTCTGCATATGCCATACTCTTGGAATAAATACACAAGAAGTTGAAGTGCAAATGATTCACCTTTTTTTTTCCCTACAGATGAGCCATTTTCAAGGAAAGTGAGTATTTTACCTGGCTTGAAATGTCAGGTGGTGTGTAAGATCAGGTTCTATATTTTGCAGTGCTTTCTCCTGTCCTTTCCCTGGAATCACTTGTGTCTCACTCAGTCCCAAACTTCTTTTCTCTAAATGTATGATAATTGGGTCTGGAAGATGGCTCCTTACAATGAAAAGAGGGCTGAAAACAATCTACAAAATGAAAAAAAAAAACAACAAACCAATCTAAGGCTAATATTGTTCCAATGTTACAACTGTTGAAACAAGCTATTAGTAAATCTTTTAAGTCCATTCTGTCCATAATTTATTATGTGACATGTAAGGTATAAACACTTAGATTTTAGAGACATTAAATGTACTTACTAATCGTTGCTGCACATGAGAGTTGGGCTCTAAAGTCAAAATTGTGCACCACACGTATGTAATTGAATTCTTTGAAGTTGGTACCTGTATACAGAGAGATCAGCAGCATTATACTAAAACCATATCAGGATGATAATGTTCAACTTTTCATGCTATCAAGTAGAAGTTTAAACGCTAAGTTCACCGTTCTTTCAGACAGTTTTAAGCCATTTTCCACATACCTATCTCTAGCCATACCTGAATGACAGTGCTGTCTTCTGTATGAGTAGACTTTAGACATACGTCTCGGGACCAGTCTTCATCTCCTGAAGCTTTCACACTCAGCTCGGTGAGCTCATAATTTTCTAGGACATATGAAGGCAACTTCTGCTTGGCTGCAAGGCAGTTGATGTGTTCTTTAACAACAGCCTGTCCATCCTGACTAATGTAATGCTGGACCACTTTCAGTTCAATACTTTCAGAAAGGTAACTACAGACTGTCTGTCTTCCACAGATTAGGATCTAAAGGACACAAAAATACAAATAGTTGAAAAAAAAATCAAAATTGAATTATATAGTGAAAATCTGTACATGAAGAATCTCCCTATTTTAGGCTTTCCCAAGCACTGCTGAAGGCAGTGAATGGTAAAATATTATTTTTATTGGCCAAACGTATGTGCAATTTAATAGAAACCTAGGCATTAAAATGCTTGAAATACTGCTAAGGCAGTATCCGGCCCTGAAAGAAACATGCAACATATCCACTTTCATTCTCACTAACCTCAGCAGTACTGCCCAGAGCTAACATAGCTCTGGTGAATGGTCTCTGAATGCTGAGCCCTTTCTGAGCAGATACGGTGATGTACTCTAGAAGAAAGGTTTTCACTGACACCTCATACTATCATCATAATCCAACAATCCAAGCCCTTCCGTATGCTGTTTTAAAGATTTTCATTCCATTAAACGGCTGTACTATATTTCTGTATTTAAGCACATCCACCCAGAAAATGACCAAATTAGACTCAGAGTTGTTGCTGTCCATCATGCCCGAATTATCATAGAATTGTTACAGTTGGAAAAGACCTTTAAGATCATAAAGTCCAACCACAAAACAGATCTGACTTTTTCTAAGCTATACTGAGGACCAGCATTATTAGATTTAACCCTGCTACAACCACCTTTGTTTGCTTTTCATTAGTGAGGGCACACACCATAGCTACAGCCTACCAAGCAAAATCTCAGTAGAGTGACACCAAGCACTGTTCTCATCTGATCAGCTGTATTTCTGTTGTGCAACATAAGGCATTTGCTATATCCATAAGCCAAACGTGTTATGACAACTTCATGCTCTGGCTTCTGTCAATGCATATAAAATGGTTGTTACAGATCTCTTTGCAAAGATAGTATATGAATAGTAACTGCATAGCTGTTCATTTTTAAATGCTAATTTGGTCATTACCTCTTTCTCTTTTAACAATACAAAAGCCTGAATTACAACCCAGAATAAGATATGAACAGTTCCTTTAAAAATATATATATAAATTCTGCTTCTCAAGAGCTTAAAATATGGGGGAGATCATGTAACTTAGCACGATTACAACTTAGAAACCACACAAAGGGATGTTTGCTGGAACATGTAAAATATGTGGTGGTATCTGCACTTTTAAATGCTAAAATCCATACCAAAGTGAAGAAAAGAGCTGTAGAGAAAAAGCACAGTAAGCTTATTAGTCTGCACTTCAGGAGAGCATACTTTGGCCTCTTCAGGGATCTGCTTGGAAGAGTTCCATGGAATAAAACCCTGAAGGGAAAAGGGGCCCAAGAAATCTGGGTCATTTTCAAGACCACCTCCTTCAAGCTCAAGGGAGATGTATCCCAACAAAGAGGAAGTCAAGCAAAAAGGCCAAGAGGCCTGCATGGATGAACAAGAAGATCCTGAACAAACTCAAACACAGTAAGGAAGCCTATAGAAGGTGTAAGCTAGGACAAGTAGCCTGGGAGGAATTCAGAGAAACAGTCTGAGCAGTCAGGGATCAGGTTCAGGAAGCTAAAGCTCTGATAGAATTTGATCTAGCCAGGAATGTCGAGGGCAACCAAAGCTTCTATAGGTAAGTTGATGATAAAAGGAAGATTAGTGAAAATGTAGGTCCTCTCTGGAAGGAAATGTGAGACCTGGTTACCTGGGATATAGAAAAAGCTAAGGTAGTCAATCACTTTTTTGGCTCAGTCTTCACCAGCAAGTGCTGCAGCCACACTACCCAAGTCACAAAAGGCAAAGGCAGGGCCTGGGAGAATGAAGAACCACCCACTGTAGGAGAACAGCCAGTGTGAGACCATCAGAAGGTGCACAAGTCCATGAGACCTGATGGGATGCATCAGGCCACTATTCATCACATTTGAGAAGTTGTGGCAGCCTGGTGAAGTTCCCACTGACTGGAAAAGGAAATAATAACCCTCATTTTAAAACAGGATAAAAAGGAAGACCCAGGGAACTACAGACCACTCTCATCTCTGCAATCTGAAAGATCATGGAGTAGATCTTCCTGGAAACTATCCTAAGACACATGAAGAGTAAGGAAGTGACTGGTAATAGCCAACACAGCTCAGTGGATCGGGAATTGGCTACATAGTCACACTCAGAGTTGTGGACAACAGCTCGATGTCCCAAGTGGAGAGCAGTAGGGAGTAGTGTTCCTCAGGGGACAGTATTGGGACTGATGCTTTAACATCTTTCTCAGTGGTAGGGCGATCAACTGAACCCTCAGCAAGTTTGCCAAGGACACCAAGCCAAGTGGTGACATCAACATGCTGGAGAGAAGGGATGCCATCCAGAGGGAACTTGACAGATGGGCCCAGGCAAACCTCATGACATTCAACAAGGCCAACAGCAAGATCTTGGACATGGCTTGGGGCAACCCCAAGCACAAATACAGGCTGAGCAGACAATGGATTGAGAGCAGCCCTGTGGAAAAGGACTTGGGGGTGTCTATCAACAAGAAGCTCAGTGTGACCCAGCAATGTGCATTTGCAGCCCAGAAAGAAAATCACATCCTGTGCTGCATCGAAAGAATCATGGACAGCTCTACTCTGCTCTCATGAGACTTCCACCTGCAGTACCGAGTTCAGCTCTGGGGCCCCCAACATAAGAAAGACATAAACCTGTTGTAGTGAGTTCAGAGAAGGGCCACAAAGATGTTCAGAGGACTGGAGTCTCTCTCCAGTGAAGACAGGCTGAGAGAGTTCAGCCTGGAGAAGAGAAGGCTCTGTAAAGACCTTATAGCAGCCTTCCAGTACAGGGGTAATGACTTTAAACTGATAAAAGGTGGGGAGACACTGGAACAGGTTGCCCAGAGAAGTTGTGGATGCCTCATTCCTGGAAATGTCCAAGGCCAGGTTGGATGGGGCTTTGGGCAACCTGATCTAGCGGAAGGTGTCCTTGCCCACAGCAGATGGATTACACGATCTTTAAGGTCCCTTCCAATCCAAACCATTATATGATTCTGAAATCTCCCAAAATCCCCCAGAAGACTATCATACTTCTTTTTTTTTTGCAGATCCTAGTACAAGAAAAGAAATAGTAAAGTGACCAATTAGTGAACAGATAATAGTTTAAAATAATCATGTTAATTTTTTCCAAACTGGATCAAATACTCACTTGCTTTTGCACTCCACTGAGCTGCTGAACCTTGATAATAAGTGATGCTGTCCGGCCTTTGTACTGAATGGTACGAATAAAGGTCCCTGTATTGTCCACACTGAATGGTTCAGACCACCGCCAGTTTCCCCAGCCTTCAATACAGATGTGTAACAGCTGGAACGAAAGCAATTACTACTTCAATACGTAACTAGGAAAAAAAAAACAAACCCCTTTCAGTAGAATAGGAATTCCCATGACAGAGAAATATTGTTGGCTTTAAAACTCAGCAATGTTAAGCACACTAGTTTTCTGAATGATCCACTCATTCTGTGATTCTGTGGTTTCAGATACAAACTGAAGAATCATCACTACTCTAAGATAGTTCCGTGTCATGCATTTCTATGAATTACTTGCTTAAACAGCGTATTTATGATGATAAAAATACACCACACAACTGTTCAGAAAAAAAGGGTATTTGGACTAGAGAGCATAAAACAGGAAATAAAGGATTTTCTTAACTGTCCTTGAAATTGTTCTAAAAATCCACCCTCTTTATTGCCAGCAAGGTGATATGGAACACAGGTCCAGGATAGATTTTTTTTTCCTTCAGAATAAGATGGAAAATTACAAATGCCCTTACCTTCAAAATACAGGAGGACACCAATCTATTTGTATGTATACTTGTATAGCTCACATATATGTGTGTTAAATATAGGACTTAGTGTATTGCTGAGAGATGGGAAACATTTCATTTCATACACAAATGTGGTGGCAAGTTCAAGCTTGACTGCATGAAAAGAAATTTAACTGCATAATTATACTCCCTGTGTGATTTATTCCGGAAAAGGAGTGGCTTTTTTTTCCAGTTAAACTTAAATCACTTCCAGAGCAATACAGTCTTTCATCATTCAAAGAGCCTTTCATCCATCTACCCACTATACGCACTTACCTCTATCCCATGGAGATTCTTTAAGCTAGAGTAGTGAAAATTGGTACTGTTCCATGTAGGTCAATGAAGTTACATAAATTTACGCCAGCTGAAGATCTGGCTACTTAGCTCTGTATAGATCTTTTGTGGCTGTGCAAACTTAGGAATCTGAGTTATATCTAAAGGATCAAAGCAGTAAGGATTCTGGGTAAAATTTACTCTTTGCAGAGGGCCAGCACAGAGCCTAAGCATCATTTAAGTCCTTTAAAACAGTTATATAAAGGCCTTGTGGGAATTCTCTCTTGAGGGTTGCATTTCACTCTGATTTTGGACATCTGTCAGTGATTAATTTAAGTAATTGAGAACAGGATCAGGCCCAAGGTTTGATTATCCACACGAGTAAAAATTGAAACTTGTAAACAATATGTTCTTCCGTGATTTGTTTCCAAAAAGAGATAGCACTGGGCATCTATTTAGCCAGTTGGTCTTAATGAATGGCTAGGTGCGGCTATTTTTTTTTTTCATTGTTTTAAGAAACAATCACAGCAACAACTTTCAAAGATACTACAACTCAGTAGCCTGTTTGCAATTTGTGGTATCCTCAGCACAAGTTACACACAGAACAATAACATCCATTCAGTGGGTGGCTTTTGAATTTGCAAGAGTGATGACTGTTGCATTCAGATTCAAATTAGTTTTGTGCTGGAAGCACAAAGGGTAATATGTGCCAGTGTGCACCCAGCCATACATCTTGACGTGCACATGCCTGGACATAGCTTTAGATTCATGAAGACCTTGAGGGAAGCTGTGCACTAGGACACTCAAACTCATAAACAAACACGTTGCTTTGATTCTTAAGTATTAGCTACAGAAAAGGAAAAACAAAACAAAACAAATTAACTGCAGTGGCTGGAATCAGTTCAGTTTCTTACAGAGGCAGCTGGGAATAAATCTCATCACATACCAAAACTAAGAGAAACAAGAAAACTGTTTACTTTGGAGAGACTGGTAGCTGGAAACGACAGCCAAATGAGAAAAGGTACTAAGTGGTCAGTCTCAGCTAGAAAGCCCACAAAATAGAGTGCGCTCCAAAGACAGATATCATATAAATGCCATAATTGACGATTAGCAATTGTACGTAGCTCCAACATTAGGATGTCTCCCATCCTGTATAAACAGCTTTGCTCACCAGTTGAATGTTCCCAGGGAACACACTGTCAGCTTCCCCTGAGCAGTCATTAGCTCCCAAATGCTGCCTTACTAAGTTTCTTTGTAGCACAACGATTAGCCTTGTTAAACTTCATGGTTCAGAAAGAAAAATCAAAATATGCTGTTATCATATATTGGCCAATTCAGGTTCTTTTTAATAAACATATTATTTGTATACTGGTAAATGCCATGTACTGGTAAATGCCTTTGGAAATTACCTTTGTAACTTATTTTAAAGATATCTAATGTATTAGTATTAATAACATAACAATGTAAGAATTGGGTACTGCTTTTTGAGCCAAGAACCTGAGCTCAAGAAAAAGCAAAGGGACCTCTGGGTGTTTCAGTTACTTAAATGTGAGATTTCTGGGAAAAAAACTTGGCCATAAGTAATTAGCATATGACACTAAGTGATACAGAGATATATGGCAGGAAATAAAACTTAAAGTAATTTTAGAAAATTAAGTAATCAGGCATTAACATTATTTTAGCAGAAGGCGTCATAATAGATGGTGTCAGACACTCAACAAAGCAGAGCTCTAATGTTATAAAATTGACCTAATGCTACAGATTCATGGTAATTACCATTTAATTCCCCTTCATTTATCCAGCTTTAAGTAAATTCTGAGTATTTATTAGACACTCCACTTAAAAAAAAGTTCAACAAGTGTAGCTAAGCATTATACATATGTTACAAGAAAAGTCAAGTCATTGCAAAAAGGTACAAAAAACATGACGTGGACTTCAAAAGCATTCTAACAAATACAATCCAGTGATAGATGGCAACTTATAGCTTAGAGAGAATTTAAAACAGACTATTGTGTATGTTGAGATAGGCACGAATTTGTGTGACCATTTGATTTCTGCATTTTCTGTTAGGGAAACAACAGATAACACAGAGAAGTTTTTTGACTACATTTTACTGGGCTTTGGATTTGTAATTCTGAGCTAATACGATTTCTGTTTCGAGAAGGAAAGAAATTGCCTTCAGGGAGGCAGACTAAGACGAAGCTGCTTTTACTGAAATGAAAAGCTAGAGAAGTTGGATTCTCTACCACGTCTCTTCGCAGAATGTTTTTGTGCACTCCTTTAAATTTACTTAGGTTTTCAGCTAGATGTGTAAATGAAGGATATGATCTGAGTAAACAAAGCTAACTGGCATATGACAAGGCATGAAGACTAAAATGGAAAATTAAAAATGAAACTAAGAAAGGAGCCTGCTCAGAAAAGTCAGCATTTTGCAGCTATATAATAAATTTAAAGCTTGTGCTCTCAAAATGCTTAGTGAAACAAAATTTGGTTTCTACTTTGCTTGTAGATTCAACAAAGTTACCTTGGTTTTACTGTAGTTAGATTATATCTAGTCTTCTAAGTGAAACTAGAATAGACTTTTGGGGAAGAATAAGGGTTATTGCTCTACAAATCTGAGAGAATGGGAGAAATGAAATGAGGACCTGGTTAATGATGTGGAAGCAGTTATTTTTAAAGAGACGAGATATTAAAATAAAAGCTGTGCTGATGCAGCAGCATGGAGGAAATGCAGACCTGGAGATAGGAGCTGAATTTTAAGACTTGAAGCTAAAGCAACTTTCAATTGAAAAATTAAACAAGGACGATCAGTATTTTTTGGTTGTGCTTTTGGGACACAAGGTGGCCCTTGATCAGGACTAGGACTTAAAAACAATCAAATCAATTAGTATTTGGGAACATACTTGTTCTTCACCTTTCCACCTGCAGCAGCCACTAAACCCGTCTGAATTTCAGTATGGCTTCATTTTCTCACGGAATCTGAGAGATCTGACCAGTTCTATGCCGTTGTCCCTTGAAGGAGAGATGGCCAGGGAGAAATCAATTTCCATCACCCCCATGCTGGCTAGAAGAAAAAAATCTTAACAGTCTGCGGATAAAGTCTGACCCTTGGGGGCTCCTGCAAAGCAGGTCTGAGCATGGCAGCTCTACATACTGGAAAAGAAGCCTTTTGGTTAAGGAACAGTAATGGAATTGTGAGTGTTCATGTGATTCATAGATAATATCAATCCTTATCTGCCCCAGATTTTATATAGAAAGTCAAGTATAACCACTGATTTTGAATGCAGGACCCCAAAGGAAGCAACAATACACTGTAAAATAACATAAAACTATTTTTCTTTTTTCATGATGTTGTTCTGTAAATGACTTGGGAAGGATTATTTAATGTACAAAAGGCTGTGCAGAGAATCTGTAACATCCCTAAACAATAAAATAGGACAATATCCCCATAATAACTGATATAGAAGTCTAAGTTCTAAGTTTGAACCCACAGAGTACTGTATATCATAATACACTTTATATAGGCCAATACTTGAAAGAATTGGAACTTGGAAATAAAAATCAATGAATTATGATGGTGCTGGTGATGTAACATAAATTAAAACTTTTTTTTTTTCTATGAGAATGAGGAGGAGGTTCTCAAAGCTACTTCCAAGTCTACAACTGCCTCAAAACTAATGTTTATAAAATTATAGCAAAAGTCCTGCTTTAGAGGCACAATGTTTAAAATAAGAAAAGGCAAACGTTAAATGTGAAGGCATTACTAACATACTAGCCACTACTACTATCTATCCAATAATTTTTAAGTGTATGTTCAGAAAAACAGAAAAGTAAATGAGAGATATTTTCCCTCAAATTTTACATGAGTATGAATAAAGAGCAAAAGAGTTGTTTTCAGCTATATTTATGTCCTCTGATAAGAAACAAATCTATTTTATTTATAACCAGTAACTTGGCCACATTCTCACTGAAATCATTGCCCAAATCAACACAGGAACTGAGTTTTACTCACTACACCTGCTGCTTGAAGTTAAGGATGGTGAAAAGTGAAAATGGGCCA
Source organism: Urocolius indicus (assembly GCA_013401255.1). Lineage (NCBI taxonomy): Eukaryota > Metazoa > Chordata > Aves > Coliiformes > Coliidae > Urocolius > Urocolius indicus. The sequence goes on from WBNH01003954.1 coordinate 403,809, forward strand.
TTCTCATAACCTTGGGAGAAAACTCTGGAGAAGGGTTTGGGAGCTGCTACTTCAAATGCAGACTATGCAACATTATGTTTTGTAAAATAACAAATTTAGATCAATTATTCTTTGCACCTTCAGAGGACTATGATGAAGTTTGAGCATGAGGAAAATAACTGGCAATAACTACCACCTTCTTGAAGATTTTTGTTGTTTATTCGCAAGCAAACAATCTCTGCAGAATACATTCAGTGACTCTCACATGAATAGCTGGTTTTTACATTTGCTGGGATCCCTAGTGGCACCCTCTGACTGCCTACTGTCTTGCAAGACAGAATTCCTTTACTCCAAGTAAATTGCTACGAAGATCTGATCTCTTCTAACTCCAGAGCTTCACCCTATGTATCACATGCTCCAGTTTTTCTAAAAATCACAGCTGTCTTGGAGACAAACATGACTTTTGACATAACAGAGGCCCATCCCACAAAGCAACTTGAAGATCAAGATAAGGAAGGCAGACTGGACCCAATAATAACGCATGAGAGCCAGTGTTGTCTGTAGAGCACAGGAGTGATGTAGGTTCTCTTCCCTTTTAATAATATCTAAAAGATCTCTAACTTTCATTAAAATCTGCAAAAGGAAGTCATGAGGCCTGGCAACTTTTGCTAGAATTGCTTAAAGCCTGAAATATCATCAGTTTTTGACTTATCTCAGCTCTGAAAGCAACTATGTCGTTGGGTGTCTTATCCCTAAGAAAAGTCAAAACCTCATGAAAACTGAAGAAAACACAGAGGAAGGAGTGGAGTAGAAGAGCGAGTATCAGACCTCAAACTATGACTGAAATACTAGACTAACGAGTGAAACTTGTAGGAATCGGAGCGTAAGTTAAAAGGGAAAGGTTATCTTCCCTGAAATGTAGGAGATTCGGGCTATGAAAAAACAAAGGAAGGAAGGAAGGAGCTTTAAGTTGAGCCAAACAGTTGGAGTGATATCACCAATAGCTGATGAATACAAATCTCTGATGTGCTATAGCTGTTTATGGAACATGAAAAAGTTGAATAATTTTTAATTACAGCCTAGAGTAGCTTCATTAAAATAAAAATGAATTTTAAATGTAGAGAAAGCATTGTATTATAAATATCTGCTACTACACAAATCATTTATTTCAGGTATATACATTTAATCGTGTTAAATAATTCAAACAAGCAATTACTGTATCTCTCCCTATGCTTAATTAGCAGAAAAAAGGGGAGAATTTTATTGATGTGTATGTAAGAGAAATACAATCCTTTTAAAACTATTTATTTTCATTTAACTGAACTGCTTTGCCATACTAAAAAAACATTTTGCAGAGGTTAAATAAAGTATTTCATGGCAACCGCTGCTTCTTAGTGCCTGTGTAACAAGAAACATGAGCCAGTCAAAGTTGTGCAAGTTGGTTTTCTTTCCCAGTAAGAGAATGTGGTATCTAAGACCTTGTCCTAACTCATTTTATCCCCAAGAGTAAGTCAAGTAAGTCAAGTATGAACTAATGCCTGGAGGGAAGTCCCTGACTCCAGAAGTATGGATTATTTCACATTTATCTTACAATCTGCTCTCAGAGTTCTTAAAATTCACTAACTTGGCAAGTCAGGAATTATCATGAGAAATGAAATAATTTCATAACTATGAAGTCATCTAGCATTCCATGAATATGACACTCAGAGGGTTTGTCCATGCCTGGGCATTATCCTGACCTTTGGATAATAAGCCGTTAGATAGTTTTGCATGGAAACAATTAGAAAAGTGCCATAGCACAATAAGGAGAACCTGATGTCTTAATTGAGTTGTTTTCATGTCAAAGATTTGTATTAAACATGAAAAAAAATTATGCGACAACATTTTAAATAATATTTAAACAAATCTATTTTGTATGATCTAAAATGACAAAGGATTGTGCTGTACAGATGAACTGCCATTCTGAAGCATTCTAAATTTACGAGGATTCTTATTTGGCATTAACCAAGTGAACAAGGCTTATAGATGGGTGCCAAGATTCTCTGACCTTTGTAAAGAAAATTTGCTTGTATCTCAACAGTGTGTGGAAAGCTTCCACTTCCATGCATTTTCAGTGAAATTACCTCAATGCCAGTTTTTAGTCTCTAAATTTCCCAGCAAGAGATGGCTGTTGAAAAAGGTTAAAAGAGCAGAAATATTCTTGAAATTATTCCAAGGGCTGGGACCAGGGAGGTACAGTCCCTCCACTACAAGAGCCTGTTGGCCAGCAACATGTTTGAGTCAGGAGGAGTGAGCTGTTATCTTTTCCATCTCCTGGGATATGGGAATCCAACATTACACTACTGACTGTTTATCAGCCCAATTTTTCAGTGAATCTGAATCTTATCAGAGTGAAACAGAACGGGGAAACTCTGACACCACCAACATCCAGCTGAAGCATGAGTATCTGAAAAACAAATCTGGTTCCTGCCGACACCTCACCCACTCCTTAATGTGTGATTTCGTTTACTTCTGGACTTTTTGACCTTTCATCCTGCACTTTTATTTTTCATTAAAAAAGAAACTTACATAGCGGCCATGAAAATGGAATGTTTTGCATTGCTCAAGTCTGTGACTGAAAGGACAAGGTAAAGATGAATATTTTAATGTTAAAGTTCTCCAGGTGTTGGAAGGCTAATGCCATATGTTGTGCTTGTGGTCTTTAGCAGCTTGGCTGCAACTAACTGAAAGTATCAGTAACAAGCTGCAACTTTAACTCTTCTATACTTTTTACTTCGAGATAATCCTCATTTTCAAAACTCTTTCCAGTTTGCACCATTATGGGAAGTACACCATTATTAGAAACACATCAAAACCAGAATGACAACATGAGTAGAATTATCTAGAATGATGGTGAAAAAAAAGAATTCTTTCAACTGAGTAATTTTATATAAGTAATGAGAAAATGGATATGAAAAAATTTTAAGAGGAAAGTCTTACTTAGTTCTGGTATTATTTATAATTGCTTTAAACATTTCATTCTTTTTTCCTTGTGATCATGAAAACGTTTAAAAGATTTTTTGGGTGAATGTTACAAAAGCATGTGATAATTTGTTATGAAATACAGGTCATATGTAGCTAGCTTTCTGTAAGCTTGGTTGTTCTTTTTCCCTCACACAACCAGAGAGAGTTATGTCAATCATAACCCAAATGTGAGTACTTGTCCCCTGATGAGTGGGGATCCCATCTCACAATCTGACGTCCATTTGCACAGAGCACAGTCACTTGCTTGGATTGCTTGTCGGTGAGCTGAGGCATCACAGGCATTTTGCTGAATGAGAAAAAATATGTCTGTTTTGAAAACATGACAAGAGATGTGCCTCCAAGTCTCCAGAGGTGTCCATCCCTCTCTGTACAATTACGTTGGGATACACCACTTATAATAACTCATCTGCCACCGTCTTTTATTAGCCTGCTTTCCTCTTAGCTTATCCCTCGACTTCAGTATCAACTGCAACTGTTTACTCTGGCTGAATTTAGTCTGCACAGATTACTATGTTCATGTTAAATTTAGTAGTTTTGCATATCCACCAACTGTCATATGAACGAAAAACACAGTAAATTTGCCATCTCTGCTTCCCAGTGAAACTTGGAACTTGTCAGCAGTGAAAGTGGGCACGGCTCCTGTTTAGAATTTCCATCCAAATTTCACCTTCTTTCTCACATGCTAAGGCTGGTATTTTCCAGGGCCCAAGAGGAGTTAGAAATCCTCATCCACTACACTTCTCCTAGGATCTGTAAAAATTTTAGTACCTCTTCAGCACAGGGCTGCTGCTCAGCACATGGAGTGGCACAGTTCTCTAGTCTCTCACAAGGAGCTGAGTATATATTAAAAAGAGAGAAGAAATGGCTTTGCTGCCTCATAAATACCTTTTTTTTTTTAAAGTTTAAACTCTTGTCCTGTCTTGAATCAAGATGAAAAGTCCATTTTTCACCACCACTCAAGAAAACCAACAATATGGTTTCATTAAAATATTTCCTGTTGATAATTTAAAAATATTTTACTTCAGTTTCAGTGTTTATCCTTAAAAAAAAAAAAGACTTAAACAGAAACTGTATTATTTAAACTAAGTGGGGTGTTTCTAACAGTTTCTAATCTTTTCTAACACAAGCATATGCTGAGTTGAGAGATTTGTCCAGTTTGACCCCGTTCTGCAAACAATTTCAGTGAACAGATGCTTCTGGTAAAAAAAAAATAATTTAAAGAAATTCCCCAAACCTCTAATGTACATCACAGAAAACAGACACTGATCACTTAGTTATAAAAACCTGGCAAGCGATCTTCTTTTGCTTTTTTTCAGAAGCTTCAGTTTCCATGACCGCTCAAAGCAGTTGTGCACATCCAGTTCTACCCTCAAGCAACTTCTGAACGCTTCTGGCTTTCCTCACCCTTTGTTTACCTTTTCTTTCTGTTGCAGCCCCAGCCTGAAACTCCTGAAGGAAGTGGAACATTATAGGTAGCTGAGACCATAGAGAAAACCAAAGAATCAACGCATAAAGCCACCAGTCAGCTTTAGGAGTTGTTGCATTCAAGAGGCTGTTTCTGACATACCTGTGGGGACTTGTGGGAGCGCCAGCTGTACTGGTGACTGTGGAGACTGGCCAGCAAAATATTTTCATCAGTATCCACCTGGCCAAACCGCAGTGTCTCTTGTGTGTCATTACAGATCACAAAATGGCTGAAGACCAACTCCTCTGCCTCAGGGCATTGGTTCTGAAAGGAAAGGGATATGAAAGCCAGTAAGCACTAGATTAATTGCAAGACATTTGGCAGCTGCCTGCTCAGCGGTGACTGCTACAACATAGAAATGCTGCAAGTTCTCTTATCATTAGCTTTGGTCTCATAGCACCGGACTCTGCGAATACTAGCGTTTGTATCTTAAGACTAAACATACTTCACTTTGTGTTTCTGTAACGGAAATCTTGAAGATTTAAAACTACAATTGAAACTAGATTTCCTAACTTGTGGAAGAGACTTCAACAAAATTAAATTCAGTGTGAAATGCCACATCACATGGGGTACTGCAGGCTGAACACAGAGGCATGAAGAGGTTTCTCCATGCTTGACAACTGATCTCTCAGGCCAACATGCACTTCCTCTTCCCCAGCTACTGCTTCTGCTTTGAAATGTTGCTGTGGGTCACCAGCAGACAATTCTCTCTACTGGTAACACAATACTTAACTAATAAGAGAAAAAGCCACAGAAATGAGGAGAGTATTTTTTACAGCTCCATGAAACTAGTTTGAAAATACATCATTCACTTTGTCAGTCTAATATAAAAAAAATCTAAAACTATCAAGGGTTTTGAAAGCATTTTAGATTTTACAATACTTTTTTTTCCTTCCTGCAGCATCCTTCTGTCCCTCTTTTTCTGCTTTTCACCTGGCTGCTTGTCATTCTGTTGACACAATGAGCCTATATGATACTCATAAAAATCACCAGAGCTACAGGTCTTCTGGCCTGAAGGCACAAACTGTAATCTCCTATATGGGAGAGGTCAAAGTGTGACTGACAATTTGATTTGGAGATCATCTCCCATATATTTCTGCCGTAGCCACTACTATGCTGGCACTTTCCACTTAAAAGTAGCTATCTAGCAATCGTATTCCAAGAAAGCACCATTTGGGTGGTGTTCATGCAATTTAATGGGTATAGAGAAAATACTTAATCTTCCTGTGCTTTTTGTTACCTCTTTTTGACCCATCTTTCCTAGCACACACTTTTGACAATGCTTTATTGTTGGATGGTTCCCTTCTCTCCACAATATAGCCCAGCTGTTCTTTTCCTCATCCTTTCTTCCCATGATGTTTTCTCTAACTTATGGGACCTCCATGGCCTTTGAGATTTGATTCTGTTTCCCCTCCTTGCTCTCTCAGTAGACCTTTTAAATGCACATAATGAAGCTAGCACCTTCTCTGTCTGTGATCATATGAGTCTCTAGTTCTTTGATAACAATGTGCTCGGAAGCCTGCAGAAATTCAGAGATCAAACAAGAGAGAGAGAAAAATACTTCCTCACAGATCCCCACAGATCCTTAGTTATCCATGAAAAACGGTTGAGTACATTGCTTGTAGCACATTGCTGGGTGATACACATGGAACAGATTTTCTGAAAAGTGAAGTGTGCAAGGTATGTTCAATTTAGCACCCCTGAATGCATGTTCACTACCATTATTAGCTTCAAAAGAACCCAAGGTGCATGTCTGCAGGCAGACTGAGATTCGTTTTTTTGAATGAATGTCAGAATAGATTGCTGGAAATGTTTGTGAAAAAAGTTATTCATCCTAGGAGAATTTGAGATCGTTTAGATTAAAGCTTTTCTCCAAATCTCATGAATTCTTTTGCATAAGGTCTGGTACATTCTGTGAAACAAGGCAGGTGAGCATAACAAAAATATAATTTTTTCAAAGTAGTAAAACTCCTTACAGAGCAATATGTCTGTGTCACATTCAGTAGCAGATCTGGGTATGTTAAAGGCTGATGTTTACAGTGCCACTTCAGAATGAAGGGTTTATTTTGGCATTTTCTAGTGGTGAATCTATGACTTTTTACTGTCAAGCTGCCATACCCACATAGCCATAAGCCTACCACAAATATATATATTTTTTCATGTTGCAGCTTTGCAAAATGTTCTTTTCAAAAGGCAGGATTTGTTATAATCAAATCTAAATATAACCCCAGAGGAATTAAATATTTTATTTTAATTTTATTTTTTACTCCAATACATTTTCTTGTTGATTACCCAGAGACTGGAAGAACGCTACCAGAGATGATGAACTGTTTACCTAATTTACTTAGTTTCTAATAAATTAACACAAGTTGTAGGTTCTTGCATTTTCTGGAGGGAAAAGAGAATCTAGCAACTTTTCAGCAGCCACAGAACTAAACTGTTCTGGGGGAATGTTTTCCCATCAGGTGTTATTATTAGACTTGCACACATTTTGGTGATTTGTTACTATAATTCACAGGAATGCTTCTCAAAGTTAAGAGGTACTTTAAGCTCAATTTTATAACAAAGTTTTAACCAAGGAAACACCTAGACTGCATAATAAGCCCTTGCACCATGCTGCCAGTCTTGAGAAGGATCATGACTAAAAGATCATCAAGGAAGCTTGGGGATGCTTTAACTCAGTATGGCAACTATGCAATGTATAGGCAAGGTTCTAAGTAACTCTTATTCTCCTTGCAGTAAATGCAGGAGACTTTTTCTCAGAGTATCATGCATGCTTCATGGTCTCTGGGGAGCCGCAGCAGCTTCCTGCATCCACCACAAGGAACTGGATCCCAAATTCACTGCTGAAGTCTGGCAGTGGAAGCTTTTAGGGTATGCAGAAAGGGAGAAAAAAACCCAACCCAGCAAAATGATGAAGTGAGGAAATTTTTACTGATAAAAAAGAGCTAGAAAAACTACACCTAATAAATAGAATTGGGCCATTTGTGTGGCAATGATGCTGAAGGGCTGAATGATGTCTTCAGAAGCTGAAAATACCTAAGTGTGGATTAGGGAAAAAAAATAAAATAAAAAAATCCCTCTTTGAATTAAAACAGCGAATCAAAAGAATCAGCAAAAGATCAACAGCATGAATCAGATACAGATTAGAGTCAGTTCCTGGGGGACAATTTCCTGCCCCTCTTTAGATCATTTTTCAGCTGTTCTTTTCTCTCAGAGAGGCCTGGAAAGTCTCTCCTTTATTGGGCTTTCAAATATTTTGTGAATTCTATTCAGAGAGGGGAAAAACATCCCACATAATACTAGTTACCAGGCTTTCCCTGTCTCAGAACTTTCTACTCATGTCTCAGCTGACAGCTATTTCAAAGCATTTCTGAATCTGGCAAAAAAAAAAAATCAACATAAAAGCCTACCCTTTTTATATGCACACAGTTATTTTCTGTGTGCTTCAGAAGCTACCAAAGACCTGTGCAAGTCCTCTCTCTCACACACACACGTCTAAACACATGTACACTTTCTCTAGTACCTAGTAATGTTGTTTTTTCAGACAGAAAGCCCAAAATTTCTAATCTTCCTCAAAATTCCTCTAAGATAAAGGAACATTTTCCCTCTGATTGTTTAAATTTCACTTCTCATTGCATCACCTCAACATTATCAACTCAAAAGTGAAATTGAAGCTACATGCAAATTTTTTGTACCCTTTTCCTTTGTTCTTTGTGCTTATGGTAGAAAGATAGGGAAACTACTGTGATCACAGATGTCACTTTGACTGATCCCAGCTCATTCAGAAAACGTATGCAACTGTCAAAAGGAAGGTTAAGCACTATGCAGACCTCGAGGAAAAGAAGATCTAATGGTTTAAAACAGGAGCATTTGTAATTTCTGAGGGGTTTAGGAAAAAATTTGCAATGTGAGACCACAAAGGAATAGGTCTTTTTGCCCAGGAATACTCAGTACCATACCTGGGGAGCTGTTTTCTCAGCTGACTCTCTGTCTCTAGATATGAGAAAGTACTAATGTTATGAAACTATCTGTGAAAGCTTCAATGCCCAAACAAACACCAAACACTCCCTATGTGTATTCCCAGAAGACATGCATTTTCTACCTCACTTGATACTCTGTATGTTGTTATTAAATAATAAAACTAAATTAATAACAATCTGGAATTTCCCTGCTCAGTTATTTCATTATTAAAACCATTACTTTATGCAAACTTTTAGTTTTGCATTTAGATATGCATTAGCCTGTTACTGTTTGTATTTAAAGAAGGAATTCAGATTAGACAGTGAAATAAGTCAAAAGGGAAAGCTATTTTTAAAAAGTGCTAATCCTCTCAGATTTACAGCATGTGACTTAGGAGTATAAAGCAAATTGTATGCTGGGTGTTTTTTAGGCTTAATCTTCTTTCAAAATGTTCATCATTACTTGAAAAAAAAAAAAAAAAAAGAATCCATATCTAGGAAACAAAGACACTGACAGAGGCTTCTGTTAATCCTGAACTCTTGACCTAAAGGTGCAGGGCCAAATTGTTTCATGCTTCATCTGTCTGTCCACTGACTACTACATCACTCGTTTCAGATATTAATCCAGTAAAAAATATGTGGAGAATTCAAATAACCTCTCCTGTTTATTAGATTCATGCTTCTAGTTGGCAGCATTTATACTGTATTTTGTGTGAATGGCAAATGTCAAACAATCCTTGTCATTGGGAAATTCACTCCCTCCCTATGCAATGTGTGCCACCCCCTAATCTGGAGGTAAAGCCATATACAAAACATCTTGGTAACATTTAATTTAATAAGCTGTTTTGAACCCACTTCTGTGTTAACTGTTCCCTAATTTCAAAGTGAGGCAAGTTTTTAATGTTGAATACTCAGGGCTAGATATCCACCACATCAGAACATGGTGGCAAGTACCCTTGACATGAGAGGAAACAAGAAAATTACAGCAACAATTACAGAAGTATATCCTCCTGTGGCTCATGTTAACATTGCCAAATCCGTGTATAAATCAGTACCAACTATTCATAGAATGTACCTGTCAGCAATATACTATGCGACATATGGCTCTACTTAATCAAATATACAATTCCATTTTTTCAACTCAGAATATTCCTTCAAGGCACGGAGTAGTCAGTCAGTCATTCACACTGTGATGTGGTTTAAAACATTTAAATATTTATGCACCATATTTTATTTATATGTATAGCTATGTCTGAGAGATCATTTCTTTTTTCCCATCCTTAGAGGAAACTGACCTTTCTGAAGGCCGTTTTGCAGTAGTTGCCACACATGTCTTAGATGAGGGACTAGTACCAAGTCAGAAATATTTTGGGTTTAAACAGCCTTCCAAGGACTCTCTTATACTTTCTATGTTTTTTTTTTTATTAAAAGCATTGTTCAAAATATGACAAAAAACAGAAATTGGAGCTACAAAGATTTTTGTTCACATTGATATTTGAGCCAGCTGCAAAGATTTAAATCACACTAGATTTTGTTTTATGAATGTCCTTTTGCAACAAGAAAACCATGGAATGCCCTTAAAAAAAAGAATTTTTTGATATAAACCAGATGTTTAAACCTTTTTTGGGGTCTTTGTTATTGTAGTGCCATGATAGGTAATTAATTCCCAGGCTCCACATAGGTCTTCAGGCAGATGAAGAGAATGATTTGATTTCAAGGCTATGGTGGAGTAAGGGAATTACAGGCCTTTGAGGGGTCATTGAAGAAGCAAGGTTCCTTACACTGGGACTGGCTTCAGCCATTAATACTGCTTTTACAGAATGTAATGTGAAACTAGTGCTGAACTCCAATAGGGATAGAAGTAGTAGCTGGAATCAATATGCTCTACCACTCAGACTGAGCTGTGCTTACTTATCATGCATCACTCACCTTTTCATAAATTAATGGAATAGTACGTATTTCAAGACCAAGATTCTGATTATTCTCATAAAATCCATGTAGTTTCACTGGAACTTGAGCAATTCTCACCAGCTTTACCTTTACATACAGCATCCACTGTCTCTTAATTTTCATTGCTGTACAGACTTGGTGTTTATTAGCAAAAAAACCCCATTACTATTAATCACAACAGCTTCATTTTTTTTTTCTGTTGCATTTGCATACCTGCTGCCAAGCTTGAATTGCTGTATTTAGAGAATGAAGTGCATGCTGGCCAAAGCTGATGAAAATTGGGTCCACCATTATTGTGCAGTCCAATAGCCTTCCTGCTGAACTGCTGGAAACAGCAATCTGCCCCCAGATTTTGAAAGGTTTCACAATGCTCTGCATAGTCACGTTTCGGCACTCCAAAAGTTTACAGTTGGCCTGAGTTGAAAACTGGATCTCCTGGAACATTGACTCATCACTCCACTGACGAAGGTATATGTGAGGCTCATCAAAGGAAACGATCATGTATTCCAGTTCAGATGGTATGTTCTTGTCAGATAGAAAAGGCTGAAGAAACTTTGGCGGTGCTGAAAAGTAAAAGAATAAACAAGACTTGAACATCACCATTGCCACAATCTTTTTGTAAACCGTGTTTAACTGCTTGTACTTATAATGAAATGAAGTAAAACACACAAAAGAGTAGATGTTTCTGAAATCTGAAATCAATCCTGTTCACACTGTTTATTAGACATAAAATAGAACTGTAATTAATAGCAGCTGCAAACAAAAAATATCAGTAAACCAAAATATTTTCATGGTAAGCAGCCAAGCTGCTTTATCAACACACTGCATTCAGATTGACGCCTATTTGGAGCCAAGGCTGTATTTCTGTGAAGATTCTTGCTATAGCAGATGTATATAGTATTCCACACAGAGCACATTATGAATACAATAAAGATTAGCAATATGTTTGCTGACATGTGACTAGGCTAGCTAGGAGGCTCCACAATGAAAATTGTCTTTGCTGCAATTACAGAGATTTCAAGACCAAAAACCCACTGAGATGCAACCTATTATGCCATAATACTAGAAATTAAACAAAGCAGTATCCTGAGAATAAAGCATAAGGAATATATCATTAAAAAGATTTTATCGCATTCACTGAAGTCTCAGTCCTACAAAGTGCTGAGCACTGTGGCAGCAGACGCTGCAAGGCGTGTACACCACTTGTGTAACATTAAGCATGTGAATAGTTCCATTGATGTTATTTATGTTGCTGGAACTACTCACATGCTTAAAATTAGCATATGCTCAAGTGCTCTACAGATTTGGAACCAAAACACTCATCACTTTCCAGGATCCAGTCCTATTATTCTACAAAAGCATAATGGATACAATAAGTTCTGTGCTCCCTTTCCATATAACGTAGCACGACGGAGCCCCAGAACTTAAGGCCTTTTAGGTGCTATAACAAGAACAACAGCAGCATCAGCGGAAACTCAGTTGCTCTTGAAAAATGGAACAGATGGGTTTGATTTTAATCTGATTTTTGCTTTTCCAGTATGTGTAATTTTAAAGATCAAGCATCTGGAATTGGAATGTAATAGTGAGGAAAATTATTTACTGATATAGGTAGCTGATAGACAAGGAATTATTTGCTAGATGTTGAGTGTCAGTTTTGGTATGATTTGATAAAGAATTTGATATTATAATACACACAGAAACACAACAATTACTCATGATGAAAGCTGTCCACATCAAAATTATCTAAGATATTTGCTCATCTTCCATGGAAAGCATTCTTGGCATTTGAAAATCAGACAATAATCTAAAGATCTCTTGGAATGTATTTGCCATTAATGCAATGACAGAGAGCACTGAACGAAACCAGATGTAGCTCCAAAAGTGATCATAATTGAAATAACAGTTAAATCTGCAGTTCTCAGAGCTTTTCCAAGGAATTCTTACTAAGGGAGTTGCAAAATCTTCAAATATTTTAATAGTACTGTTAATATGCTGGAAAACATTAAAGATTAAATTCATTCACTAAGATGGCTCAAAATTGAAGGGCCACCTGCTGTCACTAATCAGACTACGAAAAATGGATGGCTTCTACAGTTACCCACTCCATAGAGAGGAAGTCATCAGTCATCAGTCTTACCCTGAAATCTGTAAAACTGGTGGCTGTTGGTGATAACTTATTTCAAGAATGCCTGTTTGAATGAGGAAATGCAGGCTACAGACAGCAAAATGACAACTAAGTGGCATGTATGCACCACATGATATAATTATTCTACATAAAGGAGTACATACCTGTGCCGAGCTGATCAAGATGATGGCAGAAGTGGACTTCCAAATAGGTAAATTGGATCAACACACTTATGGATGGTACAAACCAAGGAGTGAAACAGGAATCAACCCTGGTACAGGCTGCTAATGCCGTGGGGGTTACAAGCTGATCGCATGTGCTTTGTGAGCCAGATTCACTTTCTGAGCTGTGAAAGGTAGATGACAAAGAGGCAGTTACACGATTCTGGGATTTTATCACTTGACCATGTGCCATGTTGGTTTTCTGACACACACAATGTAATAATTTTAACTGCTAATGTTAGTGTATGCATGTTTTCCCAACCAGAGCATGAACAAGACTGCAATCCAACAACATGTTTATCACACTGCGCTTTCCATTCACAAACTGAAACACACAAACAACAGAAGTAAAGCATAATTACAGAAAATATGAACAAAATATACTGGGTATCTTTAATTGCTGAAATGGCTAAACAAAACCTTACCATCATTAAAACTATAAGAATGAACTGAAAGTTAATCTGGTCAAGAGAATGAGTTTTTCACTTTATTTTGAGCAAACAAACTTGCAACCATCAAACTACTATGTGTAAGCCCTGTCTCTGTAACTTTTCCTTCCTTTGCCCTTCTCACTCTACAGCCATAATTTAAAAAGAATCTCCAAGTGTTATAAGCTCAGACTAGAGCCTTTTACTAGCACCTATATTAACATACTAACTATACATTTAAAATGCCACCTCACTGTTTTTTGGGTTTTTTTCTCTTTGTAGACAGGCCCTGATGTTGTGAATGAAGTATTATCATCCAGTCTCTCTGGAGAAACTAACACTACATCACAACTCCATAGGTTGCTAAGACACCACTGAAGTACAAATAAACTTTCTAAATTAAGCCAAATCTATCCTTAATGTTCTTTTTTCTCACTCCCTTTGTAGATTGGCACCAATGAGTTTTATTTTAAAAGCATAAACTTGATTCAAGAAAACTAAGTCTTCAGTCAAATATTGCTTTTAATTGTAAAATTAAATTTAACAAAGGACTAACTAAGGCCAACTTACTATTTTAGTCAGAAAATGATTAGCTTTATAAAGCATCATGAATAGATCTTTATTGACATTTTAAAGATATATGAAATTCAAATTTGAGCACTGGCTTTCAAAGCAATATGTATCATGCTTTTAGCACAAAATTTTTCATCATTCCATGTGTGTTACTGCTAAATTACGCAAAAATAAAGTAGATATTAAAAATATTCCATGGACAGATAAATGTATCAATATTGTTTGGTGTTCCAGAAACTAGCTAGTACAGTATTTATTTATGTAGTTTAAATCCAACTTTGATTTGTGAACATGAATTAAAATATTTGTGTAGCAGTAAAACCCAAATCAAATGAGTTAATTGTTAAAGAATCAAGACAGGATATCAAGAATAGGTCATTTAATCAAGAGTTTTATCTGCTTTCCTGTGCTGCTTTACTGCTTCAAATCGCCTGTTTACATTTAAAAAATGGTGTTGTAGGCTTTTTGAAAGCTGGCTTCTTTGGAAATAATATTATTCTTTGTGTTCACATGATACAACTTCTATGGGACTGGACTAGAGTGACAGAAATGGGATGCTTTTCTTTGCTATGCTGGGAATACTCCTTATATTGTTGGAACAAAGTAAGGAAGCATATCCAAAGGTCACAAAAATTCATATGCTGAGTTAGACCATTAAATAGCTTGGAATCTATGAAAATAGTTTGCTCTCTCAGAATAACTGTTAATATTTTAAGAAATTTTGCTCATTGCATTGTGATTAGGAACAGAAGTTAAGGGACATGGAATAAAAATAGAAAAGGTGTAGAGAGGTGCAAATAAAGGATAACCAAACTACAAGGGATTTTAAAAAAAATACTAAGTATTAATTTGTAGAAATGTGTACAAACAAACAGCAAAAAAAGGAAGGACATTTATTTCTGAAATTTGAGGTTCATTCTGCAATTAGACAATTCCTCAGAAACAAGTCATCAATGACTCCACATTTTTATTCCTTTAGACATGTTTTTTTTGGAGATGGCTATTTTAATAAAATTAAAAACAAATAAACCCCTCCAAATTTAGTCAAATTCTATATACATGCTTTTTATTGATTAAGCTCTCTCACTTATAACCTTAATGATTACAAGGCAACATGACATGTTGGTAGCTTCACATCAGGGAAACAATTTAAAGCACTTAGCCTTACTTTGATTTTTCTGCTCCACAAGCAGCAGATCAAGCAGAGGTAACATTCTGGAACTTAAAATGTTGGGAACAAAAATATTCAAAATTGCTTTTTTGTGGAGAATCACCTTAGAAACCAAAAAGGCTTACCACTGAAATGATTCCCTAACAAACCTCAGAGTCCTAACACATGCTTAAAAAACTAACCAGAGAGAAACAGCAAACAAGTGTGGGACAATGTTGCTCCCTGGGACAGAATCAGCCTTGCATCCTCTCCTGTGCTAGAGAAGGACAAGTACTGGTGGTGCAGAACTGAGTGAAGCAGGACAATGGGGCCTGAACTATGTTTTAGAAGGGAAAGTCACTCTACAGAAAAAAATTGTCTGTGAAAGAGTCCATTTGATATTGACTCAACCACAAACCACACCCAGAATTATAGCCCCTATATAATTATGAAAATAAAAATACAGTAACAGTAAAAATTACTTGAATTACAAAATATATTGAAAATAACAACCAATTACTATAGTATTGCCTTTAAAAAAGAGCTGTGAGAAAAGATCATAATATGGAATTGAATAAAGGGGAACTGTATTTCTTATAATCACTACCACAATCCTCCAATTTAAAATTAAATCTCATTTAAATTTTTTGCTTAGATAGACTTCTGAAAGACCTTCAGCACTGCTACTTTCTCTTCTTATCTTGCATAAAGCACAGAAATAAAAGACATCACATGCTGTGCACAAACAGAAAAGAAAGTAGTCTTAGCTGAAAACCCAGGAAACTTTCTACTAAGTTGTGGTGAACACCGGTATGAACATTAATATCAGAGAGAGAACTGACTGTTACATCAAGTTTTGTCAAATGAATACAGTATCAAAAAAATCCTACTTGCTGCTTTGGAGGTACAAAATGCAGTGTTGATTGTCTACAATTTTTCAGCTTCTACTGTTTTATATTTGGCACAATATGTTGAGGAAGAAAATTTTAAATAAAGCAAACCTTACTTTAATATCAGAAATTTCTTATTTTTTTAATTTTTAATTGTTTTTTAAAATCCTGTGAAATATTCTTTTTTTTTTAAAATGAAAAATACCTACATTAAAAGATATTATATATTATAAAGCATGATAATTAAATATCATGAAAAGTATTTCAAATTAAATATATGGCAACTGGGAACAAAGAATTAACAGCAACCTGCATTATTCCTGTTATTTTAAGAGTGAAATAAGAGTGAAAACTGCCATTTATGATGAAACCACAACAAGGGAAAATATCCACTGGGAAAAGGAAAGAGACCACTTAACTCATTTAATTTATGACTCAAATGCTGGTCTGAACCCAAATTGTTAGAGGTCAAAATCCAGTACATCATTTACTTTGAGAAAAGCGAAAACAATTAGCAAGAAACATGATCATGATTTAATTTTTTAAAAGTAGCAATTTAAAGCTTATTTAAAATTTTTTGCACTTGTGTCATGGTTTGTAACTTTTCAATTACTATTTCATGTTAGTATGTCAGTAATTATAAAAATACTGTCTACATTACACAGGAGATGCACAAATATATAAAACAACCTGTAACATAACCTCTTTAAAAAAAGAATGATAAACTCCTCCTAACCAAATCAGGGAGGGTGGTTTTGTGTCTTACCAACTAAATAGAGTTTTCAATAAAAGCAGTTCTGATTATAATTTGCTAGTCTTGCAATATGAAAATGCAACCTATAAAACAAAATATGCTATGGTAATGTCCTTTTAATCCCTTATTTTCAGGTCTTTCATAAACAGTAACCTATGCCATATACGATTATTTCCATAGACACTATACTAAATTCCTAAGGGGATGCAAAATAAATTCACTTATTGAGAAAAATAATTCATAAATGTTCATTCAAACCTTACACATTAATTGAATACTGAATGGTCTACAAAATTCTTAAAAATAAACAGTCTGCACATATATACTATAGCATTAAACAGATAGGTCCTTGTTTTTTATACATCTAATCAGTTCCTGATCAATCTCAGAAAGAGCTTGCATACCACAGGATTTGGATCATGATATCTTTACATATTCCCATATTCATTATTGGTTGATATACTTCAGCCTGCCAGCTACTACTCAACATATCAGCTGGATCCACATCTTCTCACAAACCTTGCTGTTTTCCTGTCATACGAGCCATATAAGTTTCATACTTTATAACTGATATTAAGAATCAGTAATAAAGTATTTAAAACACAAGGGATCGGCTCTCTGGTATTAATAATTAGCATATCATAGAGGTTACCACAAAAAACCACCCTGCAGAATTTGAAGGAAAAAAATATTATCATTGAGCAGCAGCTGCATGCATATGGCAGCTGTTACAGTCTAACTCAAAGTACAAGATCAAACTAAGAAAATAAACACAACACTAAGCATTTTTATACTTTACAATCAATAGCGAATTAAATTTGCTAATCAATCATACAGTTCAGCATGCAATTAATGACAAATCATCACAAGTCTCCGTGAAAACTGAGATTCAACTTTTATAATCTTCACTTCTCACTCTCACTCACAGATCCCTCAGCCCTGAAGTTCTGTGGTCAACACTTGGCAGTAGCTTTAGGCACAGCTCCTTGTGGCTCTTCTCACAACTCTATAAGATCTCATGTTGAACACTTGTGTTAGGAACAAGCCCAACGCTGAAATTTACCATGAAATGAGTGTCTCTCTCTCAAAACCAAGAAAGTTTGGCATATTCTGATCAGATAGAATCCAGAATACTTTTTAGGGTACTCGCTCCCAAGAAATTATCCCTACTGGTAGCAACATGTTTGTCTGAGGAAGTCATAGTTTCAACAATCTGCCAACATGGACTTTCTATATCCTACTAAGGGTCTAGAAAGGTTAGCCTTCTCTGAAGGTCCACAATATCTGTCACCACCTCCTAAACAAAGTTTCTTTTTAATAGAACATGTTGCTTTGGAGCTTAATCATTGCCTTAAACTTGGTTCTGTAGTTGTAACTATATGGATTTCAGTTTTTGTGAACCTCTCAAAACCTCCAGGTCAGCCAGCAGTCACTATTGTGGAGCAGGCCTGCAGCCTCCCAGCTTAAAACTCGTAAGTTTAGACCTTCTAGGCAGGTGTATGAATGTGCTGTAAAATGTTTCTCATGTTAATCATCGTCCAAACTGGTTTTATATTGCTTTTTACTCATTTGTATTTCATTTTAACCCTAGCCTCTTTCTGAATGGTTACAACTCATTAGCTTATCAGAGCTCCCTGGATGACACATTGCAAAGAGTGATGAACTTTATTTGAGCAAAAAAAAAGTAAACGTGATTACAGTGCCAAGTGACTTGATTAAAAAAAATCTACTAAATTTCACTGCTTCATTTTCAGTTCCCACCGAGTTCACATTTCTGTGGTGTTAAGCTGACCAGGAAGGCAATTTTGCCAAGGTCCCACATTCAGAGGAATTAACCTTGTCTAAAACACTTAACTTCCCAATGATGAAAATGCATTCTTTCACAATTAACATCAAGAAATCATTTCCAACCTGATACTATTAATGGAAGCCAGATGTTTAATTTTCTTCATTGATTTTGTTAGCCATGTTCGTATTTCCTGATTTCTTTGAATTCTGTAGCTTCACATAACATATATGTGGGTGCTACACGCTCATTTAATCATGTGTTCATACACAAGGTAGCAAAAATCAGCAAATATCAATGATCCAACAAGGTCATTCTGCGTTTTCTACTCTAACTATAAAATGTTAAGAATGTCTTTGAAAGCCATTCTACTGCTGTTTGTGGAGAGAGCTTGTACTTATTTCTTCTTACTGTTCAAGTTAACCAAAACTGAATGAATGCAAACTGAGTAAATCATTGTCATTTCACATTGTTACCAGTTGTAAACACAATGAAAAATGGATCCCTAGGGTTTGAAAATACCAATTAATTTTTTTTTTTACTCAGAGCATAGTAAGCAAGCTGTAATGTTCCTGAAGTACCAAAGTTTTGTTCAACATATTTAAAATAGATACTTGGCTTATTTTAGTCATTGACTTACACTGAAGACAGAATAAAGACATATGAGGAATATAAGGAGTAAATAAAGGTTTACTTTTATATTATTCAGTGGATAGAGTTGCGGTTTTCTTTTGTTAATTAGCTAATTTTATTGCCTTGTGCAGCCAAGAGGTTTCATTATATGGCCTCTGTCTTCACTTTTCAGTAACCCTGTATTCACAAAGTGGACTAATATGATGTTTCTAGGCTGCCTATAAATTTAAAAGAGAGGTCTTTTGTACACACTTCATGCTCTTGCATGATGGTGACATACAGTCCGAAGCTCATTTAAGGCTGTCTACTCTTTCTGCATAAGAAAACAGTATCTTATTTCCCAAGTTTCTTGAAAATGATCTCTCAACAGCTTCTCAACATTGGATTTCTGTTTTTCCCTCCTCTTTTAATTACCTTTGGTCATCAGCAACATTCTGACTGCTGTTCAGTACAATCCTCCACAGATCAGAGGCTATCAGCTCTTTCTGGTCCTTCACAAGGTTTATACTGGGCAACTGTAGTTCACAGACTTTGCTTTCTGATAGACTGAATTCCCGGAATGCAACAAATGATTTCTGAAGCTCATCCCAGTACTCCAAGCTGCAAGGAATCTGTGATAAAAGGGGAGAAGGGATAATTACTTTATGCTTGAGTGCAAATGTAATGGGATTTACTATACACATTAAAAGTGCAAAATTAACTAAAGTTGCTGTCATAAAGAAAATTAGAGTTGTAACTGTTACTCAGATTCTCTGCTATCTGGGTGTAAATGAAAATATTTTTACATCATCATTGCAGTATAACACTTTAAAGTTTCTTTTACTAGGTACAGCAATAGATACTTGTTCCACAGTACGCAAGAACTAAAAAAAAAATTCAACTAATAATTATTTGTACTAAGCAGTGAAAAAATGCCATCAGATGTTAGCAAAACAGGGTATTCAAGATGTCCTAATAATAATTTTTTTTCCTATGATTGGGCTCTTTTAATTTCATTACATAACAAAATATAAATTTATTAATTACCATGTATGGTCATATCAAAATGATCAGAGATGCAGAGTAAAAATTATGATAGGCGACACAACGCCTCGTGGTGGGCCAAGACATAAATGAAAATCCTGGGATAAATCATGAAGTACTTGTAACTACATGATATTTTCTTCCATGGAATATGCTACTTAGACAACTGTGATTTTCAGAACCCTACCCCCCAAAATACAGAGTAGCTTCTATTCTATCACGTTCCGAATTTTAAGTCTGTAAATAACTCACTTGAGTTATTCCCGGATGCATCACTGAATTGGAGAGAATATTATGAGAGACATTTCTAAGGTATAGCAAAAAAATTTTAATAAAAGCATAAATTTAAAGGGTTGTTCTCTTTATTTTATTTACATAAATTTTGTTCATGAAAGTAAAGGAGAATATGAATTTAAAACAAACACAAACTCAGCAAGATATGATGATTTTAGAATTAAGATGCAGCTATGGCTGCATCCTCAAGAAATACTGAAAGTCAAGCTGATATAAAACAAATAGTAAAAAAATGCATGTGTATATGCCACTACCTTTTTATCTCCATGTGTCTGTGTATAGACATACATATCAGCAACCAGGGGAAAAAAAAAAGAATGTGGTCGATTTGCAAGTAAATCCAGACATAGCTAGAAAAAGATCAATAAGTTTTCTTTCTTACTACTCAATAAGGACTATAATGCACATGGAGGTGACAGGAGGCTGATTAATTAGCACGAATGAAGGTTAAGAAGTAAAATTCAGGGAGCTGAGTGGTTCAAGCTAGGGAGGATAAGGGAACATAAATAATTGCCAAAGAGTCCTGGAAGAATTAACATGTGGTACCATAGAGCTTGACACATGGATTTTTACGACATTTGTCAAGTCACAATGATACTTGAAGACTGAAAAAAGTAAATGCAATTACAAAAAAAAATGCACGATAAGTGCCAGCAAAACTCTTATGCCAGTATTGTATACAACATGGAGTAGTATAGCAATATCAGTCAGGAGTGCACATCATAGTTATACATTTGCTTATAAGATGCATATTCAATTTGAAATGGTGAATATATGTAAATGCCAGCTGGAAGATTATGAGATGGTATAATGATGACTCATAACAGAAAATGCCATCCTGACAAACATCAGGCAAGATATTTCCAAAAGCAAGGGGCAAATATTAACTGACTTGTGTAAGACATTAGTGGGGCCTCATCTAGGCTATGGCACACATTTCCAATTCTTCGTGTTAAAACTGTATTAATTCACACTAGGATCTGTACAGAGTTGAGGACCAAATGAATAAAAACAAAAGGAACATGATTGCTCTACTCAGACTTCTTAGAAGATAAACGGTTAATAGAGGAAAAGGTCCATAGAAACTATGGGTCAAAACTGAGTTGCTCTTTGAATGAAGTTAAAGAAACTCCAACTGAATGAGATAGGCCTGAGGACAGCCTTGGTGCTCATGAAGTCTGCTTTAAATCTGTTTTGTTAATAAGATGGTGACAGTAACAAGCATTGCTTCGATGAAAGGAAGCTGGGCTTGATGACCCAGATATTTTTGGTTCTGTGTTTCTAACTCTACAACAGTGTTTGTAGACATATTTCAAAGTCACACTACATTTATTTATTTTGCTCTTTCTTAGTGCCACTATAGAATTCTAGATTTCTTCACAACTTCTCAGTGTTAAATTATTTTAACCTTTAATGTCTGTGGACAAACACTCAAAATTGCAATACCACACTAAGAATCCTACCCTTCAATTATGGATATATCCAAGAAATTCCCCTATGTTAACTATGAACACATAAAGAGTAACTTCCATTATCCATTAACTTTCATTCTACACTGTGGAGTCATTCACTTCCTTTCTAAACCTGCACAGTCTTCTACTGGTGATAAAATATTCACAGAATCATAGAATCTCAAGGGCTGGAAGGAAGATTTTATTTAAAATGTTTTAGAAGAGGTCAAGCAAGATGATGAACTCCATTGCCACCAAGATTACTGAGATGGAGGAACAAGTTAAAGGAATTTCCTAAGTGGTATTACACTACAAAAAAACTTAAAAGTATCAGTTAAGCTTGGGGAAAATAATATAGAATAATGGAAAATAAAGACTGAAAATAAAGGCGGAATGAAACTTGAACAAATCCCCAAACAGATTTCACATTTCTTATATGAAAGAAAAAAAGGGAAGGAAGGAAGGAAGGGAGAAAGAGAGAGAGAGAGAGAGAGAAAGAGAGAAAGAGAGAAAGAGAGAAAGAGAGAAAGAAAGAAAGAAAGAAAGAAAGAAAGAAAGAAAGAAAGAAAGAAAGAACGAACTGCAATATTACTACCCACTAAGCAGGTAGTAGAAACATTGAAACTTATCTTGAGGAAAAGATGGCAAAGGGAAGTAATCAAAACAATTATTATGTCATAAAGAACTAATGGTAACCTCTTAAGAAATTATGAAGAATTTGGTAAGGCACAGGATTCATCAGTATGAGTAGCCAGAAATAACATATCACCTAACATTAAAACAGATTGGTAACCATTTTGAAAAGATTATTCCTTTTTTTTTTTTCTCAAAAAAATATTCCAAACTGTGTTGTAATATGTCAAGAAAGCTATCAGAGCAAGAGAGTATGCTTCAAGGCACCATGTGCACATCAGAAGTAAAAAGTCAAAGCCACAATTTATATGATTACCTATACAAAATATGGTTCACGCTTTGGGACTGTCCAAACTGTAAGCTGTCTAGTTTGAAGCTTGCAAAAGACTTAGTTGACTTAAAATCCTTGATTCCCACATATCTAGCTTTATTTGTTCTTGGGGGTTCATTACTAATGCCTGATCTGGATAAGTTTAAGTAAAGATGGTAGCTCTGAGCAATATTAGCTGCCAAAAATAATACTTGTGAAAGCCTAGAATTGGGCTGTAATACCAGAAAGTTATAGGCGGTGGGAATAATTGAATTAGCTACAAAAAAATTTTAACATATGTAGAATTAAATATGGTACTTTCACTGTAAAATATTTGAATAAAATCTAAGCTGTAATTCAAATGTTACCTCTTAGAAAATGTGACTGCTAGTGCTGCTTCTATAAAACTATACATTTGAATCATATCAAACCACAAACTTCTTTGTTGAACAATAAGCATGCTTCAATGGACACATCTCTATAGCTTTTCATCTTCTTTCCTAGCTCTTGACCAAAAGTTTTAATTGCACTGATTTTACTCACTTCTAAAAAACAAATAGACCATTAATGTACAGCCCCCCGTTATGTGTGCATAAAACAATGATTTAACTATGGGCTAAGATTTAACCAAGAATCTCCAAGTTCTGTTTTGCAAGAAAACCATTTACTATGGCAGGAACATTTAGAAGGATGATTACAACAATAGCAAAACAGTAGTAAAATGCTTTTTTTTTTTCCCCCCCACAAGCATTAACAACAGAGATTGGAAACTGAAATCAAAAGTCGCATGAGAACAGGCTAAACTCTAAGTACTTATAATAAAAGCTGTTAATAAGATATATACATTTAAAACAAACGAATCTGAAGGTTCCTCCTTTTTCTCATTATTGCTGTGGACTATAGATAAGAGAGATTTGAAAATTGCATGACACTGTTTTGATGAAGAATCAAAATGGTGTGTTACCAAATTCTGACAGGAAGGAAAGCATTTGCCTCCGAGTTCCAGTCCTGCCCCCTGTGAGAACAGGACACAAAGAAACAGCTGAAATAGTTGTCACGGAGCAGAAATCTTGTGAATTAGGACATTGTGGATTCCTGTTCTCTGTGAATCTCTTGTTTTGTTCTATTTTAAGAAGAAAATCTTCATGTGTACTTATTACATTAACACAGACATTACGAGAATTACCTTCATGAACATACATCGACTCTCTACAAATAGAACCTGTCTCAACTTATGCAGAGCTGAAATTTCTATCATATACATTTCACAAAATAACACCAAACCCCAAACAAAAAGAAAGCTGAAATCTCTCGTAAAAGCTTGCATCCTTCAAGCAATTTCCTGCATGCTTGTTAACCTATCAGCAAGACAGTATTAATAACCAACATGAAATATTCCCAATCATGACTACAATATGATTACGATTTTTCTTAGTCATCACGTATTGTGTCACACACTATCTGTACCGGAATAATTTAAATCCTCTTTGGAAACTAGGGGTCAAGAATGTTACAGAATGTGTTAATGCTATGTTACATATTATTATTTTCATCCATGTGTTGCACACCCTACTGATCACGTGGATACTGCTTATTCCCACTTGAAGTTACGTGTAATAATAAGACATAAGGGGAAAGAAATGACTGTTGATCCATTCATGCATTTTAAAGGCACTCAGGATCACAACATACTCCTGGATTTTCCTGTGACCTGACAATATTCTCTCAGTTTTAGACTACTTTGCTAATTTGGACTTGAAAAGCCATAGGTACACACTACTTACCACCAGGTATGTTTACATAGCTGAGCAGAGGGCCAACAGCAGTGTGTTTCCACAAGCTCTCATGTTACCATAAATAATCTTACCTATTACTCACTAAACATATTGTCATAATGTCAACAAGTCTCAGACACAGAGATCATTGCCATTTAAGACAGAAACAATTAAAATATCTCAATTAGTTAGGTAATCCCATCTTTTTCTGACATCTTTTTTGTCTCTAGGAAAACTAAAGTTAGCCATCTGCCTACAGCTTTGATGTTGCTGAATGAAGGGTATATAGAAGTACTGGAGCACATACTCAATACAAAAAAATGGACCTTTAATTATACACATGCAGCTCTCTCAGGCGGCAAAATGCATCTTGTCCAGCTGAGAAAGATATTAACAGCTGTGTCACAGAATGTGCTTAATGTTGCTTTCAGCGATGCTTCCTTTTCATTCATGTTTTTGCTAGAAAATAAGCTTTTACAGAATAAAAGTTCATTTCTTAAGTCTCAGTCCCTCAGATGGTGGGCGCTTCCTCTTGGAAATGAAGTTACTCTTGTTCCAGAAACAACTACTGTACAAGAAAATGCACACAGAAGACAGGAAGCGTGTGTGTGTTTTATCTTCTCCAAGCAGGGCCACCTAAGTGAAGGAGAAGCAGAATACAATACAAACTAGCACTTTGTGTCAGACGCCAACCCATGCTGAGATTTTAACCCCAGCTTCCTGAGCATGAATAAACTTACTGCTCTGTAATAAAACTATTCTGTGATTAGGATATTTTACTGGTTTAGGGCCAACTGCCTTAAAAATACAATTCTCCCATTACGTGAACAGAAGTTGCAATAGTAGGAAATAAAAATCTTTATCCAGATTTTTATTAGGGAAAAATTGTTGGCAATAACTACCAAGAACATTACTTTAAAATGTGAAGTATTACTTATATAAAGATAACGTAACAACCCTGCAGAAAAACATATAATGTAGAAAATATGCTGAAAAGAAAATGAATACTAAAACCTCTGTAATATGCCTCTTTACACGACACATGCAATCAAATCTGACCAGCAGATCAAAATTTTGGACAACTATAGGATACTTCAACATCCACATCCCTGTTTATCTTATGTGATTGACATTGTGAAATCGTGCTACAAACCAAACTGCCAGTTGGATAACATTTTTTAAGCCTTCCTCAGGGCTAAGATGGTATCGTATCGTGTGGAAAACAGCCTCTCCTGGCACAGCTACAGACCACCAATTTTCCCTTTTCATGAAGATCCAAGTAAAAAAAAACTCTGTAGTGGTTTACAGCAAAGTAAAAATTTAGCCTAGTGTTAGTAGGATTAGGATTAGCGGTAGTACTAGGATTAAAAACATTATAGCTGTACAAAGTATTTGCTGTCCCCCAGCTCATTCTCCTTTGTGTTATTATTATACTTTTCTGTACTTTGACACCATTTTGACATATGACGCGCTCGTACATTTTCGGCAGTAAAAGTTATTCCACTATGGTGCACTCTCAATTTTCAACACTCAGGAGTAATCAGAAAGCAGAACTAGAGAAGTTTTTAAAAACTATCCCATATAATTTCTCCACAGAATTTGTATTCTCTTTGCATTTACCAAATTTTGACCTAAAGCTAGAACATTTAAATGATAAATACTCTAAAATTGAATATGTGATTTTTATTTTCCCTATTCACACTGAGTTCTTTGGCTAAATGATGAAAATAACTTCTATTTTGCTTTCTGAGTAATAACATATATATTGGCTCTTTCAACTCCATTTCACGTATTTATTAATGGTCCTATTAACATATTTATGTCATTTTATTTAATTTTTCATCTGTACTACAGTTTAATAAAAAATATCTACTAGGGTTATAATAAAGAGATGTGAAAGAAAACTCCTGTCTTCTGAGAGAAATTGTTTTTTAAAAATACATAACTATCTTTTAGCTGACTCTGGAAAAAAGCTTCTATACATCTTCAACTAATAGAAGCTATAAAAAACCCTTTGTAATATTGGAACCAGTTGAGAAACCACAAGTATTCAAATGCAGGAAATCATGATTTTATAACATTTTAATGTGATCTACTCTTGGGAAACAAAGTTAACCAAGCCCTATTTCTGTACAGGAAATATTCCACTGTACAGTTGTAATACATTGTGGTGAGGGGTACAGCTGCAAATTTTTCACCTGTAATGCCCCACTGGTATTGTGGCTTACTGAATTGCATCAAGATTGCCTTCCTGTCCGGAAAGCCCTCTAAGTACAAACAAGACTCTAAGCCCAGGTTTTATTTTCCCTTGGTATCAGAATATGGTAATTTAAGAGCCCTGAGAAATGCTTTTTAACCTTTTAGAAGAAATATGTAGCATTCTTTTATTAGGAACTATGTTCTTTGCCTTTTTAAAACAACATGTGACCAACTTATCAATTCATCAGGCTAGCAGGTTCAGAGCAAATGCAGGTGTGTATAGTAATGTAATCTGTCACAGATACTGGCTTTTTCGTTATGAAAAAAAAAACCCTCTAAACACACTAACAGCTTTTTTAAGGAAGCACAGACTAGTGCTATGCTACAACTGAGACGATTTATGCAGGACTTTTTAAACAGGAAAATGTATGTATTATTGTTAAACCCATTTCTTTCTACTAACTGTCATTCATCTTGAAACTGAGTTTATGTGATCACTTGCTTTTCTAATAGTAAAATAAACACTATTTTATTTAATTTATTAGGGTCTTAATTTATTATTGCGAGTAGTGAGAAACAAAAGTATATAGTTAGAAGGTCTTACGTTAGGGACTTACCTCATTCTTACAATACTCCTTATTCTCATTTTCTGATACTAGAACAATTTTCCAAATTTTATTTAAAGGCTTTTCATTTTCTAAGCTTCAGTATTTATTAATAATACAAGCACTATGCTGTTGAAATGTAGTCACCTCTGAGATCGAGGGTAGTAGTCTATTAATACATAAAGTATGTGTAATTTTCTGTATATGGGCTATTTTGACCACATATTCTCACCACAGTAAAGCCTGACTCCTACAACAAGTGCCACAAGATCAGCATATAGCAGGAAGGACTTAGATTTGCAGAGTTTCATAAATCAGAGCTACAAAATCTGAAAAGTACAGAACACGAGGAGAGTGTAAATCTGTCATTAAGATAATCTGATGGTTTCGTCAGTCCTCTGGCACCCAGTAGAATTTTCACTGGCTCAGTAACCCCAAAGGGTAAATTTCAGTGTGATGCACAGGCAAATTATGCACAACTTCCATTAACATTCCCAACAAGTTACGCTTAACTCCCTGCAGACTGCACACAAACTGTAGGCCAAACGATACAGCCTCATCTCAATGCAGTGAACACTAAGATCATAGAGCAAAATAATTAAGGATTATACACACAAAATACAGTAACAAAATAGTAAAGTCTGAGATAATCCCACTCTCAGCCAAGGAAGTTCACAAACAATGTTTAAAGCTGGAATTCCTAAAGATAACAGGCTCTGTTTCACCATTTACTTAAGACTCACTCTGTAATAGCAGCTCCTTTAGCCCCTACTTCCTTCCTTGCGAGGAATGAAAATGAAGACAATACTTATCATTAACAGTCAGAGCCTTAACTTTGGAAAATGTGCAAAACTCTACCCAGCATCACAAAAGTTGCTCACATCCAGATTGTCCAAAGTGTGTCTCAGGCTACAGGCAAGCCTACAGCCCTGTTACACAGACCAGTTGTTTACATCATGATCTGCATTTTTTTTTTTGGTACACATGCATAAACACTGCTTCTGCTAACAGGAAAGCGCTTTCCTACATTAGAATAAAAGACATTCATTGCAGTTCTATCTTATGATCAGTTATGCTCAATAATTACACTGTATTGTTTCATCTGAAGCTTGTTGTAACTCTTCACACAGTAGAGATCATAAAACCACCACATACGGTCTATATACAAACAGTAGTATTGTGACTAATGCAGCCATTTTGAATTAAAAGGTAAAATTAACCAAATTTGCCTTCTGTGCAATTCACAAAAGCTAGACAAATTATTTCATCATCCATCTAAAAAGTCTGATTATTCATATACAGAACTGAACTGCGTGGCAGTAGATTAAAAAAATTTACAAACCAACAAGTTTATAAAAAAGCACAGTTGAACTTTACAGCTTATTATCTAATAACAATATGAACTTAAATCATTAACCTGTCACACACAAATAATAGCTGTTGCTTTGGGAATGGGAGAAATAAATCAAACATGAATAAAATGTGTAGTTTCCCAAAAAGCTCTTTTCCCAGACTCTCAAATGCCCAGCCGAATGCTGTAGCCCCAATAGGGAATGAAAAGTAAAAAAGAAGCAGAACCAGCCAAAAATGAGGTATTCATTCTCTCTTAAAAGGAAAAATGAATGTCTTTGACATAGATAATAATTCTTTTCTTGTTGACTGTCATGTCAAATACTTCCTGGAATAATGACTTACAGTAGGTCTAATGTCAGTCATTCTTAAGCTCATGCTTCCTTAAGCCACTGTTTAAACAACCACAAGGTGTTAGAAAATTACTGTTTATTGGCTGACAGCATTGAAAAAATAAAATTCAAGACTGCAGAGTTTGCAAATGTTTTATTTAAATAGCATAAGCACGTAAGGCAATGCAACAGACAATTTTTTGAAGCCTCACCTTTTGAAATATTTTATGTTCTCCTAAATGAGATTTCACCATCTCTGCAAATTCTACGAGTGAATTTTACCAGAGTGGTCTAATTTACCTAGTCTTTCCTTATTAATTCTCAGTTAAGCCCTTGCAACCTCATAACTGTACTCAACTGCCCTGATCTTCTCCAGTAGACCTTGAGATTTCTTTTAATTTAATCACTACTTTTCTAAGTTAGGGATAAGTGCTCTGTTTATTAGGACATGATATGAAGAAAAAAAGGACAAAAAAGGAGACCTCAGCACATATTCATCTTTTCATCAGCTGTTAGAATGCTGACTACACTTGCATGCAATAGGAATACTGGAGCATACACGAGGGAAACATTCTCCAATATAAAAACTTGTCAAGGTTATAGTTCAGTAGATATTTTATTTTAAGTTCACATGGAGAAGTGAACAAACAGATTATCTTAGTTTTGTCTTGTAAGCTTTAACAGCTTGTATCACTCACTGGATGACAATCCAGGAAAAAAGAATGTTGATGACGCAGCTTAGATAAATCAGAGAGCTCAGAGTCTGGAGCATTGCACATTATGTGATCACTTTGATTAGACAAATCTGGTTTTCTCCACCTTTTAAATCCATGGCCACTTGTGTGCATGCTGTTGTAACAATACATAGCTTTTTGTTTCAGATACAGGGCAGCGCCAGCAATATCTCTTATTGGAAAGATAACTCTGCAATAGAATGGCAAACACTGAGCATCTCTGTAAAAATTTCACGAGCTGAAACAGGCCTCCAGCTGTACAAGAAATCATTTGCATGTCCTGTTCACCTGCTTGCACAGAAAAACACAATACTTCCTTGGTGGCATACAAGTTGCTTGCTATCTCCATAAGGCCATCCCTGTCTTTGCTCTCTCCTCTGTCAACCCAAATCTGTCATTTTTGTTCTTGGCAAAGATAAATGATGTTAAAATGGCACTCAGATGAAATCAGAAAAGTATGACAATTTAGGCTAATCAGAAGCTAAGAGAAATGTAGATCTGAGATTCTCAAGACTGCAGGAAGACACAGGAAGACTTTGGGAACCTAGACAAATGCAAGTACAGTTTTAAGCCACACAGCATGATTCTATGATTCTGTCTTGGAGCTTAAATGTCTAAAGGCAATGAATTCCATGTTCAATCTGTACAATTTAAAAAGTCACTTCGAATCTCTAGTTTTTTTTTTTCCTGAAATTCTCTCCTTCAAACTGCAAAAATACCACAGAAATACAGAACACTTATCCTTCCTCAACTGCTGCAACCTGAGAGATCAAAGGAACTATACAAGCATAGTTGAATTTAGTGTTACATGGCAGCTCTCAAGTACAGTCCCTTGTTATGACGTGGAATATATTATTCAAATCTCTTTTATGTACTGAGATAGTGTAATTATCTGCAAAACCATGAACTATTGTTTACTATTGTGTAATTAGACATTGCTCTTACTCTTTTTTTCCTTATGCTTTATGTACAAAGCAACCATAACAATCAGGATGGAGGAAATAGACAAAAATTCTCTTTTAGTTGTCCTTGTAACCAGCTCAAGCCAATGTTCTTATCATTTTGGAGATGAGAGAAACTATGAAGTCCTTCCTCTGCAGTTCAGACTTTCTAGCACACTCTTGTTTCTGAGCTGCTCACATTATCTTCTACAACTCTGATATCCCTGCAGGAGAAATTTCTACCTTTCATTTCATACCTTGTAAAACATACTCTGCTTGAAGGCAATTACCATGCTTCAAAGTCCTCAGTGGAAGACAATTTATGGACAGATTCCCAAGAATGAGAATTTTCACCATAAACAGATTCCAACTAACTGCTATGAAACAGGACAATCATAGAGAAAATAAAAGACTGTTGTCCTATAATAATGAACTAGTTGCCTTGCAGAACATAATTTACTGTTTAACTGGGAAACTGAGGCACGCTTTACATCCTCACACATGAATACTTGCTAAGATGAATCTGTAAACATCTGCTGGATTTTTACTATAGAAATGAGCTGCACAAGAGAGTATCCTAAATGTAACATTGTTTTGGAGCAAGAACAGTAGTCTCTGTCTGGTTTTGTGTACATATTTTCTTAAAGTATATAAAATAATAGGCTTTCCCTTACCAGTAAACTGCATGCATGATTTAAAAGTTTGATCTGTTGTAACTGTGAAAGACTCAGAGAGCATCCTTTTTGATGTATCAATATCAGTCTTCAATATTTTAAAGCAATGGCATTGCTACTTCATCTTGCTTATTATCTTTTCAATTAACTTTGTGATTTTTTCCAAGTTTAGATTTTGCTTTGTTCCTGAGGTGTGAATATGATTCTCACATCAACACCATTCTACCCTTTGCCCTTCCTGATTTGGACAGTAATGGATTACTCTGGTTTACATGACATAATGTGGAGTCAGTGCTGGGATTAGCTTCACTTTTATGAAATGTGTATGGTTCAAAGTAAAATTATCAGTGGAATATGCTTTTTCTTCTTCACGTATTTTACAAATAATCTGAAGCAGCAGCCAAGATCAAAGGGGTATGCCTTTATCAACATTTGAGTTGCTGCCTGAGGGTCTTTTCTGTACATCCTCTTTATAGAAGGACTACATTAGTGCTGGCTTAGAGCAGTACTTATCACATTACTTGGACAATACGTAGTCTATTTGGTTTTTCTTCTTACGAGAACATGAAACTACTGGTCTTATATGTTTATTCCTTCGCCCTACAATATTTTTAGCTGTATCTAGAGCTTTGTAAACACCAATCAAAAAAGAAACCAAAAAATACTTCACAGCTTGGAAAACAGGAAACTGTAGAAATGAAACAGAAGTTGATACAACAGTCAAGAACAAGTTCAGATACTCAGTCTTCTAGAAGAAATACAATTCTGATGTAGTTTCTTACAAATGCAGCTAGGATTCCCTCTCACTTCCTTCAAAGAAATAAATCAAACTTCTTTTTCAAATTGCTAAAGAAAATGTAACATGCTGTGCCATGGCAGAAACATCAGTTCTTCCTTTCCTTTCAACAAATAAAAGCAATAATGTTTGGATTGTAAAAAAGTAAAGTATTAGAATGTTGACCAGTGAAACTGCTTACCTTTGCAACAATACAAGTGAAAACACAAGAAAAAAAAAGCTCTTTGGACACAGCCTAGAAATTGCACAAAGGTAAGGTTTTACAGAAACAATATAGTTCATATCAAGTCTTATAATCTAAAGCTGTTCAATTATCCTCTGGCCATAGCAGATGACACACAACTTCAATAACTATAAAAATTGCCTTTATGGTGAAGCTTTTGCAAGTTCCAGGAATTTGAAGAAAATATGTAAAAAACAAAGAGACTTCTAAAACCTACCCATGAATAAAATGATATGCCAAAAGTTTAACAAAGATGAAAGCTTGATGAAATGTCACAGCAACTTAACTCGGAAAGAAAGAACATGCAACTGGCAAACTTTTAATTCAAGACAAACTACAGAAGTGCACCTTTGTCTGGATTTATGTGAAATAAAGGATTAAGGGAGATTGGTAACACAGCTGGTGACATTAGGAGTCCTTATAGAATTTGAACATATATATGATCCTGGGAAAGTTTAAAAAAATATTTTAAACAGACTTTGGTATCATTATTGTCTTTAAATTTAGATCCTTTTCTCAAAATAGCTGAAGTCTTTGGCTTGCAGATGTTATTCTAATATTTTATGTCAAGAAGTGAATACAATAAAAGTATTGTTTTATCTTTTTTTTCTCTTTATATTTTGTGATTTTTCCATATGCACTAAATACACAGTATATTAAGAAACATACATTCACACAGGGAAAAAAGTGGAACTGATGAAAGGTCTCCTGACTAATTTAAAATAGAACCTAAAGTCTGAGATAAGCACTTGGTAAAGGTAGTTTAGCCAAAGAATTTGAAAATTGACTCTGTATCACCCATCCACATATCTATGTTAGACTAATAAAGAAATGCATATTGTCCACATTTTAGATGGTTGTTTATTTATACTGTGCAAAGATGCTTTGTATAAGTCATTTCTGTAAAATGTGATAAATCATGACCTAGAGCCAGGCAAGAGTTACTGCTATAATTCATGTTCCACTAGATCCTCTCATAGGCATTTCTGCTATCTATCTGCCCAACAGCAAAGTTTTTTTATAAATGTCCACTAATTTGGCTGATATCCTTCATCTCTTCCCTTGTAATTGAAAGTCCAAGGGAATAATATAAAACTTACTAAGAATTAATTAATCATAAAATTGACAGTCCTCAAGAAGAGAACATATCACAGTAAAAAATATCATGGAGAGAAGGTATACAGGGACATTTGATCACAAACTTAAATGGAAACAATTCTCTGCAGTCAATGTATAGGATTAAATGCAAATCTGAAGAATTACATGAAGACTAGATAGAACTGACAGAACCTGAACACTGGTAGCTGAGTGCTTCCCAGATTCTACTGCATTGTCTGAGGCACTTGCAGAGGAAATGAAAAAGTCAACTACCTCCTTTTCCCTAAACCATAGCATGGAAGTATAAAGCAGCAAAATGTGTGTGCTACTAGAAGTCCAGCTGTCTATGTCCACTTGAAGAACCACTCATATTTTCCCTGTACAGGGTCATACTATTACACAAGCACACAAACTATGGTCATGTCTGTTATCTATAATGGGAGCTTAATGTAATTATAGCAGAAACTTGGTATGCTGTGCTCTGAAAATGCCATCCTGAAAGAAAGCAAATTGCTGGCTTTCATAGCAACCTAATAGGGTCATCAAGACAGCATACAATAACAGAATTTTGATCTTTGATTCAAACCTCATGCCAAGTGGAGCTGATTTTTTCCATTTAATTTTAATTTTCATATAACTGAAAGGAGCTGACATTTGGTTGTCTAGAGGGCAAAGAAATTGGCAGGACACTTACATGATCTCACTAACAATCTGTGCAAAGTAATAACATTATACCATTTATCTGAGGAAGATTATCCTACTTATTCATAACTCAAGGCATATTGGTGCATAATTCAATTTTAAAAGCAATTTTAATGTTATAGCAGTAATGAAATATAATTCAAAATTTCTGAACAAATAGGAAGAAGTGGTAGATATTTATTTCCCATGACTCACAAACTATTCAGCTTAAGAGGCAGATAGAAATAAAAATAAAAAAAAATAATGACAGATCCAATTTGTAATACAAAAAGGAAGCTAAGATTAACAAAATTAAAATTGAGCTAAAATCAAAACAGGTACGCAAGTAGTAAGAGAATTTATAAAGATGAATTACACTACTCCTATGACTACAAGAGAATGTGACTGCTTGATTGTTTTAGACACAAAAATTGTCAGAGTTAAGGATCAGTGTAATCATGAGGTATGGTCTATTTTTGGTGGACAGAGTCACATAGCTGCAGCACTCATCCCTCCTTTGAAGGGCAGTTCCATGATCTCACACAGTCAAACTGAGCTGCCCACTTCAACCTTTTTGAAGCAAAGCAAGAGAAAATAGACCCTTTCTCTATACTCTGTGGATCTTTAGAAGCAGCAGAGCCTCTGCCATCACATACACAGGACAGGATGGCTGGATTAGAGTTCTGATTTCAATGATTCCACTGTATCTTGGCAATTGTAGACCAAGTCTTTCCTAACGTGCTTCAGTTTGAAATCAAAGGAAGTTCTTAGAGTTTTGAAACTAAGGATGCATTTAATTTGTTATAGGGACATGCCAGTACCTAAAGGGGCCTACAAGAAAGCTGAGAGGGACTTTTTCCAATGGCATGTAGTAATAGGAGAATGGGTAATAGCTTTAAATTGAAAGAAGTTAGATTTAGATTAGATGTAAGGAAGAAGTTCTTTGCTATGAGGGTGGTGAGGCACTGGAAGAAGTTGCCCAGAAAGGCTGTGGAAGCCCCATCCCTGGAAGTGTTCAGGGCCAAGTTGAACAGTTTTGAGCAACCTGGTCTAGAGGCAGGTATTCCTGCCCAGGGCAGAATGATGATGATGATGGTGACCTTTAACATCCCGTCCAACTCAAACTATTCTACAATTCTATGACGATGCTATGAATTTAACTTCTATTGATAGTATAGAACTCCTGAAATTTGTTTTGTGATCATTTTTACTAAAACTAAGTTTGGAAACATCTGCTTTCAGCGGTAACATTTTCTTTTTTAATGAAAGTCGAAAACTCTCATTACTCACCTGAAGAACATCTCCAAGGTCAGCAGTGCTAATATCTGGGTCTTCAGTGGTATTAAAAGGAACAGGGTTAATTCTTACAAGAGTGAGAACTCTGGGTTCTGGATATCTCCACAACATCATTCCTGGACTATCCTCAGTTTCATTGTAAAACACAACTTCATAGGGATTGGGTAGTTTCTGTGCTTCTGTCAAATGAAAAAAAGATATAATCTGTTACATAATTTCTAGAATGGAACATGCTGGTTTATGAGACCAAAGTAGTTAAAAATAAACCCCTCATGATAAAAAGGAGAGAAAATAAAAAAGTAATTTCCCCTGACTTTTAAAAGATTACAGCTCAAAGATTTTTTTTTCCCATTCTAACAGATGTCTTTTCAACTGCTTTTCCAAAACAGTAAAGTTATTCATTGTAAAGAGACAAATAATCTTTAATAGGTTGCTACCATATTTATTTTAAAATTGAGAAAAAAAAAAGTAAAGTGAGCAATAATAATATTCTTACCTGCATCTTGTATATACTGGAACAGCCCTGTTCTCAGATCATCTGAGGTATGCTCAGTTTTTGAGGCCTGATTTCTTTCCGCAGAAAAACAAGTGGGGTATGTATGTTCAGATACGAATGTCTCTACACCGCCCTTTTTAGTAAGGTACTGCCATAGAAGCTCTTGGAGAAGAACTAAACAGTTCAAGTGCTCTTGTCCCCAGAAAACCTTAAAATAAAACCCAAACACACACACACACAAAAAGATAAAACAATTACATATAAATACTTACTAATTTTTTAAAGGAAAAAACTTCCCCTCCAAACAACAGGAACTTTATACAGCTTTCAACTTGCTCTACTTGTACCTTCATTGCCTGCAAATATCCTTAATGTGAAAATAAAGAAGAGGACCAACAAAAAAATCTCTACAAAATCATTTGGCTTTTTTTTTTCTTTTCCTCACTTGAAGGAAAGCATTAATTCTTATCAGTTACAGTTGATAATGATGCTGTCTGGAAGAGCATTGATCTTAAAAGTCATATGCAAGAGCTTACAGCTGAGTGCAGTACGTAACGCTAGGATTAGTCACAGGTTTTGCAGTTTAAGATATGACAAAAACCCCTTAAAGTGGCAAAGTTTAAACTGTTCAAAGAGCTTGTTGCTCCAAAGTGTGGAATGTATTAAAAACACAGTGAGTAACGTAGCATAGAAAGACCATCTCAAACACAGATATTGAGTATACACTGCATACGAATTTGATGTGCTGTAAGTTCTCAAAAGATCTGAGAGGTTTTAAAGTTTTTTGGTGTTTAAACCAGAAATTTAGAAAAATATATAATAACTGGCATTCAAAGTCTAGAAGATTCATACACTTCATAGTATAATAAAAGACGATTAGATATTCCTCTCTCCCAACTTTGACAAGTAGTGCTGCCTTTCTCAAATCGAACTCCTGTTTGAGAGAACGATGTTAAAAGGGACAAAACCTTTAGCTTTCATGTGTACAAGCAGGCCCAGAAACCACAGAGAAGACAAGGAAGTAGCTAGCAATTAATAAAGAAATAAGACTTAGAACCAGTGTAGGATGAAATCAAATGTATTAGACAGAAACTTAACAGTCCATGGTAAATGTAAGAGTATAGTAAACAAGTCATGGTGTACATAAAGAGTAGTGCAATTTTTTTTCACTAGGGAATGCTATTTTCAAATATGAAAAGAAAAAGAATCAGAAGACATCTAAATAGAGTGTAGCACAGATGACAAGAACGAAGCTTTTCCTTATCCTGCATCTACATGTAAGCCCATGGAATAAACCAAGACCCTTTTGAAACACAGCTACAGCCAGTTCTGAGCTAACAAGTCCTGGGCTACCCAGGTCATCTCCCTAATTTAAATCTCTATGTCAGTTTCCAGAGTATGTCTGGGCTCAGGGTCACTTGGTGTAGCATCTCCTCAAAGGAGCTCTGCGTCACCTAAGCTGATCCCAGAGGCCTCAGTCCCCTTGTGATGGAGGAAATGCCTTTTCCCTCACTTCAATTCATTTTGGTTTTAGGCATCTGGAAATCAGAGCAGGGAACTACTACTCCAGTGAGGTACCAATTTCACATAAGCTCTCTAGGCTCAAATTAACAGTGGTAAAAGATGAAGTGACGTTTAGAGCTGGTAAAATCATTAGCTGTAAATAAATTAATTTGAAACAGAACTGCTAATGCTTTTGTCAGCATTCTGTTCTGCCAGACCAAATACTTAATTGTTTTATCCAAAAGCTAATTATCAGTGTACATTCTAACAATAAATGGGTTTCTCAGATTTATAGATATTTTTTCTGGTCCTTGTCAAAACTCCAGCATTTTGGAAAAAACAAATTTTTACTATTAACAACATGTAGAGTTAGTACCAGATAAAAAAAGAAGTAGAGAAACAGACTGACTATTCACTAAGATAGAGTTTTTTAACATTCATACTATTCAATTTGCCCTATTCCCAGTGCTGTGGCTTTAAGAACTTATAATGTTGACTCTGGGAAAAGACCTAATGACACGACTAAATGTCAAAATTTCCTTTTTGTGTTTTATATGCCTGATTTATATATTTATTTTAAAACATTTGGTGTGTATAGATACTACAATAAAAATAATTAAAGCAAGACATATCTTAAAGCCCACTTGTTTACGCCCCACAAAATCTATTTTTCATTTCCAGAACTCCCATGCTTCTTGGACCAGATTCAAGTTGTGGGCACTTCTAAAATGCAGAGGATAGCATGGAAAGCTGAGTATTAATTGCTACAAACAACAGTTTATAATTATTCCCCTGAGAAACTGGTGGAAGTTTAAAAAGAAAGGATATGTATTTCTTAAAGTTACTTCTAGGCACTACAGACACGTAGCTCATGGACAGACAAACATACATCAGAATGAGGTCCTAGATATTAAGTGTTAGTAATTTGATCCAGTAGTTTTAAGGGAACACACACATACAGTTATAATACATAACTTTAGCAATGTTTTAAAACAGAAACACAACACTATACATTATTTTAATCAACAGTTTTACATGAAAGAATAGATACTGATTTGAAAAAGTAAAATAAAAACCACTCAAACCAAAAATAAGCAAAAACTCCAACTCAATGAACTGTTGCAGGTAGCAAAGCTTTACAGGCTTTCAAGCAATTTATTTATGGAATCTCAACAGCAGAACCATAAGCATCGTATACAGACCTGCAGTAGTCCTCCTCTCAGATCAATGTATATTTTTGGAATAGATTGCTCTGGGCCAGGATCACCACTGTGCTTACACCACTTGGCTTCCACACTAACAGAGCAGCAAAAAGGGCCCATCAGAGGTTTGGCTCTTTCTTTGAGACTTGTTTTAAGTAGAAAATCTTTTATATCAAGGACAAAAGATGATCCATGGATTCCTAAAATGAGAGACAATTAACCCAGCTAGTAGTTATTCTTCCAACATTTACATGTTTATTCCCTGAATTCACTTTGCTGTTAGCTTGGCAATCTGTGCCTGCAAGCTATTACTCACACAAGTAGTTCCACTGACTTTCATGAAAATGCTTGTGTGGACAATTGGCCCTGCTCCAAGCAAGAGCATCACAAGCTGGACCACAACACTTGTGATTTCATTTTCTTTTTTTCAACTTGCTCTTCCAACACTATTGAGCACAGTTTATATAGCGTTGCAGTTATGGAGCAGGTATGTCTCACGTACATTCCTTACAAAGAATTATTTGCCAAAACATTATGACTTTTTACATGTATGAGTATTTTAAGGTTTATAAGAAGAGACATTTTTCATTAAACTACATTTTTTTTTTCCAAAAGAGTATATTAAGAACAAGAACAGCTGCTTCACGTGGTTATAGCTTAAACTGATATGAAATAGCTATTTTGAATGATTCTCTCTGCTTTTGTTCAGGTAGGTTAGTTATAAAATATTGCCTTGCTAGACTTTGGCATGCTTAGCAGGAGAATAAGGGTAATGTTTGAATGCAAATAATCCAAAACAATTATGGTA
Organism: Urocolius indicus; assembly: GCA_013401255.1. Taxonomy (NCBI): domain Eukaryota; kingdom Metazoa; phylum Chordata; class Aves; order Coliiformes; family Coliidae; genus Urocolius; species Urocolius indicus. The sequence continues at coordinate 443,173 of WBNH01003954.1, forward strand.
ACTCAAAATATGTAACACGTGTTTACTTAAAACCCATCAATCTAAACTTTTCACATCATAACCATCTGCATTTTACACAGCTTTATAAAACATAAAAATGATAATGGCAAGTTAGATCTTTGGCAGAATTTATGCACTCTCATTAAAGACACAAACATTTGTAGGAAAGAAACACCATTTTGAAATGTCACAATTCTTGCAAACCACTGCTTAATAAACAAGCCATAGTTAATATCTCTGTATTTCTTTTGTATATTTACATGAAAAGTACTACATCTAAGGTCAGATCAACTTTTTTCTCTTCTAGTGCTCATATTTGGACGCAACACTCTGAATACTGAATGTTGCCATACTTTATAATGCCCATAGCTTATTTTTCTAAGGAAACTGGATATTCACAAAAGGCAAAAGATTAAAAACCACCTAAGGCTAACATATAGATGTTACAAGGTATAGTTCCATTTTATATTTTCATACCTTTGCTAGTAGAAAAATCCCACAAAAAACCCACCTTGCTGTTTTGAAAATCTGTAGTAAAACTTCTCTTAAGAACCTCTTTTAGAATCTAGAAAAAAAAGTCTGTCTGCATCTGGAGAATTATGATTTCATAATACAAAGAAATATGTTATACAATGGCATAAAAAATACTGAGTAGTTTTTGTGTGTTTTTTCAAATCCAGCATTCACTAGGAAGGTGGTCCAACAATCCCAAAGAATAATGGCATCGAATTGCACCCAACTCAAGTCAGAACCACACACAAAAAGAATCTTGTTCATTAGCAGTTCAGTAAGAATGATCAAGGCCTTGAGTGAACCTTTGTCTCATGCCAATCAATAGGACTGCTGCCACCAATTGGGAAAGGGGTTTTAGCTCTGGGTTGTTCAGGCTTGCCTCTGGATCCCCCAGTTCTGGTCTCATGCGTAACAGGTTTATATAACAGAAACTGTTCGGTGTTTTTTGATGCTGAACTTCAGTGAAGACCAAGAACACTAACATCAATACACCCTGATGCTTCTCTTTTTGGTACTGGCTCAGATTTGATTCTGTAAACTGTGGAGTGAAGCAGCTTCACATACACTTTAAAGCAAGAAAAATAGACATATTTTAAATGGGAATAGCTCACCCTCATACTGCTATGATAAGTCTAACTATTTTAAGAGGCACTACGATATTCGGAAATATTTGGTATTTTTTTATATGGAATGTATTTTTTTTTTCATGGAATTTTCGATTTTAAAGAGGAGAAATTCTTGGTGGTTTTATTTATGTTTTCTTTCACTAGGATTACACTTGGAAAGATTATGCTTTGCAGTCTTTTTTCTGTTGTCATCTCAGCTCCACAAAGTAAAAAGAAACCACACTATCCAACAGCTTAGAAACAGAACTGAGCATTCAGCACATAATACTTCTGGTTCAAAATCAGCAGGGTCTTTCTCAAATGCTACATAACAATGAGAAAAGGAGACACAATTAAGAACAAGGAAGTGTCGGCAAAATTTTAAATAGATGAAATATTACAAGACACATCTATGGATCGTGCCCTACAAATACCACGAAAAGCTCAGAGACTCAATGACAGACTCTTTTTTCTTGCTGCAATCCAAATTGCTCTTGGATAGGCAAAAAATCACACTCTTGTCCTTCCAAGCAGTTCTATCTACATGCCTGTTTGGGGATGAAGTGATTCAGTATAAAAACCACTATGCCCTTAATAAAATAAAGAAAATAAAAGCAGAGAGCATTCAGACAAACTCTCACAAAATGATGCCTTGAGGAAGCTTAAAGAAAACAAATGGAGAACAACAAGTATGCACAAATTCTCTTTATTTACAACAGTAAATATTTATTTACAATAGTAAATAAAGAGAATTCTGGGCCTGAGAGAAGCTTTAATGGTGTACCATTACCATGGAAATCCCAAAAGCAAAGAAATAATTTCACATTCTAAGGAAAAGCAGAGAAGAAATCCCAGTATGTGCTAGTAGGGAGCTTGTTTTAACACAGCTAAATGGAATACTAACACAGAAAGTATATGCTCAGTTAGTGAATTTGCTTTCCTATCACTAAAGCAATTATCTGTTTTTTTTCCCTCCCACACAGTTTTCAGTCAGTCCTTTCATATATCTCTGAAAAACTTCTGTTGTTGAATCCTCACTTCAGTTTAAACAGATTAAATCAAAGCCTCCATTTGAAGTGAACTTGAGATGGCACTACACAGAAGTAATATATCTTCATAAACGATTGTTGTGATATGTAGAAATTAACTTGTTCTGTTTGGATTACTGCTTATGAACACCAACACACTTTCAGTACAAGCAATAATTTACTTCTAGGAACAAATAGTTTCATAACTTTTAAAATACTCCTCCAGGAGACTAATAAATATGAAGCACTTGCTTTGGACAGTGTTTAAAAAGTGCTGCAAGCCCTCTATTGTCAGACTCCATCCAGAATCACTGCAAATATGCTGCCACGCTAACAGCAAAATACAGCAAAATACCAACTAGGGTTCTGCATGCCATTGGAAGGACTGTACCTTTATGATGACATATGCTCAAAAGGAATACCCAGGTATTTTTATTCAGTTGGAAATAATGTAAGAGGGTTTGAAGTAAAGGCTTACCCGTGCTTGGCAAAATTAAGAAATAAACTTGTTCAGAAATTAAAGCTGGAGATCATTAGAATAGTGAAGAAAATTTACTAAAAGATAACATTTGCTTTGATATTCTGACATCTTTCTTTTTTTAGTCAGTAGAGACCCGATTTATGCTAACATTTACACGGACATCTCATAGAATCAGAGTATCCTAATATAGTTATAAATATAGTTATATGATTTGTCTATAATAAGCTGTAAAATTTAACAAACATGGGGCATTTACCAATAACAGGAGGTTCTATGTTTGTTAAACTGCCATGTGCATAAACCATTTGTGTGTACAGCCCATTTTAATGGATGCAGCAAATACATTGAAACAACCCTTGCCTTACAGTAACAATCACTTACTGTTTAGGTAAAACAGGTGTGAAGAAAGAGTTCTGTTATTTTTCCCGGTTCACAGACAAAGTTAGAGATAATGTTTTGACATTAGCTATGAACTTTCTTTTTTCAACAACATTTTAAAATACCGATACTTGAATCAGCTCCAAATGAAACACGGAAAAATGTAGCAGGAGGAGGTTTGTTGCATTCTATTATACTCTGTGCATTCGCCCCTCCTTGGATAGCTGCAAATCCTGTTTGGTTCACTGCACTGTCACCTACTACAACATAGAACACGATTTTAATTGCGAAAACAGTTTTAAGAAAAAGGAAACACATATAACAAAAATAGAAAATGGCACTAGACTACAGTTGAGCTATCCTTTGAAAGGCCTGTTGGAAGTCAGTAGCTTTGCTACAAACTGTAGTGCTCGTAAGAAAATTGCTTTTCTGAGTTGGGGGCAGCTCAGAAGCAAGACTCTATCCCAGAACACAGAGCCTGTCATGCTGGTTCAGACTGGGCAAGAGACACGTGAGCGATGTGTTCTGCATCGACCGCAGCAGCTGGCAGACTGCATCCCTGCTGCATGGCTCTGGGGGAAGGAGCTCTCCCATGGGCATTCCATGCCTGGGCGGCCGAGATACAATCTGACTGCTGAAGGTTAAGTAGCAAGTGGTTTTCTTTACTACCTTTTTCTTTCATGTCACTCATTACTAGGGTGATAATCTGTGATACTTGCTTCTGAGCATTCATTCCTCATATCTGCAACTTCAGCAGCTAAAGCTGCCAAAGATACTAAGATAGCTTTGAATACATAAATATGTTATTATATCTAATATATTGATACAATTATCTATATAATTTTTTTCCTCTTAAGAAAATTTCAGGTACATCGTGTCATGAGTAGTTACACTGCAGTTACACTGCTCTGTTGACACTTATCTCTGCGAAGCAGTCTCAGAAGAAAGGATAAGCTATGAAAATAAATACAGGGGAAATACTGCAGCTAATTTAAGAGTCAGCCAATTTATTCAAGTCTGGAAACAGCAGTAGCAAACAAACGGTGACACGTAGTAAAGGACAATTTTCCAGGAGAGATTTAGTTAACAATCCACTGACTGAACTGGATTTCTCATTACTGTCGAGACAAATCTTACGATAGTTCATTCTCCCCATGAGAACAATATTTACACATTACCAATTAACTACTCTTTAGTGAAAGGGAGTTTTTCAGCATTACATAGGGACACATGTGGTCTCTGTAAAAACACGAGATGTGTAACACACGGTAAACAGAAAGTAATGATCTTAAACAGGCCAAACCCTTGAATTCGTCACTAATAAATGTCCCAATGTATTCAGCAGTCCTGGCTGCTGGGAGCCTGTTTTCTTCAAATACTTCAAACACTAAAATCCAGGAACATTTATTATTTTAATCCATTACAGGCAGTGCTTGATTTAACTTTATTGGTTGTGGTGGTGGTAGTAGTTATAGTGGGGGTAAAGCTATGTTCTTTTACACATCATTTCAAAAGGGCTTAATTATATTTTATAGCTCAGGCCAGGAATCCTGCTTGTTTTGTGTCTAACAAGGTTCAAATGGAGTTCAGGTCAGTGATGAATCAGAAGAGAAGTCAAAGATGGTTATCTATTTGAAATGAGCTCACCTCCCTTGAAGAATAACTGGGCAGGTACAGCGTGTTCATTACACAACTGCATACTAAATAGCTGAAAAATCTCAATTCAATTGCTGATTCAGTAATTTCAGACTTTGTGATGCCTCATAAGAGAGGGCATATATTATAGTTAAGATCTCAAGGGATTTTCATTTGCAGTCAAGGCTGTCTTTGGTATACAGTAACTTAGACTAAATTTGTAAAGCTCTATATTGTGCTAACTTATTCTAATTAAGTGGACAAAAACACACAATTAAAAGCATCAAAAACCATGTTCATTTTGCATCCATGAGTTCATCTTTCAAAACTGAGTGCTATACTGGCTGGATTAATACTTGGTCCTCATATCATAAACATTTTGCGTTTAGATCTTGCCAGTCTTCAGAAAAGTGACCATATATTCTTACTCCAGCTTTACAGATTGTCATGGAGAAGTTCTTAAATTTAAAAGATATGTATTTTCACACCTTAATTTTAGGTATTTGGTTGAAAACTTTGGTCTGTTTTCAGGAGATAGCTGTTATTTATAACTGTCACTGATATAAAGTTGTAGATACTCAGCACTACTGAAAAAAGAAGACATTGAATGGTTGCACAGTAAATGAAGCTTTACAAAATAGTTGGTGCCACTCAAGATGTAACACTACGTAATTGCCACATGGCTGAATTAGAATTGCAGTTTTAATGTCTTGCTCCTCTGCTCTGTAACTTGTTTCACTGGATTTCAACCGCTTAAATAAACTAAATAAGTCCATGTACCAGGGGTAACTTTTCTTTAAAAATAAACCATCCTGAAGACAGTGCTGAGCAGCACCTAAGCTGTTTGACCCACCACAGATCAGTGAATTATGCTTGTGGAAGTCCAATGTTTGACAGATATTTCCAAGCCAAACAAAGTTAAAAAGTTTCCCTGCACTCTTGGAATACGGTTCCCCAAGGACTGAGGCCAGTCCCAGGTTCAGGCTCCTGTATTCCAATCTTCTCCTCCCTTTGATCTTTCCTCCCCTTCCCTTCTTTATATGCTTCTTTGAATTCTCTTTTCTGCCAGCATAGTCATTGAAGCGTACCTTCCCAGTGAGCCAGCTGAAGGAGACAATCTTGCTGGAAGCTTTTCTTTTCTATTGGTTTAGTTTTCAGACAGATCAGTGTCCTGACTCAACTAAATGAACAGCTGCTTGAGTAACAGAGCTATCACAAGGCAGAGTGTGGAAATGTGCAGCCACAGTAACCTAAACTTCCTGAGGAATCCCACCTTTTGTCTGGGGAGTAAGCTAGTGGTTTCCTCCTATAAAAAAAACATTCTTGTAACAGAAGAAGAAGAAATGTGTTGCCAGTATATCAACAAATTAAACAAATTAAGGAACTGATCTTTATGACTGGGCAATATTGCCTAATCTCCGTGTTCTGTACTTCACACTGCAAAATGTAGAATGAACTGGAGGAAGTGTACAGAAAGACAAAATGTATAAAGCATTCAGGTTTCATCATTATCTGTAGTTCCTCATGGATGTAAGTGTTCTATAGAATTGAGCACCAAGAAAATGCTATATCACCTACTATGGCCATGTACAGCACTGGGATCCACATAAATTTTAGTCTCAAACAAAAGTGCGATTACTTCCACAGTAAAAGCTGAAGAGATTACAAAAACCACCATATTTGTTCTGAATTTCATTTGGAGGTCATCTTTTTAAGTCGAGTTATTTCAACTGTAAATGCATTCTACAAAATGAGTGCACATTGTCTTGAATCAACAATCCACAACTAACTTCCTACCCTCGCCAAGTTACTGTGCTAGTTCATCAGTAGCAATTCTGAACCTTGTTACAAAGGTCGAGTAGGGAATCTGACCAGGATTAATAGTGGTACTCAGTCCTGGGATTAAGTGGTGTCTTGTTTCATGGATTTTAGGCCATCTGTTCTTCCCTCCTATATTATACTCCTGCAGAACTATAAATGCACCTCCACCACAGGGACTATAGAAAGGAATTAGAATTCTTCTGCTTTTCATTATCACAAGATTCAGTAACTCATTTCATTGTCAGGATAATCCCCTTTTACTCTTTCTTTTGCGCTTGCAGTGTATGCCAAAATGACAAATAAAATCCCAGATGTTAGATGCCTGATGAGGTCTCCACCTTTTCTTGAGTGTTGTGTTTAAGCTACTTGGGACACAGTGTCAAATCTGACAGGATCCTGATGCCCACACCCAATATTCATTAAGGTTTGTTAGTGATTTGTATAGCTGTCTACAAGCTGCACTTCCACCTCAATCCTCAGTGGCCATTTAAATATTTCGTTTGTCCTCTGGATTTTACGGACAAAGAATTAATTTCCTATTGTTCAAGTGTTGGAAGGAGTTTATATTTCTTTCTAAAAGTAACAAAGGTCTTCTGGGTGCTGTAAATGGTTTGTTACTGCTGCATATTATTTTAGGTAGTCATATCTAATTTAATGCTTTATTTCCCCATAGGCTAACTTGCATATCTGCAGCATCCAAAGGCTATGACAACGCCTTAGCAGAGTTTTCTCGAGAGAGTAAGCTAACTCCAAAACGAAGTTTGGTCTTTGCTCTACACCAATTAATAGCTGCACCTATTTTTCATATTTCTGTGCAATATCTTAAGTAATTTCTTTCATACTTAGTAAAAATACTTGTGTTTACCATATGCTCAACCACTGTATTTTTTTTTTGCTTATTTATATGCTAAAGTAATCATCTCTGCATATGGGATGAATGGCTGGGGAATTCTGCCTATGATCTTTGGAACATTTTATGCCCATAACTCTCTCAGTTCAGACACTGAACAGCAAGACTTCCCTCCTGTGTCCAGCCAGAGCAAAATAAGGCTCCACCGAGAAGCTACAGGCTTCTTGCTGTCTTTTGCTCTGGGGAGAGTACAGTCCTCAACTTCTCTCATTTATCTGCTCTTTTGGCAAGTAGGTACCTCTAATTTCAACAGCAAACGTAAATTAACTGAAAGCCATATGTTTACAATTGCACTCTATTTCTAGTGTTTATTGCTAAAAATTATTTCATCTTTAATGGCATGCGACTGTTCTGGAGTGAGCTTTGTACCTCAAGTGTGATACCAAGCAAAATCACGTCTGAATGGCTGCAGAGCACTCGAGAGTTCTAGGCACTTTGTGGAAAATGCCACATACTTCAGAGGACAAAAATTACTGCACTAGATCTAACGATAGTTCTTAAATTTGGGCTTTTTGTCAACGGCACAAGTAAATTGCCAAAAATGAGCTAAATGTTTGCCATTTGCTATTTGTATGAAATGGTCACAAGTTTTAACTTGTAACTCTATCTACAAAATATAAAATCACTACAGATAATTATTTTATTTAACATCAGTATGACTCAAACTCCTTCCTTGAAGCGTTAGAAAAACTACACCAGTAGTGTCTTCTAAAAGAAAATTAATCTTTTTTTTTTTGGAAATGGGATTTTTTTTTTTCTTTTTGTCAATATACTGCATCACACTCTACAACAGTATTACTTTACTAAAACCCAAATACTTGGGATTTCACCACAAGCAGAGAGAAGAACATAAGTATTCTAGCAGAAACAGTAACCATGTTGTTATAAGCAACTGTTGTATTAAAACATGAGAAATGTCCAAAAAATTAAGTCCCTTGACACACTAAAATTTTGGTGTTGTATAACAGTGCAACAGAATATGTAGAAAAGGAGGTGTTTTAATTTGATCCAACTCAAATGTGAGGGTTCAACACTTAAAATTTATTTTGTTAGAAGTTAAATAATTAAACAAATTGGCCCTTCTGTTTTTCAGAAGCTACATCTTTTTACTTTCATAAGGAATTAAGAGCAAAAATTAAACCAGAAGGCCTTTTGCTTCCATGATTAAATCATGAAAGTCTAGAGACAAAACTAAGAATTAAAAAAAAAAAGTTTTATGGCAAGCATCTTTCTTAATTTCAGCTAAAAAAATCAAAGCATTACACAAGGTCACGCACTTTTGTTTTCCCCTATAAGGGAGGAAAAGCGCCGACAATACATTCTTGTGAGGTTTTTTTGCTAAGTAATTCCTAGCAAATAGGATTCCTTGAAAACCAGCTTCATCTCCTACATTAAAACTCATCTGGAAAAGGGGTCGTTTACACTGTTTATAAAACACTGCCACATAAAATGTGTAAAAAACCATATTTCACTAAAAATAGCTTGCGTAAGTAAGGGATTAGAGTAGTTTCTACTGCTATAATTGTTCCTTTGTAGTTTTTTCCATGATGTTTTTGAACAGTGCTTTTAACTATGTTTATTAAAGTCAGCACATCAAAAAGGATCAAAGAGAAAGCTAGTGAGAACCAAAGAAACCCCAAGTGTATTGTGTTGTCTCACTGGGGAGTTATGCAGATTCAAGTAAACAAGTGCAAATTGTTGAGGTTTTAATGAAAATTTTCTGCAATTATTGTATCTGAAGTCATTCTATGTAATAACATCTGTACAGCAGATGGCCATACTGTACAAAAGGCAGGCAATGCTCCTTTTTCTTCGTCTGTTTTAACAGTACATCTGAGATGACTACTTTTGTCATTGCACTTAGTTTGGTTCAGCAAATAATTTGTAAAATGCAGCTGCTGCAGATGGTCACAATAGTTATTTGACTGTAAAATCAAAGCCACAGTGAAGCATTTTTGTATTAGTTTCATTCTATATATATATAAAAAAGCTGACATTAACCCTGTTCAGCTCAAAAGGTATATCTATAAAAACTTTTGTGAAGATAAAAGTAGGGAAGAACTGACATATTTAAATACTCCTTGTTCCCAAGACACTTTAAAAAATAAAATAAAATTGAGTTATCTTGTGTGATTTCTTTGCAATAATAACCCAAATCTGTGGTATTCTTCAGAATTATTTTTAACACAAGCTTATAACTCCAGTTTCCCCATAGTGAGTAATTTATCTTCCTTCTGAAGTTATAGTTTCCAATTTGGTTTCTATCAGCTCTTTAATTTCAAACTAATAATTTTCAATAAAAATTAAAAAAACCTATTACAATAATTTTTTCTGGTCAGTTTTAATCAGTTTTGAGGAAGTGTATCTTTTACACTTCTTGAAACTTTAAACAATGTATGGCACCATCGCAATAGCACACAAAACCTCATATACATAGATTTTGCTTTGTAAAAAGCAAGGCTAAGGCAACTTTACTGGAAAAAAATCTGAAGAGTCCATTGATGCCTATTTATTTCCTGACTAGAAAAGTTCTTAATATTGAATAACTGATCTCCATTTTCATTATATTCAGCATCGCTTTACTTCACAATGCTTCCCAGACTACAAAAATACTGAAGATTCATGTATAGCTTGTGACAAGATTAATTTCCTCACACTGACAGAGGAACTAGGAAATACAACTTTGTAGCAGAATGCTTCTGAGGCTTAATGTGCAAGACAAGGTACGTCCTCCTTCTGGAAAGATGAAAAACCCCAGGGTAAGTGATATACACCACTGAGTTTGCCAAATTGCTTTATGGAACAGTGACAGAACGGGCTTGACTTTGATATATCGAAATTTGCTATATACACCATAACATACCATGGGATGGATAACGTAGAAACGATAAAGGGAAAGTGATGGAAGAAAAGATGATTATTACACATAAGGAAAACTAGAACCATTTAAAGCATATTAGAATGGTCTTTTACTAAGTTGCAGTGCTTTCTATGCTAAGGTTGCAATCTGATTGGAAAAGCGTGGGAATGCAGGCACTGTTCCTGCCTGTACTACTGTTTATTTATGGATACATCAAGAGTTTCAGGCTTCAGCACTTTCACAGGCTTTCACATCCTATGAACCTTAAATTTTTAATTTTTAACTTCTAAAACAATAAAGAAGCTCTGAAATTCGGTGGCCTGAGGAGAAATATTTCTGATGAAAAAGAAATAAATCACCACCTTGCTTGGCCTACAAGTTGTTCCTCGGCTATAGACCATTTGACCTCAGAAAATACCCTGCCAGCTACCCGCATCTGGCTCATCTCCACATCATGTAAATGTACCATCTTATTAATTTTATTAAAAGACTAATAAAACAATTTACAAAGACATTAAAAATGTCTTAACTTTAAATAAGTCCCTGGTATCCTGTTAATGGTACACAAGGTGTAGAGTTTCCTTGCCAGTTCTGCAGTAATGAGGCTGGAGTGCCTGTTTTCCCTTGGCGACTCTCAGCTGTGCAGAGGAAGCATTTAAACCTTCATAAACCTGGAAGAGAATAATGGTATGATCTACTATTTACATAGTAGCATATGTCAGGGCTCTGAAAAATTATAATTTGTATTTTTTTTAAACAGAAATTCAGAGTCCTAACAAGAAAATGTAATTATAAAGACAGTCAAAAATTTGCCCTTTGAAGTATATGCTGAATTATCGGGATACCGTAATAGTGGTTCTTCTCATCAGTGTTTCCACAAGAGCTCTATCAATAAATCCGTAATTACAAGCTAGGTGATATTAACTACAAAACTAAGCACTCTTAGGTGCTGCCTCACTGAAAGAAAAACTCAGGTAATGGAGTCTATCATGGATTTGCTATTTTTTCCACATCCACATTTATTATGGTAGCTAGAGGAGTTCCTCCCAATGCCCCAAGCTTCAAAATGGTTACTAGACCACCACTTGAACAAACCAGTAGCACTTCCAACTTTCAACTCTTACCTGCAATTTTATGTCCACTTTTAATATTCAGGCTCCCATTGAGGTTTGATAAAGACACTAACAAACAAGGTTTACTGGGATGTGGGATAGTTTCCATCGAAACAACCATTTGAACGGTGTGAATGGAAATTTTCTGGAAGCAGGAAAGGGCTTGCCACAAGCTTTCTTGTACTGAAGTCTTCTGTGTAGTGTTGGTGTGCACTGCAGGTAGGAAATCCTTTGTACAGGGGTGTTTGGTTAACGAAATGACATTCTCCTCTGGAATAATGCCAGCTGATGGAGCAGTTTCCTTCCTGGGCTCCTCATCATTTGCGGTTATGACTTTCTTCAAAAATTGATTAATTTGATCAAGTCTGACAAAACTGAGATTTGCTTTCAAAGGTTTTGAAATGTCCACATTTATGTCAGCTGTAGGAGAGAATTGGAGAAAGAAATATGAGAAACTATAGTGAAATTCTTAAAGCAATGGAAAAATATTATGTGTTTAGTGAAAATAAGATTATTTCTACTATGTTTCATTAAAGACACGAAATGAATGGTTAGAATATAATGAAATCATATTTTTAAGAATAAATCTGAGAATATAATGAAAAGTTTCAGAATCAGTCTTCATTATCTACAGTTTTAAAGGAAGTAACACGTCACAACATCGATATTATTTCCTTGTTCCTTCCCAGGGATCACTACAGATATCTGAAAGTCACACACTTTATTTGAGTGTGTAGGAGGCTAAATACCTTAGTTCTTCTGTGTTGTAATGAAAATATACTTCACATTCTCTTGAGTTTTACATCCAGTAGAACTATTTGACTAAACTCCAAAGCCAACAGCAAACATTTTCAACACATTTAAATGAGTGAATAACGTATATTCTGTTGTTTCCTACACAGCTAATGTTCAGTATTCTTCAATACATTTTCTAGAAGAAATGTTAAATAAAAAGAAAAGGTAAAAACTGATCTATGTTTCCGTTTCTTTCTTTTCCATGGAGACTGGGATAATCATTAATTTTTTAAAAGTTCTTTGTCTCCTTAGTGAAGGATTTTGGTACTTCCCAGACTTCAAAAAGAATTTTTAGAAAGCGTAACTAATGTTAACAGCACTAATCATAGAATAGTAGGGTTGGAAGGGACCTTTAGAGATCATCTAGTCCAAACCCCCTTTAGAAGCAGGTTCACCTAGATCAGGTCACATAATGATAGCAATATTTTAGTAGCTGAGGTGTTTCAGTTACTAAGAGTATTTCATATATGTGAAGCGGGACTTCATGATGGCTGAAACTTACTTCTGTGCTCCCATCTGCCTTTTCATCAGTACATTACACTTCATTACAGAAATCCAGCTTTATCTTAGTTTTTAAAATTTTTCATTTCAAATTCAGCTTTCACCCAGTAATAAGACAGATACCCGAGGCAGGGACAAAAGCTTGTTTTTCATTCTCACTGCCTCATCCCCAAGAACCAAAAATGATTAATGTTCTGTGCATATATCTAAACTAGACTAAATGTTCAGAAAAAACAGCACTACTTAGTTTCAATATAAATATATATAGGAAACACTGTTTGTTGAAGGTTTTACACAGATTAATGAATATTTCATCAAAATTAGGACCTAGTTTCAAGTTGTATAAGATCATATTCTACTCTTAATGCTGATGCAAACTGATAAACACTTTTCTTTCACTCTTTAGATGAATTATAATATTGACAACAATGAGAAAGGGCTGCAGGAGCAGACCTTCAGAGTTTCTCTTATGGATAGGTTTATACTTCATTCAGAGTCTCAAGCACATTTCTAACCACAAAGCACTTTTCTAACACTCTACAATATCTGGGGAATCTAAATTTCAGTTAGATGCTTTGGTATCTGAAGATATAATTCTCTGAATCATAAACTAGTACTTTTTCTACAAAGAGAAATTTACTAATGGCCATGTAAGATTTGTTAATAGCTGAATTAAAAAAAAAAAAACAAAGCAATCGTTGAAAAAAGCCTGCAGCAGTACCCAAGTTACAGCTATCTGAAATTTAAGACTAAAAAACTATTTTAATTGTAATTTACAATTTTAATGAAAAGTTTTCTGAAAATGCCTTCTCTTGTCATAAGGTCTTCCATGATGAACTAGAAACTGTCACAAAAACACTAGCTAACGTGGGCTTAGTAGAAAGGCAAGTAGCAAAGCTGGAGAGTAAAAGACAGCAAGATTTTTTAGTTATATAAAACCACACACAATCAACTTGGAAGAGTTTTAGAAGTATTTACATACTGATATTTTTAATAATAACCAAGGAAAGAAAATGATATAACACTTTTGAAAATCTCTCCATCTTTCTTGGCACTAAAGAATACCCCAAGACTCACTTGCCTTTTTGCACACATCAGTAATCCTCTACTTGGGGAGAGGACTCTACTTTGTAAGAGACATACAAAGAAAGTAGAGAATCAAGTGACATTCCAATATTAATTTACTTATGATACTCAAATGGAAAAAGTGTGTTACTCCAATGAAATGTTTAAAAAAACTCCAACAAAACACCACAAAAAACTCCAAATAAACAAATAAGCAGCAATTTTTAAATTTGGTAAGTTAGAAATCCAACTCACACAAGGGTTTGGTTGTCTGAACCATTTAAGCACTTTCAAAACAAGTCCCCAATCAACTTAACTTTCTCCATTACTGATGTAGTAACGAAGGAGTAAAAAAGAATGGATGTTCTCGGCTTTGCTGCATAACAAAGTTTATAAGTCAGCAAATAAGGAAAGGATCCTTATTGCTTTTACATCTAACTGCTTTGTCAAAGGCATATTTTATTTGCAACACTCTGCTATGGCAGTATAGCCTAGAAAGCGGAAAAAAAAAAAAAACCCACAATAAAAACCCATTAGAACTAGAAAATTGCTTAGATATGAGTTGATAGAAGAGATGTTGAGCTAAAGCCAGAGAGTAAACTGATCAACAAATATTTTAAAGGAGGTAAATACATGAGCAACAGTTCCCTCTCAGGCTTCCTCAGTCCAGGGCAGACACTTGGTACGGAGCACTTGCTGTACAGGGCCAATGTTTCATCATTGCTACTAGTCTTTTGTTTTCACAAACACTGTGCTAATTCAAGAGAGTCAATAAAAACGGACACTAAGAAACCAGAGAAATGCAACTGATCTCTCTGCTTTCTGTTTGGAAAGCACACATATCGCACAGAAAACTGTTGTCATGACTCATAACTTTTCAAAGGTTTGTATTAAGTTATTATTATCCAGTGAATCAGCCCTGACATAAGGGGGTGACAGCCAGGAGCATAATTGCAGAAAATGTAACTCTGGAACCTTCACTGCAAATACTTCAACTATCTCATAATGACATAGGTTATTTTTAGAACTGGGGAGAGATTATGTAAAGAGATTCTTCGACATTTTAAGCAAAATGTTAAAAAAATAAAAATCCAATTGAGAAATTAACACGGTTTTAGTCTTTGTCCTGTTTTGCACTTTATACTTAGCACTGTACAGGAAACTTTAACATTCCTCCTAAGAAAATCATATTTAAGTGATGGAAACAAAGGGTGAAAACCAATGAAATACGAAGCACTATTTATAGCAGCTGATGAAGACAAATATTTAGCAGCTTTTGCAGTCCCTCAAAATGGGCTAAAGAGAGACGGTACAACATAAAGTGTCACCTTGACGCTGCTGGGGTAAAATTTCCAGGGTGCAAAATCCATGAGTAACATTTTTTTTAGATTATTTTAAATACCTTGGAAACTACACCACACAATAATGTGCAGACTCTGTACTGGTAGAAAAATACAAGTTCTTGTAATTCAAATAACTCTGAATTGGCCAAAATGACATCAGAATCAGAACAGGGCAAAGGTAGCCCAAAGAGATCTTTTAACACTCCAGTGATGACAATCCCTCCTTTGCCTACTAGGGACTGGCTACCACAATTATAGCCCAAGACTTTCTTTAGGTTTAAGACATAATAGCACTAACTTATTTTACCCGATGTCATCTATATCCAGCAAATAACGTAGTAAAGAAATTACTGTGCTTGTAAACAGATTGCATTCAAGTGCATTTTTTTCTGGTTATGTTTAAACAAGACTGTTCTAAATGTTATGAAAGGAATATTACTACATTTGAATTCTTTCTCTCTATTTCTTCACTACATCTCTTTAGATTACCCAGTAAGTCCATGTCTGTCAATTAATAGTTTCTCATTACCCTTCACAACTTTTTTGAACAGCTACTAGGAAACAGAATGACGAAATAACTATTGAGTTAAAAGGAGATTAGAAAAATATAAATAAATTACACTTATTATATGCTCCCACCACACCAGGAGATGACCTAACAGTGAAAGGAAAAGAATCATATTGCAATAATGAAATCAGAGAGGGAATTCGGGTCCCAGAGGCGATTCTACGGAGTTTATGTTAATGTACACCTTGTGGGGGACCAAAAATCAACTGGAATAGTTTCCTGAAAACTGTTTCCAGCTATTTTCTCATTTAAAAAGTTCCAACTTCACTTGACCCATTAGTCATCATATTACTTACATTTATTATGTATTTTGAAATCTATTACAAAAAACCCAATGGATTCAATATGGTCTGTTTGAACAAAATCATAACATCTATAAAAGAAAACCTATGAGCAGCACTCTGAAATTTCTGTCTGAAACAATTTCTTTCTTTGTAATTTTATTACTTAGACCTTCAGATAAAAAAAATTCAGGGTTATCACAATTTTTCTCTTGTTCTCCATAACATTCAGATTTGTACTGTGAAGATATAATTTTATTCTGTGAACTTGGGATAACAATATTACTCAAAAGTACTTTATTTCTGGGCTAAGGATGAATAAGCAACACAAAAATATCTGCTCCCAGTAAGTTGCTTTAGGTCAATTTCAGCTCTTACTGGAGTCAGTGGGCTTATGCTAATACATGTCATAACTTAATGTACCAGGTTACTATTTCCATGACTAACAAACTATCACAGTGTACTCTTAATATGAAAAAACAGAAAGCAAACTCCAGCACAGACTATGAGAATATTGTACTCTGAGAGAGAAAAATATGGCATTTCCAAAACTTGTTCACTTCTCATATTCCTTATTCTGCAGTGGATGTTTTCTTTCTCATAGAAATAAACAAAAGACAAAAATCTTTCTTCCTCAGGTTGGACATGCGTGTCACTCTACCTTAAGAAGGCTATAAAACATTCAGCTTCTTTATAAATGGTACTGCTATAGAAGCAAATGCTATTTGTCCTAAACTCTTTGAAGGAATGAACTTCCTAGTCCTAAACAGGAAAGAAGCAGACAATACGCATGAAACATTTTACCATCAGTGATATTCTTTCTCTGGAAGTCACAATCCTGACGTAAGGAGACTAACAGAGGAAACTACTTGAGGAAAGTAATCTTGAACCATGATTGTGATTTGGAGTCAGGGTGGCCTTTCACTAACAGGAAAATGGCTGAACTGCAAAAATTAAATTTATAAAAATAGGAGAGAGACATATAAAAAAAAGACAAGCTGCACTGTTCTCAGTTGTCCCTGGTCAGGCATCAAAAGAGAGACAAATTAAAAGAAATTAAAAAGTAAGAAGAATACAAATGAATTGTTTTTATCCTCTAATTCTTCTTTCCCAATTTGGATCACGGGAAGAGAAGGAAGAAACTTGAGACAAGGCTTCAGAGGCCATCTGTGGCCCATCTCGATTTCTGCTTCTGTGAGACAGATGCCAATTAGTCTGTAAGAGACTGGTAGTTACTTCTCAGTATTTCTACCTACTGCTGTCTGTGTGCTGCAGCCCAACACAAGCTCTCTAAGGCCACTATGGTAAACTACAGCCTTCAGGGAACTTAACTAACATAAGCCATGTTGGGTGTTCCCCAGTGGTAACAACTCCTACTTCTACAAGCTAGTATGTCACTGACTTTACATGACGGTGACACTAAGACATTAACAGCTCTATCTGGCCAGTGGGTGGGTTTGAGATCCCAGACAACAGTCAGTGTGATATGATCCTGTTATTTTTTTTTTTTAAATTGTCACAAATGAACCAAAAAACTTGTTGTGGGTCGAGAAGATCAAAGACATCATTAATAAGAGATGGAGGGTTGCTGCTATTCATAGGATGTTGATCGAAAGTGCAGCTACCAAATACACGGCATTAGTGTGACGAGGGTTGGCTGGTGAAGTCAAGATAATACTATGAAAGAAAAACTCTAGCTAAGAGAAATCTTAACTCTCAACAGAGTCAGGGAAGCTAAAGCAAAATATTGTGAGATGAAATAAATTATTCCAGGTCATGGAGCACCTTTGTGTAAAAGAAAAGACCCCACAAATACTCTCTATTATCTGCTCAGCAGCTGAATAATACATCTATATGAAGACATATATGGGGAAAAAAAAAAAAAAGAGGAACTTGAACTGATCAAATGTTTGAAATATTTCGCAAGAATGCCATTAAACTGAAAAGATACCAAGAAAATATTTTCCAGTTTATCCACGTGGCTTCAGTGTGCAGTTTTCATTTCCATTATTTAGGCATTTAAGAAACTAACCTTAAAAGAAGTGTTGTAGACACTGCTTCTGGAAAAGTATCCATTATTAGACTGGTATTACAGGCAATAGATGTGTCAAAGCCAAAGCAATACCTACAGGCTGGTACACCTGTTTGGAATATTTCCCCTTGCCCTCTTAATCAAATAAATATCATTTCATGGCTACAGTGTCAGTGCTTTAAAAACTTGTTTGTAAAAGAGCAAAGGGGAAAAAAAAATCTACTAGAAAGCTCAAAAGTTTTGCAAATGACCCAGAGTTAATTAGAAAAGTCTGCACCCTGGCTAGTTCCCCTTCTCACGTGTCAGCTCTCATTAAATCAAAAAATTCTCATTTCAAAGTTAACAAACACCATGGTTAACAAAACTGTTAAACTGGGATCAAGTGGGCACATTCCTAGGTTTATATATGATGTCATGCTAAGCAGCCCACAGCTGAACTTGCAAGCAGTATGAATGATTTTTCAATATATTAAGTATCTGATCTAATGCTAATTTTCTCTCTATAGGCTAACTGTGCTGGGAACAGGTGGCCCTGCTTTCAATTACGGAGGGCTAACATGCCAGTGTGAGGCCTGGATTAGTTCACCTTCTCACAGGGAATTTGCCTCGGTTGGGAATGGATTTATTATGGCTTCACACATGGAATGGAGCTCATGTCAGCTGAGGGCAGTGATACATCATATGATTCAAATTAACCTGCTGTGGACTGTTCCGCGGGGCTTGATATTGTGTATTAAAATGACGACATTTTGAAAACAGCTTGAAAGAAACCAGGATTGCTGAAGTGCAATGGTTCCAATTTGTTCCAACTAATCTATCACCTGCTGGAGATATTATTCTAGTGGGTTTCTGGTAGCTGCTATTTTCCAGGTTTCTCCAAACCACTGACCTTGCTAATGGATACAGTTGTTGCCCTTGCAGACAGAGGGAATGCTGGACCCAGTACCACACTACAGATTTGTTAGTTTCTTTTTGTGCATAAATCTAAGTCCAGCACTGTGTCCCTTGTGGTGTCTAAACCATGCTGCAAAGGGACTGGCAGGAAAAAGCAATCCGCTCACTTTATCTTTCCGTGGGACATAGCTTTTCTGGATAGTTTATTTCTGTAGAAATTATTTTGAAAGACATATGAAGTATGAAGGACCACAGGTAACTCACATATTCCTCATGTCTTCCCAAGACACTGCTGGGAGAAGAGGACTTCAGCATAAACCTTCTATATTTTGTGTGTATGAGTATTTTAAGGCAATTTCCATGAAGCTGTATTTCATAAACATGTGGAGAGAGAATACATAAAACAGACAGCTTTTATAGCTAAGAAAGCTAAAAGAAATCTGAAGAATTAGAGGCTAATGAATATATTTTCAAAAATTATTAAAACAAGGTGGTCATATTTATTCTCCCCTAATGAACCATATATAAGGCCAAAGTAATAAATATTTAACTCATATACATTTTACAAGAATTAGATGAATACAGTATCATCAGAGGGTCATGTAAACCAATGTAGACGGAATTGTAAAAATTTTAAATTGTTAGTTACTACAGAAGAAGAATAGTCCTTTAATACATTGTGAGGTTAAAGTTGAGGTCTATTCCCACAGGCCTGATGATGAATGCTTATTTCTCCTAGGATCCTATTACCTTAAATCTGGAAAAAATATCATTTTTCTTTAGTTGCCAAAAACCGTACAAAATAATCAACTCATGTGGCAAGAAGTGCATTAACGTATCCTGTTATTCTCATTTAATTAGTGGTTTCCAAGTTTAGCTACTTGCTGTAGTTTTTTGATCTCCAGGCTAATATGGACTGACAACCTGGTTTCCTGTGTGGTAAAACCGTATGATTTTTCTATGAACACTATCTACTTATCTACTTCAGCTGACAAACTATTTACAAGGAGTACTGGTTTTATCTAACACAGCAAACACTGGGAACCACTTGCAGATTTTTTCTTTTAGCAGCTTGCATGGTAGTTTGCATCATAAAATATAGACATGTTTGATTGTTATATTTGAAATTTAACCTCAGCACACCAATGATGTATTCTGTAAGAAAACTGACATTACAATTAAACCACTGAACACTTACAATGTTTACAGAAAACCGTATAGCTGTTACATACAGATTTTTGTCTGCATAGTCACAGCTCTGAAAAATGTTCTGATAAGCTGTGCCCAACAGGTATCTCCTATTAGTGCATCCAATGCATTTTTATAATTTACTTATGTATGTGAGACACATTTCATATAAATGAATATGAAAACACACAGTACATACTTCGCAGATGTTCTAGTTAGTAGCAGCATTGTTTGCCAAATGCTCACCGAAAGAGCAGGCCTCTGAGGTCTGCAACATAAATGTACACCAGTAAGGCCCTTATTTATTCAATATATTAACTGTGATGTCCCCCACAGAATCAGAGAATGGTAGGGTTGGAAGGGACCTTTAGAGATCATCTAGTCCAACCCCCCTGCAGAAGCAGGTTCACCTAGATCAGGTCGCATAGGGACATGTCCAGGCGGGTCTTGAAGACCTCCAAGGAAGGAGACTCCACACCCTCCCTGGGCAGCCTGTTCCAGGGCTCTGTCACTGTCACAGTGAAATAGTTTTTTTCTTATGTTTAAATGGAACTTTTTGTGTTCCAGCTTCATCCCATTACCTCTTGTCCTGTTGCTAGCTACAATAGAAGAAAAGGGATGTCCCAACCTCCTGACATCTACCATTTAGATATTTGTAAATATTGTTTGTTTGGTGGCCTTACAAGAGTTCTCAAGAGTTTTGCTGAATTTTGAAGAATTGCCACCTTAGGATCTGGTGATGTAGACAGTTTCTCTGGGCCTGCTGATGGCCAAGATACCTCTTCCTTGAAGAAGTTGTAGTTAGAGGACTTCGCCCCAGGAGAGTTAGTAACTTGTTTTTCAGTAGCCTGCTGAGGAGCTGTCAAGCTTTCATAACTCTTTGCATGTGCTGTTCTGATGCAATCACATGCATGAAGTGCCTTCCATTACTCATCCAGTGAAACCTCCTGCCCCCAAGGAAGGCTTCTTGGTAAAGGTTAGTTTATTTGAAGATCTCATAGTGGCAACAGCTGAGGTTAGAAAAATTTGCAAGGAATGCAGAGCTGTTTTGTTTTATTGCACCAGCAAAACACTTCATTAATATTCAAAGTAATTATTGTTGAGTTATGTGTAATGATAATTCCAATTAGCAGCAAAAAAGATTATTAAAAAATGCCTTTTGGCTAAGAAGATATCCTGGAGGAATTCTCTGAAGTTCTATATTCTTTGCAAGAATAAATAGACTGAAGTTTATGATGCATCAATTTATGAGTATTGTGTTCCCTGTTTAGCTAAATACCATGGTGGGGAGAGATTTAACACTGCTTTGAGACCTGACTGAATTGTTGAGAATGGGTTAGTCAACTTAAGACTACTCGAGGACACACACTCTGCAAGCTAGTGCCAACTTCCACATTTGCTAAATTTAGCCAGAAGTCTGTCCTACTGATAGGAGAACATCCGTGAAACACCTTCAGGCATGTAATAAACAAAATATACACGCTATGCCAAGAAATTACAGTGAGAACCTTGAGAAAAGGGGAATGCACCAAGGAAAGGCCTGTGAATATAGCATATAAGAAGAGAGAGCAGAAAAGAACTGAGGAGACAAAAAAAACCCAAAAAAACACCACAAAAACCCCCAATCTGGCAGCAGATACCAAAAGGCCCCTGATAGGTGTCCTTACCCTTCTTGTGCTGGTTATGATTAGAACGAAAGTCTACTATTATTATCAATTAATACTCAAAGCCCAAATGGCAACTGAACATGCAGTAGGTCTGAAGGTTCAAAGTACTATAAATGAAGTCAAATAGGGATCAGTATAACAAATGTTCTGCAGGTCTTAAAATCTTGTCGTAATGCTTTTAAGGCAGCACAGAAAAGCAGAAAAGGGGCAATGATGAGGTCGTTTATATAGTTTATTATTTTCTCAAGACCCCTGCCTGCCTGTATGAAAAAGCACATTTTCAAGTTACTTAATCACAGCATTTACAGTTTAGCATATAAATATGTACATCTCACTGGTTGTTCAATTTGATGTCCCAAGGTTTGATGGGCAGAAGTGACTACTAATTCACCCAGAGACAATTTGAACCATGTTTCCAACATCTACATTCCTGTATTTTTAAATACCTTAGAAAACTAAGTTGTGTTTTAAATAGGTAACCTTAACATAATGAGGAAATCTCTGTGCCTCAGCTGCCTTACATGAGATGGCATGGGCATGCTGTTATGGGAGGGTTGTGCAGTTAAGTTAGTATTCCTGTAAGGCTCAGATCCTAAAGCAGTAAGTAATGCAGAGAAAATAAGTTACTCTGCTGTAGAACCAAGTTTAGACAGTGTGCTCTAAGACTCTATGACTGGGTAACGGAATGAAAACATAGTACTGAAGAGTTGCTTGCTACTTCAATAATGACAGCTCATTCTGTGTGCTGACTTCAGTAAGGATATCTACAGAAAAAAAAAACTCCAAAAGACGCAATTCAACAAACTAACAAAGATATATAAGAGATGTATTCATTATGACGACACAGGTAAATGTATTTTATAACTTTTAATACAACCTCAATTATATCAGTATAGTAATGAAGTTACAAATTCATAATTTGCAACATAGAGAATGGATGATGTACTACAATTTGCAGGAGCTTCTGACACCCTAGGAGTGAAATGTCAAGTCACATCATTTTAAGTAGATGCTAAAAAATCTTCATACTGAGCTACTTACATTTTGTGTTAACTAAAGAAACATTTTATAGTCTCAGCACTTCAGATGACAGGAAAAATATCACGTTCATTAGCAAGGGATAATTTTTTTTCCGATGATCTAATGTGTATGCCTATCTACAAATAGATTACACTAGAAAATAGAGATAAAAATATAATGTTTACCTGGTCCATTAAGGAAATCTTTAATTTGCACAGTGATAAGAGGAGGAGGAATACCACTTTTAGCATCTGCCTCTCCTGCCACCGTCTGCAACCAAACCTTGCAATAATCCAGAGCTTCTGGTAGAGTCTTCCCAGCATCTAGAAGTGATAATGATCACAGTCATTAATGATATTCCAGGAATACAATACATGATAAAATGCTACATATAAAATTGATTAAATAATTCTAAATGTACCATGGTAAATAATAGTCCTGATACTTCTGTTACACATTGTATTTGTACCTACAGAGAGATGTGTAACAATGCTTATATACATAGGTAAGAGAGCAAAGCTCTAATTACACAAAATGTAGAAAACCTGCAAAGATACCAAGTAAAATATGACTAAAAGACTTCAGTTACCATAAGATGACTTTAAATAGTACATATTTTTACCTTTAATTATGACAACACTTTGAGAGTATTCATTTGATCATTAAAATGAATTTCCTTCAAGTGCTATTCTTGTCTTCATTTTCTGTGTATCAGAAATATGAAAAATAGTACTGTAAAAAGGATTTTTACACTTCAGCAACTCATGGCCTTATAATGACCTTCATTATAACTGCCCTCACTTCTGGCGCTACAGTTCTCAAATTCTAAATAGTCAATTATTCTTTATTATCAAGACTGCTATGTTAATTATTGACTGTCTGATTCATCCTTAATGATTGAAGGAGATTTTGTTAATGTTATCCTCTATCATTTTCAATCAGTTAAAAACTGTTACAATTGATTATATGAGTTTTACTGAATCGATTCCTTTTACATATTTACATACCTACTATTATAGCCAACATATGGTATTGTGGTATCACAGTCATATGTGGACTGGGTATATAAAGTCAGCTTTGGAATTTGTATTTCTTGACCTTATCATGTGATTCATATAAAACTTGGCACATACGAACCCTTATGTGATTTCAAAGAACCTACTGAAACCAATTGATCATGACTTTAGATCTATATGGAAAAGATCAAAAGTTAGTACATTCTTCTTTTTTTATTTGATCAATTTTCAGGCAAGGATTTTACAACAATATTTGTGCTGCATGGCATATCCATTGAAGTCTTTTCTTCCCTTTATTCCTGCTATACATTTATAAAGCCAGCTCTCAACATTTCTTTAAGAGCTGTCACTGCATAAAACAGATTTGAATATTTTCCATGTGAATTAACATATTTTTATGGTTCTTAGCCCTTTCATTTAATTACATTAACCAGAATGGTGTGGCACACTCCCTTTTCTATAGCAATAGCATCAGGGAATATCTTGTTTCCTGGCTTTTGTCAATATACTACTACAACTACTACTAAAATCTTTACCAACAACATACATGTATTTTCCATATATTTTTTCACATCTTTTTACATAGCTTTTTTTTAACATAAATTTTCCAAAATACACATTCGTAGTTGTTCTGAACAAGGATGACTTGGATCTACCTTATAATATCTGACTTGGATCTACATTATAATATCTTGTTTTGTGGTAGTACCTCATCATAAATACATAATATGTTTATGCTTTTTCAGTATATGGTGTAAATCTTCATAAAGATTACTGAACATTGTGCAATGAACATCACTGAATCAATCAAACTCACCTCTAATTTATTGCTCCTTCAGAAGTATTAGTATAAACATTTTAGTGTATCAATATGGAGCAATATGTTCTAATATGCCACTATTTTGTCTCATTTATGAAAGACATCATCACATACTGTACATAGAGATCTAGATTATCCACCAGCCTGTCAGAAATTTGAGTAAATTTAGTACAAAATTTCTTTTGAAGTATACATTTACAGGTATTTCTATTATCCTAAGATGTGTTATAAAACATCAAATTATGATTTCAAAGTCATAGGTGTTTCAAGATGAAAAGATCTTTGATGAAAGAAACTTACATAGCAGAAAATCCTTGTGTGACATAATACATTAACTATACAACCACTGCCCAGAATTCTTAGAATCATGGAATGGTAGGGGTTGGAAGGGACCTTTAGAAATCATCTAGTCCAATCCCCATGCAGAAGCAGGTCCACCTAGATCAGGTTGCCCAGGAGCATGTCCTGGTGGGTCTTGAAGACCTCCAAGGAAGGAGACTCCACAGCCCCTCTGGGCAGCCTGAGCTTGACAGTAAAATAGGGGTTTTTTTAATGTTTAAATGAAACTTTTTGTGTTCCAGCTTCATCCCATTACTCCTAATTCTGTTGCCAGGTACTATAGAAAAAAGGAATACCCCAAACCTTCTGACATCCACCATGTATATACTTATAAATATTAATGAGATTCCCCCCTCAGTCTCCTCCAAGCTAAACAGCCCCAGTTCCCACAGCCTTTCCTCATAAGGAAGATGCTTCAGTCCCCCGATTATTTTGGTGGCCCTTCTACCCAATTGCAGCATGTAAACACAGAATCAAAAAAGTAATGGGACTCTCAGGAGATTATTTTGCTCTGTCATGTCTCCAAAGAGGGCAGTACTGTCACCTGTTCTTTATCTGCGACACTGCAATACTGGAATACATAAATAATGAAAAGGATTCTAGAACGTAGATTTAGGAACACAAGATATAAAAAACTTCAGTGCATGAAATTAGCCGGAGTCCAACAAAAGATATTATTTTTAGCCCAGTACTGGTTTTACTGATTTCATGTGGTTTGTTTTAGTTCAAGTGAAACTGTGTTATTCCAAAACTGAAGTAATTCTGGAAGCAGTAGAGTTGTGTTGCAATTTTGCACTGGAGGAAATAATTGAAAGGGCCATGCAAAGAACTAGTTTGAGTCCTTCCAAGACCATAGTACATGGTTAATTTGGAAGTTGAGTAACAGACTTGATTGTCCATCCAGGCAGACCAGATCAATAAATCTGTTTTTACATAATAATAAGAAAGCTAAAATCAGAAGTTTCAAACCTGACTGTGCTAGTGTATATCTCAAAAACTTGAAAGGAGTTCCAAATAGGAGCTATGAAATGTATCTGCTTAAGACAAATTCATTTACATCAAAGGTCAAAAGAACGAAAAGGGATTAAAATACCTTGTAAGGTGGAAAAGAGCATATGCATTTTCATAGGATTAAGGATCAGGAAAGGAATACAAGAATATCAGTCAATGAATCCCTGTGCCAAGGGCAATAGGAATTGCAAGAGAAGCTATCTAATGAAAGAGAAAATTTAGGCTGAAAAGTGATGAATTCCTGCTGAGGAAAGCTATTAGAAAAAGGACTCTTCTCCCTCAAGGAAATTATGGAAGAGTTCAGATTGTTTAAAAACATACTTGACAGCACACTATAAAATATACAACAGGGAACAATTACGCATCAGCAGGGAACCGGTCTGAATAATGTATTATAATAGGTCACTTCCATTTCCATTTTCTGTGATTCTCCCAAAAATCAACACTTAAATTTGCAGTTATTTGTATAAAGAGAAAACCCAAGGGATGCATATATAAATAAAAGGAGAGGCTAGAATTACTCCACAGGAAGCCAAGAGAGAGAAAAGAAAGGCCTAAGAAGTGAAGAGCAGTGAAGATGAGCAGAAATTCCATCCTCTACACCATTTGAAAAATTTGCGGCAGCAAAATAAAAATGGTAAGACAACTATCACAGATTAACAACCAAGACAACAATATGAAATCTATGGGACTGAGACACTGAGGCCTTCAATATGTCCACATTCCCCTCTGCTTTTCTACAGAAAAAAAAAAGGGTACTTTTTAGTATACCCAAACATCCAAAGCCACTTTAAGGCCATGCCTCAGCTGCAAACTTCACAGCTGATGAAGTATCTTCCCTCATTTTTTAATTAACAGCAGACAGCAAAAAACTAAACTTATGAAGAGTAAGGGGAAAGTAAAGAAGGGAGGCAGGAGAAATCTTACATTTTAAAGATTTTTATTCTCTAAAATGTGGTTTTGTTCCAGTTTGTATGTGAGAGCCAGGGTGGCTCAGGGGGCAGAGACTGTGGTATGCTTTATTGGTGGTGCTCAGCAATCTCCAGCACCCCAGCAGCTGTCACGCAGGGGACAGGGCTACTGAGCGTGTGCATCTTGGCCTGTTCAGCTGGAACTTTACCCAGACCAAATGAGCTCTGCAACATGCTTTTATTTCAATGGATGAATCATATTTTGGTCTGCAGTCAATTTTAAAAGTCAGTACGGCACTGCAATCATCTCTGGACTTCCAACTCTGAAATGGAACCCTTGGTCTTTTTTTAAAAATGGTTTCCATTGGCATTTAAAGAACACAAATGGGAAAACATTGCTACTCGCATACTCACAAGTGCTGTGTCAGGAAGTTAAAAAATGAGCACTTAAAGTAACCTGAGGAATGTTCCCAGGCCAGCTTGTCTTTATGGGTGCGGGCTGCACACACACCACAGCACATCATTACCACACCCTCCCCAAGTCCATGCATGCAGATGTGCTGGACAATAAATATACTCGGAGGGGGAACAGGTGACACACCAGCAGAACTCTCTCAATGCTATGCTAGGAAGCAGCCTTAAATCCTCTCTTGTAGAAAGCACACGCTAACAGAGAGGCAGTGAATCAAGATTTCCTGCCAGAGTCAGCCTCCACGCAGCCTGGGCTTTCCATTAGATCAGAGGTTACATGTGGTCTTAGCTACTGCATCTGCTCTTCATGGACCCCCTGCCATCAAAGGTGTGGGTGTAAAAAAAAAAATTAAATAAAATGAAAATCAAGAATAATTCTGGATGGCCTCACAATGCCTGGTTTTTTTTTTGGGTTTTTTTTTTTTTTTTGGCAAATGTTTAACTGGTGAAAGCTGAAGAAATTCTATGCACAACACATATTTACTGAGAAAGTTCTCTCCTTTAAAACAACCAACCACTGCAACATCCTGTTTGAAATCAAGCAAACAAACAAACAAACAGAAAAAAGATTTAAGAATGCCCAGAGCACAACGCTCAGGAAATGAGGCAATTTTGTATCTGGATTACATTACCTGGAAAAAAGCAAATAAAGATTTAAAAAAAAATATTTATAAAAGCAGCTTATGAGATTACATTAAAAACAATTGCACCTACTTTTATTTAAGTGGAAATGGCCAATGCTCTGTTTGCAAAACCTAATGGTTAGCAGATGCCTTTTTGTTGAAAGTAGGATGAGCACTGAGAAAAAAAGATTGTTTTATAGTATCTTTCAGGCTAATTGTAAAGACTTTTACAAGTAAACTCAGGGAGCAACCAGTCTTTTTAATTGCACTTATGAAGTAATTAACATTTATTCCATGAATTTACTTTGTTTTGAAGTTCCTATACCTGGCAGTAACATAATTGTGATCAAGCTGTGCAATTACAAAAATATTTTTAACAACCAAATAGGTTAGCATAGCCATAATAAACCTGAGCTAACTTTTAATAACCTAGTAAGTCTCCTCCAACGAACAAACTCGCCAGTGGACTTGGTTGGAGAGGACTGTTGAAACTGAAAGCATAACCATCAGGTCTTTAGCTCCAAGGCAGGCAAATATTCCTACAGACAGGCACTGACCTGATCGAAATATACTGCTACTGAATGCTCATTAACATACTAACAATACTTAATTGTAAAAAAGCCTATTTCCTCCTATTTTGTTCTGATTTCTTTCATGTTTCAGAAAAAAATCCACAGCTAGTGACAGAGGAAACTTCTTTGGATGAAGTTTCATGTTCCTTTCACTGTGTAGTATTTTCACTAAAAAAAGAGCGATAGCTTCATGTGGAAGATCCTAAATTTTAAGCTGTATTTACCTGAAATCTTTAAAAACTGAGAAGAAACCGGAGCATCTTCCTTATGAGGTATTCAACAGTCCCAGTTCCCACAGCCTTTCTTCATAAGGAAGATGCTCCAGTTTGTTCTCATTTTTAAAAAATTTAGGAGAAGGGTGGGGGGAAGGAGTGAAATCTCACTAATATTTACAGATATTTAAGTGGTGGCTGTTAGAAGGTTGGAGCATCACTTTTTTTTACTATGTCTAGTGACAGGATCAGGGGTAATGGACAATATGCTGGAACAAAAAAAGTTCCATTTAAGAAAAAGGAAAAACTATTTCACTGTGTGAGGGAGCACTAGCACAAGCTGCCCAGGGAGGGTGTGGAGTCTCCTTCCTTGGAGGTTTTCAAAACCCACCTGGACACGTTCCTGTATGACTTTATCTAGGTGGACCTACTTCTGCAGGGGAGTTGGACTAGATGATCTCTAAAGATGCCTTCCAACCCCTACTATTCTATGGAACCTCTTGTCCCAAATAAAGTATACGTGGCTTTGTGACACTATTAAAAACTTTGTGACTATAAATGTTCAAAGTAGTAAACCATCATAAGGCACCAAGCTAAATTTTGTCATCAGTCCATGATTAACTATTGTTCTACTTAAAATTCATGCTGGTGCTGTTTTACAGGATAATTTCCCTAATTTATTCAAAGCTTCATAAAACAGATTCTCATCAAGTGACCTGTTAGATGCAGTTCTAATTTCTTTGTTGACTTACAGATGAAAAATATATGATAAGAGGTGAGCGATGGCAAAAACCTAGATCCAAACAATTGACAATTTTCCTTTACTCTAAAGTATTTTTTGGAACTAACATCCATCAAAAACTAAGATCACCCTAATTTCACAACAGAATTTTCTATTTGGTATTACTTTGCAAGATTTGAGAGTTGTTTCAGTTGTTCCTTTTAGGAAAGCCATATGAAATTGCTGAACTATCAGTAGTCAAGTCTTTAGAATTACACAGAAAAAATTGAGCCCAAACAATTTTTCCAAATGTTTTAAAATACTTCTAAAATATTCTTATGCAGCATACATACATCTGTATACATGATATATATATATATATGTATACATCTGTATATACATGATATATATATACAGAGTAATGATTTCAAATGGTAGAGTTTGCATTAGCATGTTTTGTATCTAATCTATATATTTCATATGCAGTTTAACTATGTAAGTTTAACCATATTAGTACAAGTAAGAAGAAACCACTCCCATAGGAGTACCAATAAAACTTTATAAAAAACATCATACATTTTCTTTTTGTGCAGATAAGTCTCTGTGTTTTATTTTGTGATGAAATTTGCTATGCTACAGGCCTAATCTGAGCTGCTGCTGTGCTGTTGTCTATCTCTATCATGGAATGGAATGCACATAATGTTTTCACCAGGCCTGCTTGCCGAGTCCCACTGTTTAAATATATTTTTAAAATAAGTTTCTACAACCCAGTTAAAATATACCTTTTATGTTTAGCTTGTGTTCTCTTTCCCATCCTACTAGATATCAGAAAGATGGTTGCATGAATACACAAGAAGACACAGGACACAAGAAGAGCAGTCTTTTAGAGAGTCTAACACGACCCATATAGGGCTAATTTTTGGTCCTTCAAGAAGACCCCGTCATTTCTCATTTGAACAACTGCTGGTGACCAAGTAGCTCTTGGACTGTATGTTTCAACTACCTTACTTAAACTTCCCGCCATGCTTCGTCTTCTCTGATCCACTTTCAATTTGTAGGAAGACTTTATTATAGCTTTTGTTTTTTAGAATTGCTCCCAGGGAAAATGATAAAAGACTTCAGAAGTTAATTGTAGGAGCATAATGGAGAGTACTTTGCTCCATTTCTTGGTAATGTAGTAGCGTGTACAAGACACCTTTGAAAGCTTTGAATATGAGAAATGAAGTCCTATTGTATCTTCCCAAATCACTAAGTTATTGAAATGGTGATCTTTAACTTACAACTACTCCAATTTTCCTTGAAGTTTTACTTTGTTAATGAATTTGTTAATTCTTTTCAAATTAATTGCTACAATGACCACCTTTTATATAGTATTTAGAAATATACATGGGAATCTGGAGTAAATAAAATTCATGACACAAATGGTTTCTGTCAAGACAGGATAGCAACAGCAGAGAAAGATAAATATGGAAGGATCATAAACCCATGGCAATCTTCTTATTTTGTCTTCCTTCCAGCTCTCTATTGTTCCTCACTGTTACCTCATAATATTCCAACATAATTCAGATTTCTGTAAAAAGTTCAGATCTATTAAAAATAGCATGGTTAGTCTTTTAGATAAGCACATTATTGTTATGATAATTTAAAAAGTTCACAATCCCAATTAGTAAAGATTTGGGATAGCTGCCCCCCCTCCCAGCCAATACTGCTTTCCATAATTGGTGTAGGAACGCTGTCAATAAAAAAATACCAAGGTTTTTTACTCAAGAGTTTTCAATTAGGAAACAACTTTAAACACCATACTTTTTGCCTGCATGTTCAGCAGATCTCTGCATCCTCACTTATAATTTTTTTGGATAACAATCTGTAGTGATGTATCTCACTAATTTCTCATACTCAGTAATGGCTGCCAGACAGATGAATTGCAATCACTTGATTTCTCTTTTCAGCAGTACAGATAAGATGAAAAAAAGGAATATTTCAGAACATTTTCTACTGACCAGATATCCTGTATTTCTTTTTATAAGCTTTGCACATGAAATAGTTTTTAAAAAGTCATTCATTAAGCGAAGGAAATTCTTGCAAAACACTACTGCTCAGTTGAATGAAAATGGAAAAAAATGACATTATTAGGTGTCACTTGGAAGATTACTATAATTTTCTTATACGTTATGATCAAACCACCATGTTTATATTTTATCAGTAAGCTTACTATAGGAAAATATTGTGATAGTCAATCACAAAAACATGCTTTTTATGGAAACGGTTTGGCTTACAACTCTTCTCTAGAAAACATTGAGAAGTTAGAATATTGCAACAATCCCTGTTCCAATTTGCTTGAGAAAGCAATAATGAGGAATGGGAAGAAATGGTTGCTAAAAGATTGGATCTTAATTAATTTCACACACTTTAGATCTTAATTAATTTCAAACATTTTATACACTTAAATTGATTCAGCTGTGAGGTATAATCCTAAAAGCATGAAAGATGTTCTAAAAGTCTCTCAGCTGTTTTTCCACCACTCAGTTAACTCTGAGATGTGCAATTATTTTGGCATTTATAACCAGGAGTGAATGTTAAATGCTCTTACCTGTACACTTGTAGTCTGAGGCTACTCCTTTAAGACCAGCATCAAACACTGATATTTCTACCTTTTGCTTTCTGTGGTGGCAGCTCAGGAGCACAGAGGGCTGTGATACAATGAGGCAGAGAAATGGCTGCAGTTCAATGTCTCCTGTTCCTCTGCGACCAGGCTGCCGAACAATAGTTATACCCAGGGCTTGTCGAGCCGAAGATCTTGTGGAAGCATGCAGACTTTCCAGCGACAAAAGACCCATTTTTTTCCCAGTAGACAGGGGAACATTACTGTTCAAAAGATCATCTGCTGTGACAGAGGAAATGCAGGGCTGACTGGGCTTCTTGGTATCATGGCTGCCACCTAGGCTTGCTTCTGGAAGGTTCAAGGAGCTTTTGCATATTTTCTCACCATCTTTCTGATCTTGTACTGATTTTGATTTAGGTAAGGCAGTGCACGAGTAAGTCATCAAGGAGATTCGGCTTGCTGTAATAAAAATGTCAAAGGGAATGAAATTGAGATTCTTCACGATGGAAGACTGGTGGGAAGGACGGGCAATGCGGTGCTGGCTGGTACCACTGTGCTGCTCGATCTGAACGATTCTAATCTTAACACTGTCGCTGCCAATTCCACTGTCTTGTGCCCCGCTGTAACGGGAAGAAGTCTCAACTGTTCCTCCGTCAGAAACATCCATTTTTTTCTGCTCTTGCTTGGAAACCTACAAAGGAAAATATTATATTAACTTATGGTATCCATATCCCAAATATTTCCATTTCAGTGGCAGCAAACAAACACTATATAAACATGATGTCAAAAAAGAGAATTATAAAAAAATAACTGCCAAGTTAACTTTAACACAGTAATCACTCATGAAAACACAGCAGGTGTCTGTTCCAATGAAATTATGACTCACAACAGATGAAGTGCCAAGAGAACATGTGAAGAAAAAAACCCAAACGAGTAATGACTTCTAGGCTTAAATGACTTCTTGTATTTTCCCTCCATATAAACTCTTCCTTTAAACTCTAAAGAATCTACAAAAAAATTGTCTTAATATAAAACCATATATCTGTAAAAGAATGCATTATAAACAAAATATCTAGTCAGAATTGTTTTTCAGTTTTGAGCACTGATGCTCAAAAAGTCCTCTTTGGCATGAAAATATTTTTCTGCAATTAAGTGAAAGAATGTAATGTTAATCTACTGCAAAATCACAAAAAGGGTAAATGGAAATTGCAAGCTGAAATGTATAATTATGTTGTAGAAAATAGAATTTTTCTTCAGAGTCATGGGGAAATGATAGCTTAATAACATACACAGAGCTTCACATGAGAAACCACTGCATATAGAAATATCTCAAAAAGAAAATGTACACCACTGATAAACAGAAAAAAGGACATTCTTTCTATCATAGGAAATATGAGAGTGAAACAAAAAGTCACAAGGACGCATCCAGGGACCACATATCACCAGGTCAAGAGACAGAGATATCCATGACAAGGAAGTGCTTCAGAAAGAAAACACTTTCAGTATTGCTCATGAGTCAAGTGGAAATCCTACAAAGAGGTTGAGGACAAGGTAAGGAGCATATTTGGAAAAAAAATGCTCAGCCAGCAGATAATCAGTAATAATAATAAAGATGTATGGCCAACTCCTTGGATTCATATGGAGGTTAGATTCATGCACATATACCCTGTAGAGCTTCCAGAGGATAACTAACTTTTGTCTGTGCTGCCCAGAAGTGTTTCTGCTCAGCCCTGTACAAGAGCTAACATAATAAATTCCCAGCCCAATCACATTGGTGACCCATCCAGCCTAGTACGCTGTTTCTAACAGTACTAGGAGAAGATTCTGGAGAGAGACCATGGACTCTGGCCACTTCCTGCGATCTATTCCTCTCCTACTCCCACAGCTGTTGTATTTGGGATGCCAGTGGTACACATCTGTGTAGGCGTTTCAGTAACCATTTCTGGACTTTTTGTCCATGAATTCATTCACTTCCTTTTTGAATATGCTGACAGTGTCTGGCCTCCACAACCTTCTGGAGCAGACAGTTACCCTTTTTTATTTTTGCTTTTCGTAGAAGCCAATCTTCTACTTGTATAAAAAAACATTTCCCTGACCTTTTTAGCGTGTGATTTGAATGTTCAGGTCCACATTTGGCTGTATCATTGCTGTTATGACTTGGTAAACTTGATCATACTGCCTCTCAGCCTTCTGCACTCCAGACAGGAAAATCACAGACTTTTTAGTCTCTCCTCACAAAGAAGCTGCTCCAGCACCTTTAATATTTCAGCTTTCCTTCTCTATTTCTGTAACTCCACTGTGCACTTCTTCAGTACTCTGCAGGGCATTCAAGAAGTGTGATCACTACCATTTTATACAGCAGTAAAACAATGCCTTTTGTCTTATTGTCAGTCTCCATTCTGATGATGTTCAATACTTTTGTTAGGGTTTTTTTGGCTGTCACTGCACAGTCACTCAATATTTCATTTCTTTTCCCAGGACTTTCTTCAGTAGATTCTTTTTATCCTCTTCATTCTAGTTAATCTTTGAAAAGGGTGATATAAAATAAGGCAAACCATACTCTAGCTTCCTCTTTAAAAATATAATAACAAATTACAAGTACTTACAAAATTTATCAGCAACTTAACTATAGGAATGAAGGACAGTGAATTACTGAATTTCTTCAAATTTTGGTCTTTATGCAGCAATATTAATAGATTCAACATCTACTGCAGAAATTGGATTGTGGGGGAGTTAAAGAAAAACAGTTTTTAAAAATGCTCTTTTATATTGTGCTTTTAGAAACAAAAGGAGTGACTCACTCTCCTTTTCTTTAAAGGAATGAACATACTAGAAAAAACTACTACAGAGGAAATCCTAAAACAGAAACATTAACTAGCTGAGATTTTCTTTGAAAAGGTTTTTGCCAGCTCTGGTTACAATCTTTTCAGATTCACTCATGTACATATTTTTCAAATAACCAATAAAATTCCTTGTGGCTGATTTCTATATGGCAGACTCATATCACTGACTTGTAAATATGATACTACTTTTAATGCAGCCTCTGTAAAAATAACTGGAGACCATTTTAATGAGTTACTGTATCATGAAGCAAGAAATTCCAGTTCTTCCTGATATCCTTGGAAAGTTAGGCTATACCTCAGCCTCTCTATCTGGTAAACTACAAAGTGCTTTGCCATATCCTACATTGATGATACTTTCAAAAATGATATAGATGGTTTTATCACTCATGTAGTGAGGGCAAGCAGAAAAGATGAAGCTGTGAGACAATCTTGACATAACATTTAATGGAAACACTGCCTGAAATGAAGTAGAGGGCATATGCTGCTAAACTTGGCAATTTTTAACTGCTCCATAGTTTTTGGCTTAGTTTAATGAAAAAGTTTTTAGGAACCATAGTGAATGACACTTACAGGTACTGCATGGTATTCTCTTGTTCTCTGGTATGCAGCAGAATTTTGTGTAGCTACCTGACATTTAGGTTATGCTTGACTTGGCTAGAGGGACTGAAAATAGTATAATCTGGTATACTATAATCGTTCAGGGAGAAAAGCATTGCATATGTATGACTCAGTGGAAGTACAAACCACAGTACTTATGGTTTCTGAATGGATCTTCTCTTCTCATACCTAAATAGATTTGACTTGAAGCCTAGTCCTTTTCCTTTGCCTCTTTTTATAATTAAGTATTTATTAAATGTGCTGGCCTATGTAAAGGACCTCAAGGAAGGTAAGAAAGTAGCTCTGCCTCCATCCTCATTCAGACTATATTGGCAAGGCTACTGCAAGGGTGCTAATTGGTCCCAACTGCCGAGTTTCCTGTTATGCAGGCATTCGACTACAAAAACTTTACTGAGACCCCAAAACAATTCATGCGGGTCACTGAACAGGAGTCAGATGGTAACTTCTGAGCAGTAGTAAGCTGTATGGAATATAAACCAGCACCCAAAAGGTGAAAGACACCATATCCTATTACAGTTTTCCATGTCACTCAGTTCCACAATGAAACTTTGACTTATGTATGCTCTTACCACATATATTAAAAAGATTGTAGCAAGTGAGTAATGATTTGCAAGAGCGCTTTATGTAACACAACTGGGTAGAAAATAAAGGTGCAAAAGTAACACTGGAACTTGCATCAGTCTCAGCTCAGTAAGCATGAAGCTTCCAACCAAGTTTCCTGGTTGCCCTGAAAATATGCCTAGTAATAAACTTGGGAACGTTTAGGTATTCCTCCAAAGGGATAAGGAGATGAGATGGAATGACTTTCAGTGTTACAACTCTAAAAAGAATCTTTGCTTTATTATGAAATAAATGGGCCAATACTTTAAAGATGTCAAGTACAGCAATATCAGCTTGCTGTTAGCAAATGTAATGGTAACATTTATCATTGGGCTGCAGTATATCAATTCCCTTAGTCTTTACATAACCCATTTAAAATGAACAATAAAAGTTTTCTTTAATTAGCTACTGGTGTGCATTAACATGATCATGATTAAACCATAAAAACCAACCGTACATTACTCTGGTCCCCTCTCCCATGTGTTTTGAATTATTTTAGTTGAAAATGTACTTTGAGTCCCTTTTAAAAGTTCGACCTTCTGCTTTCAGAGAATTAAATGCATATTACTGTAGTGGAGAAGATAATGTTTCAGACCTCCAGGCATATATTAAACACACTGGCAGCACATTAGACAAAATGCTTTACTTATTAGATACTTCCTATTCTAAACAGTGTCATCAAAGGCTAAAAACAAAATCCATATAAAAGCTGCACAATGCTTCCACACAGAACCTGTGCCAAAATCCCTGTACTTTCCAACTAATGAGGAAAGGATGTGTACTCTTAACAGATGAATGTAAGATTTTCCAAGCATTCACTTTAGGAAACGGGACTATTGATTCCACATGGCTTATGTTAAATGAAACTATATTGGTAAAATAACCTTTAAGATATTTGGCATGATAACTATAATTAAACAGTATTCAAAGGAATAAAACAAAAGGGAATTTGGTTCCACAATGGCTAATTAAAATAAAATGAAAAAACACAGCATGTCATCTATCAAGATAAATTGTTATTGTTTAAGAACTATTTAAATACTGTTAAAATATACTTTTAGATAAAATCTGAAAGGACTGGAAAAATATTTGTGGCTTAAAAATGGATAGTTTGGCGAAGAAAAAATTATAGGATGCTGGAATTTTATGCTGAGATAATAGCTTTAAAGCTTTGAGCATAACCAGATGGTACTTAAATCAGCGGAATTCTACAGTTTCACTGTCAGAACGAGTTGCAATATGGAAAGGTTTCAATAGCTAGGAAAAACATGTCAAGATGATAGTTTACTTCTTAGATCACTTCACTGCATTTTCTCGTCCTTTCACAGTTATATATCCTATCAATACTAGACACCACAGAAAAGGTGTTGAAAGCTACACTAGTAGCTAGGGAACTGTGGTTAATTCTTCCTTTTCATGTTTGAGATAGGTAACTTTACTAGCTTAACCCCTGGAGTTCAGTAGGGCATATGACATATATCTATCTGGTGAAAGGGCAGGGAAATAGCTTGTCCTGCAGCATGCACACAGATAAGTACTTCATAAAAATAAGGGTAAATATATTTGCTTTTCAAAAGTGGACAGCAGTCACATCTGAGGTCACTACAAACTTACCCAGGTAACTTTCACTTATTTTCCATTTCTGAGAAAAGTATTTAGATGGTAGAGACATATTTTCATTCCATAAACAGAGGCAATAAAACCATAAAGGCAAACGCACAAACTAATACTTTAGACCAATAATTAACAGATTTTCCAAATCA
Source organism: Urocolius indicus (assembly GCA_013401255.1). Classification (NCBI taxonomy): domain Eukaryota; kingdom Metazoa; phylum Chordata; class Aves; order Coliiformes; family Coliidae; genus Urocolius; species Urocolius indicus. Next base: position 480,992 of record WBNH01003954.1, read on the forward strand.
GAGAAAGATGTTTTACAAAAACTGGCAGCATTGTTTCATAATCTTTTCACTTTCTTATCTGCCAAAAGTTTTCAACAATAACAAATGAGAATTTCACAATTAAACATTTCTATCAGTTTTGGGTTTTTTTCCTGATACTTTACAGGATGCTTCTTTAACTATTGGAATGAACTGTAAACTTCATAATCTATGAAGTGCAACTGCTCTAGATCAAATGCATCTATATCAACATAATTTTTCCAGTTTCTCATAATAATTATGGTCATCATATAATGACACTATTGAAGTAAAATTTCCAGCCTTCTGCATAGCTGTTCCTTAACTCTGATCAAAATCCTTCAGCCAATCATCACATCATTCTTCAAAAAATATAAATTATGGAAAGAGTTGCAAGTGTGAAACCACAGAACCAAAGTGCCAATCGCATGTGCTCCATCACTGTGGCATGTGACCTAGTTTTATTTCTTTTGCTAAAAAGAAGTAATATTTTCATGGAAATAAAAATCTTGCCTACCACAAAAACTGAGCTACAGAAAAGGACTATGTTTCATTTTTATTTTCTGTTGCACTTAAACTGGAATTACTAAGAACATACTGCATATTTTTTTACTGGCTTTGTTCTTAGTATTCCATCAAAGAGTCTCCAACAGTTTAGAAACTTATTTGATGTATCATTGCTATCTAAAGAACTTTTTTTTTTTTTGGTTAACCAGAGTTTGCTACATTGCTGGACAACTAAAACAATGTCATTTTGTTTTGCATATTACTTGACCAAAATTATTCATATTAATAATAGTCACATTAGAGTGTGAAATCATGTCTTCCAGTCTAATAAAGTTTGTCTTTTAAACTTTAAATTAAAGCTTCAATCCTACCTGCTTCTATTTGCATTAGTCCAATTGAACAACAGTCCAGTTCAGCTGTTATCTAAAAGCTGTTAATCAAACAGGGTACTAACTACTAAATCAAGTCAAAACAAGGCAAGAAAAACATCGTAAACACTGAAATAAACTACTTCATAGAAAAATGTATCCTTTTGCACCAAGGAATATTCATTTTAATCAGAATTTGCTGCAAAACAAATTATGCTAAATAGAAGTGTGATGGTGTACATGAGCTCCCAGACCTACAGAAGTACTACTGCCAGGAATTCAATTGTAGTTTTCATAATACTGCAGGAATTATGGGAAAGATTTTACGACAAGCAGCAATACAACCTCAGCTTCTTTGTGCAATGCCTTTCCAGATCTTCATAAGTGGAGTAAGGGTTACAAAAAGTTCCAATTAAATATAAGAAAAAAACATTTCTATGCCAAAAGATCTACTGATCTAAATGGTAGTTTAGAGTTGATTTCATCTTATCAAAAGCAACTTTATCTCATCAAGCTAGCTGAACCTTGCAGCAGGTTGAATTAACTCTCATTCACTGCTGTGCCTAAATACATTGAGAAAAGAAAACAAAAAACATCTTAAGGACTTAAAATTTTTGAAGACTGTAGTTTCACAATAGAATGCTTGCTTTCAAACACTTGAGACAGACCAGTTACCTAATTCAGCACCCACTACGGCTGTATAAACAAGTGTGCTATTTGAATTGGCACATCATAGCCTAAGTGGAGTTGTCATTGACCAGTCCTTGAAAATCACAGAGCTACTGGGTGACATCATAATACTGAGCTGGTTTTGGCAGAGACAGAGTTAATTTTCTTGCCAGTGCCTGGTACAGTGCAGTGTTTTGGATTTAGGATGAGAATAATGTTGATAACACACTGATATTTTAGTTGTTGCTGAGAAGCATGGACATTGAGTCAAGGACTTTCCAGCTTCTCACCCTGCCCTGCCAATGAGCAGTCTGGGAGTGCAACAACAAGCTGGAAGGGGACATAGCAGGACCCCAGCTCACCACAGCAAAATCCCACATGTCATGCTGAACTGGGGGGAGTTGGCTAGGGGGTGGCAGCCCAGGGTTGAGGACTGGCTGGGCACTGGTCAGTGAGTGGTATCACTTGTTGTGTACACGCTGTTATCGTTATTGTCCCTTCCTTTTCTGTCCTATTAAAGTGTTGTTATCTCAACCAATGAGTTTTACCGTTTTTCCCCAATTCTCCCCTGTGTTCCACTGTGAGGGAAGTAAGACAGATATGTGGTGTTTAGTTGCTTGTCAGGTCAAACCACAACAAGTACTTTCTACAATATTATACTAAGTAAAAATTTTTAAATTACGCAACTGCTGCAGAAAATGTACACTGCTGTAAATGGAAATGCACACAGCAGAACAAGAATAGATTTCTGGTCCACGCTTCCAAGGTACAAAGTATTCCTTTCTGGATACCATTAAAAAAATTCCTAGTACTAGTTCCCATTCCTAGCACTAAAAAAATGATGGTCCATCTTCTGAAATCTTCAGACAGCCCCAAGAAGAGATGGACAAAACTTCCTTATCTATTTAACATGTGGTAAAATGTGACATTTACAGAAGGCAATTGAAATGTTCATCCTTTAAGGTACTGCTGTAGAATATTTTATCAAAAACAGTCTTTGAGGAGCTAAACTTAATATTTTCTGTTTGTTTCCAGAGCCTTTTTAAGAAAACAAACCTGCAGTACATGCAGTGGTATGGCTCAGCTATGAACTACGTTTAACCACATTAATTAATGAAACAAAACCACCCTTTTGCATAAGGAACGAATGCTCTACTTGAAGCATTACATAAATACTAACAAGCTTCTAACTGTTTAGAATGTTGATCATTATTATTATGATGATTTTTTTTTTTTTAAATTAGTCTCTAATTCCATAGCAGGTACCAGAAAATTCTTAGTCTGTCAGAATAGAGCACATCAGAATCTGGGAAACTTGCTATTGAATTCAGGTTCAGCTTGCTGAAAAATACAAGAAGTCTTCTTCAAACAGCCAGATGTGCTGCTTAGCCAAACTAACTTTTAGACTTACAATACTTTGGTAGCTAAGTCATACTGATCTTGGGCATAAATTCATTTTCTGTTGCTGTGCTTCATTGTGACAAATTTTGACAAAGACCCAATAAGGTACCCAACTCAGGTGAGCCTACTCAGAACTTACTTTGTACAAACACCAAGGATACAATAGACACAATGGATAAAATCCCTAGATGTTCAATGTGTCATCTTTCTGGGGAAAAACGCTGTACTGACAGATAGAATGAAGTTTATGAGAAATGGGGAGATTTTTCAAGAGCACATAGATCAGTTAGCTGCTCATCTCTCACTTGAAAAATCAGAGTTTGGCAGATAATCTATTTATGATTCTGAATCTCTTCTACTTTCTTCTGCCCTTGTTTTGGAACGCAAAGTATCATCAAAACTGGTTGATCTGTGGATACCAGATTGCATAATCTAGTGGCAAAGCAAAAAACCCATACAAATTACCACAAGAACACAGGTGCACTAATACAAACACACAGATCTAACCATCCCTGTAGCTATGTGAAGGACGTAATGCCTGATTTTTACTGTCTTAACTCCCTGTTCTTCAGACAAATAAGATTTTCCTGAAAACTGTAGGCAGGATCATTTCACAGTAAAGCTAACAGATTTTCAGTTTAATGAGTTCTCGATTTTAACTAACTTTAGAATGAGTTGAAATAGTTATTTGTCACTGTTCACTCCCTAAGTCACTATTACTCCTGAGCTTTGATGGAGAAAGTTAAAATTAGTGAAAATCTTTACACAGGAGGAGTCAAGAATAAAGCTTTCAGTCTTGATTCATGCACTGCATCACATTTAATTTAGGGGGGATGTACAGTCTAAATTAGAAATACTGCCTAGAAACATGCACTGAGAAAAAAAAGGTTATTAAGCAAAGCCATTCAGCACAGCAGAAACACTAAGGTTGCTTACTACTCATAAAGAAGTGGGAAGTTTAAAATATCTTCTCTCTAGATAGGCACTGGTGACCAATTACTTGCAGAAATAACTTCCGAGTAATTGGAAATGGCTGCAAACCTGAATTTGATTTGGTAAATGTTATTAGCATTATGTGTATGTCAGATCAGTGTCTTATCACAACCTATGATTTCACCATTTGGTATTGCAACCAGTAACAAAATCAGAGTGAAGCCAGCTGTAAAAAGTAGAAATGGAAGTATTGTCCTTCTCTTTAATCTTTTCTGTACTCATCAGCAACACTTTGCAACGTAAGTTGGTGTGATAATTACTTTTACTATCTAAATGAGAATACAAACAGTACTGAATTTCATCATATGAATTGAAGCCAGATAATCTATGCATGTATTTTGTGGCCTTGCCACCAAAGAGTGACAGTGTACTAAAATACAATTCACTATAATAATTTTACTATATTGGTTTTTGTGGTAGGTGGCAGGATACATTGAACATTTTAGAAATAAAATACAGCAAGGTTCTTTATTAAACTTCCTATCTGAACGATGTCCAGGAAGGACTATTACATTCTCTGTCCCATTTAAAGAACTCCAGTGCAATATTAAAAGAAGTGGAAAATTATTACTGTGACAAGTGAAATTCCCAGTAGGCAGGACATAGAACAAAAATGAACTTTTGGGATTCAGAGAGGTCAGAAGCCCGCATAATCCCAGAAATTAATGTTTCTGATCAGGCTAAGGGTATTAATATCAGAGAGTTATTGTCTACTCTTTGGAAACTTCAATTGTAGTTTAAAGTTCAAAATATATTCTTCAATTGAAAATAGCTAGTTCAAATTCAGCTATCTCAAAACTTCCCTGGTGTTACCATGAATGCAACTTGTGCAACTTTACTGGGCTGTGAATAAAAAACTCCAAAGCAATTTAAACTATGTTAAAAAATTTGCTGAGATTGGAAGTGTAAAGCAACTTCCAGGTTAACACACAACTCAAAACATTTGAGATACTTGAGATATTTTCACTGTGTGAAACCTCTGTGCATGCATGCACGTCCACATGCATGCATATATCCTTTTGAGTAATCCTCACATGTTGTGCCTTCTTATCTGCAAAACGGACCCTTTCTCTTAAGGCTTCCTATATTTGTGTGAATTTACTTCAGTCCCTCACTTCTTCCTTGCTTTGTTGAAAAGTAAAATTTCTGCTTTGCACAGTATTAGCAAAATCAGAGCCATTTTTTGCAATAGAAGAACTGCATCTAGGTTTCTACTGGAATGAAACGTTTGCTTATACGAAGCATCAAAAAGTACTGCATAGTCCTTCAAAAAGATATCTCCCTGCTGTTTTTGGCAACAAAATCAAATGATGAGACAAAGCTTCTTAACAAGCAAAACATGGTATGGTGATGACTCAAGATACTGGCAAGAACTTTATTTTAATAGCTACTTGAACTAACCAAAGATTACTTTATTTTCAGGAAAACATCCGGCAAGTGGCTATGTCGGTATCCAAGGACTGGTGAAACTACCAGGAAAATGATGCAAGTATTATTCAGTTATTCCAGCTAAAGGGGTGTTTTGGTATTCTCAAGAAGTTACACTTTTGGCACTCTCTCTGACACTATCAAGCTACAAGTTTATACTGTATGAACAGAACAGCTCAACAGTAAAAATTATCAGAAAACAATGTTGTTTAGATTTCAAAGCTTTTTTTTTTTTAGTCATTTCACACTTTTTTTGTCCTACATGAAAAGCAAGACTCCAGAGAAACCAGGCAAACCAAAATAATACAATTAGTCAATTTATCTTCACATACTAAAACTACTAAAAAACTACTATCTTCAACTACTAAAACACCAACATGTCAAAGAAATGAATACAACTTGTCTCAATGGTTATTGTAAAGCAAAAATGTAATAAAAAAACCCCTTACATCTACTTCTAAGAAAGATGGGGAAACATGTTTTTGCCTTTCCAAGAAAGGGAGGAGTCCTCACTAAGTTTTTCTCAACTGCATGAAAACCTACTTCAGATTAACCAGAGTAAGAAACTCTCTTCATGCAGTAACATCATTATTTACATATTTTCAAGATAAGTTTCAACTTGGCCTGTAAATTTCATTCAAGTGTGAATACTCTGGATGAGGTACAATTCAGCATTGCTAGAATAGTGTCCCATCTATAATATAAGATTCTACTGTATTGCATACTATTATATTTCAGGAAAGATTAATTTAACTTACTGCACAACATATCAAACTATAGGCAACCCTAGGGAAAAAACTAAGAAGCCCCTAAGTATTCTACCTCAAGGGAAAGAAAGATAGACATCAAGATTTTTAGACTTAGATTTTATTAGAACCTGTCTTGTGATAAAAGAACTCTCATGTAATGTAAAGGATTAAAAAAGGATGAAAAAGCTAAAAAAAAGGAGTAAGTCTACTTACTACCTAAGTGGGTAAGGCTAATCTGCAGAACCTATACATCACATAAAAAAATACAGCTTCTTTTTATATTTCAGTGTTTCAGGTCTTTAGCACAAATAGAAATAGGAAATGTATGTTACACTTCACAATTAACATTCACCATAAGGGCACTGTAAAACACAGATTTTTTGATTTCGGTGAGACTGATTCAGATGCCATTCTTTTACTAAAGTCCGATTAATAAATAATTCTACTCACAGATTAGATTTTTTTTTTTTAGTTTACTACATTAGAAAAATTATAGCTAACCTTGCTTAGAATACAACTTGTTGTAAAAAGCTCAAGGATACTACTACAGCTCAGACTCCTGGACCTTCCTTTGAGAGCAACAGTAAAACACAACTCTGTCCAATAAAATAACCTGGACATCTTGAACTTCTTTGTATCCATTTGATATTATACACACGTTTAAACTGATGACTGATAAAAAGAAAATTCATTTATTTGAGTATTCTTGTCACTCTCCGAACAGTATGAAAATCTCTTGAATTTCTGCTAGAACAGGTAAATGAGTTTTTTGAGAAAATAACCATATTTGTTTCCTGTCAAAATCTTTGGGATGAGTTACACAATGTATCATTCTATCAAGCAGACTCAGATGGTCCATACAAGACACACAAGTGGACAGTGTCTACTGTCAATTACCCAACAATGGCTTCTCCTCAGTGGCAGCATCTGTTTTGGTTTCTTACCATCTACTTCCAGATTTTCACAGAACAGATACAAAAGTAATTAACACTGAGACTTATTTTCTGCTTTTAAATTTGGCTTAGAACATAAAATATTACGTATTCTTTAAGGAAGACTGACATACAGAGTGTTACATTAGCTTTATTTACTTCTAAAAATAGGTTTAAATGCATGTAAAAGACAGTTTCTCATGAAAGAATGCCAGAAAAAAAAAAGTAAGGATCCTTAACACAAAGAAAACATGGAAGTTAAAAATCAAAATTGTTCACTGACCACTGACTATAAGTTCAATTAATTCCTTACTGGCTTCAACTGCCTTTCTCTTTTTATTCTTCAGCTTTCCCTTTAAGAAAAAAACATATTCTTTTGCTTTAAACTAAAGAGACTTACAGAGTACATCTGTTTATAATTGCTGTCAAGAATCAAGTTTTCTGCACGACCAAGCAGGTGATGTTCCATACAGGGAAGAAACTCAAACGGGTGCTGTCTAAATGTAATGTTGCCACGGCATCAAACTCTACTGTATACAAGTATTAGGTGACTCAAAGGAGATTAGTCCAGATCAAAGAATGCAGAACCTTCAGTCGTATGTCATGTGACCTAACAGTAAAATTTTCGTCTCCTCATCAGATAATTAAGTAAATGATCACTATGACACACTCTATGTCCACAGTGTGAGAAAGTCCAAGCACATGTTTTCTCACAATTCCTCTGTTTAGGGTGAGTTTCAGCCACTGTGTTGTCTTTATTCATTTTGTCCTGCTTACATTTCAACAACTGACTACACTTGTTATTGTTTATTGCAAAAAATTAACCAATATGATTTCTCTATAATGAATACTTCAAATTTTTTGGTTAATCTATTAAATAATCTTAAATAACAAAGTTTTAAATTAACTTTATGTACCATTTAGCTATTAAAAGCATTTTATTTTGATAAGCAACTACAATAATATTTAAGTTACTGATAACAAAAACAATATCCACAAGTTATGTTCAAAATATTGCTAGGTAGAGTATGTAATAAAGAGATGGGACAAAAAATTTATTTCTTAGACGATTCCATTATGGACAGAAGAAGCCAGGAGAAATGTAATTCACAGAATTACAGGGGCTGGTTCAGATAATGAAGTATTGCAGGAAAAACAAAAAGTGACTAAACCCTATCTTGCACTAAAAAGTCCTGTAAAAATTGTTCTATCTCATAATGCTCCATCTTAAAACACCTACAAAAATACCAAAAGAGAAAAAGCCCTAAAATCCTGAGAGATTAATTACTATTAATGAGAACAGAGAGTAAAATCAACACTTTGGGGTTACTTGTTTCCATGTTACTTTCTTATTGTAAGTTATTTTGCTGTTATAATTTATTTTTTCAAGAAGACAACAACAGGGTCTATGAGGTATTTCCCACTAATCTATATTCCAGCATGGCAGTTTCACCACACTTAAAGAAAGCAGAAAGTCTTTAAACACTACTGATATGAATTTTCACAGTATTCTTATGAAATACTTGTGGTTTTCATTTCATTAATTATACAAAATATATTTTGACATTTAAGCATTATTCTTTGGAGTGTCCAATCTAGGAATATTTAGAAACATGCCTATAATTAACAAACTTACCTGAAGATTATTGTTTTGGGTATATTTTCTGTAAAATCTTGATATAAATGAGCATCTTACCACCTTAATTTAAGTGTTCACAGAACATGTTAAGGAAAATGTTAGAGGAATCATGCACAGTGCTTAAATGGCCATGAGATATAACTTTCCCAGTTTTTTTTAGTTTGTGTGCTCATGGACATCAAAAACTAGCACAAAAAGATAGTTACTTCCCAGCATAAAGGAAGTAAACCTTGAATCTATAATTTCAAGTTTCACTTTACTGTAATAAGGTCTTTTTACCTTGTAAATTTAATACCTATCTTACTTCATTAGTTTGTTGATCTTTCTGAACTACATAAACCACAATGCTTATTGAACACACACCACTTCACTGTAAAATAAAAATTGCCTTAGCCTTGTATCTCAAAGAGACACCATAAAAACTTTAAATTTCACTTTAATTTTATATTTCAAGAATCAGAGCATAAAGATCTGTTCAATACCACCATTTTGTTTGCAAGAATCAATTTGGAACATTTGGTTTTTTTCTAGTAATTCTAGGATGGAAGCTAAAGAACACCTGTATTTACAGCAAAACAGATTTTTCTTTGTTTCCTAGTTCTTTATTTTCTTTTTTGTCATGTTTTTTCGAGAAGTCACTTATTGCTTGGTAACGGAGAAGGGGTTGCAGACCAGACTGGGTAAAGCACTCTCGGACTTTGCCCCGGACCTTGGGTTTAGACCCACCTCCAGTCCGGCTGCACCAATCTGGCACCTCTGCCATCACTATTTAAGGATGGGAACTTGAAGTGCTTGAGAGGAGGTGTAGGAGTGGTACTAGATGGAGACCCCACAGTCAGAGGAGGAAGGAAGGAGGAGCACTGGATTGGAGACCCCTCTGCAATCCATGGTGAGAACGCAGCTGTACCCCCTGCAACCCATGGAGGGCAATGGCAGGACTGAGAGCCACCAGCAGCTCTGTGTGAGTGCACCTGGACGGGCGACAGACTGTGTGAGGAGGTGGCCATGGCGCAGGCTGTGCTGGAGAGCCTGCGGGCCGCAGAGCAGACCCAGACGAGAGGCAGAGAGGAGCTGCAGCCTTTGGGATGAACATATGTCAGAGTGGCCTGTGCAGGGCTGTCCAGTCTGTGAGGGACCCTGTGCTAGAGCAGGGAGGATCAGCACAGAGCCCACCTACCTTGAGGAGAGACAAGCGACAGAAGCCATCAGGAAGACTGACTGAAACCTCCATTCCCTGACCCCCTGAGCCATTCAGTTGGGGAGCTCCCTCCAGCAGCTCACTGTTCTTCTTGAACTGAGGGGCCCAGAACTGGACACAATATTCCAGATGTGGTCTCACAAGGGCAGAGTAGAGGGGAGGACAACCTCTCTCGACCTACTGCCCGCAGCCCTTCTAATACACCCCAGGATGCCACTGGCCTTCTTGGCCACAAGGGCACATGGCTGGCTGAGGCTCATCCTGCTGTCCATCAGCACCCCCATGTCCCTTTTCCCTACACGACTCTCTAACAGTTCATTCCCCAACCTGTACTAGTACATGAGGTTATTCCTTCCCAAATGCAAGACTCTACACTTGCCCTTGTTGAATTTCATTAGATTTCTCCCTGTCCAACTCTCCAGTCTGTCCAGGTCTCATTGAATGGCAGCTCAGCATTCTGGTGTGTCAGCCAGTGCCCCCAGTGCTGACAGTGCACTCTGGTCCCTCATCAAGGTCATTAATATCTTGAACAGTACTGGTCCCAGCATCAACTGCTGAGGAACTCCACTAGATATAGGCCTCCAAATAGACTCTGCCCCATTGGTGACAAGTTTCTGCCTTCTTCTCTTCAATCACTTAACAATCTACCTCACTACCTGATCATCCAGTCGACACTTTCATTTTTGCTCAAAGGAAGTAGTGGGGGACGGTGTCAAATATTTGACTGAAATCAAGATAATCCACATCCACTGCACTACCACCATTTATCCACCTGTTTACATCTTCATAAAAGGCTATCAGGTTGGTCAAACATGACTTCCCCTTGGTAAAACCATGTTGACTACTGCTAATGACTCTTGTCCTTCGTGTGCCTGGAGACAGAGGCCAGGATAAGATGTTCCATCACCTTTCCAGGGATGGAGGTGAGGCTGACCAGTCTGTAGTTACCTGAGTCCTCTTGGGTCCGCCCCTCCAAACAGGTGTGTACAAGGTACAGCCTGGATTTAAAGCACACAAATGTGGCCTCACTATACAAGAACAGAAACATCTAATGCCAGTGACACAAATTACAGCTACATTGGTGTTCTGGTTATGATGTGTACTTAGCAAATAAAACTTTCTGCAAACATTCTATTCTGAGAGAACACTGCTCTGAAAAAAAAAAATTGTTATTTCCAAAGCCATAGATCAAACACAGTGAGAATAATCAATCCTAATTTTAAGATAACCCTGGTCAAGGTCCTTGAGAACCTCTGTCAAAATGCTTTGAATCCAAAGAATCCAAATTTTGCTACTTTCTCTTTACCTTGTTTCTTAGAGCTGTTATCTTAAATTTTACTTGTTGTAACCTAATTAGAAGTTTTTTAATACCTCATACTTTTAAATGCACAATCATGAAAAGAAAAAAAAAAAGAAGACTGTACATTTACTAATTATCCATGCAAAAATGTAGTCCAGACATCCCTGGTAATGAGATTATTGCTACCAATTTTACTAATAAATGAAATATATTTACCAACTGCAATAAATTTGTGATTCTTCAATTACTGTAGCACTAACCCCCTAGAAAGCATCTCATCGTCCATAATATCAAAGATATGGTACTACACGCTGTATCATCTGCTATTACGTGACATTAAAATTTGAAGCTTTAAACCGTGAGGCAAGACTGAGCAGATACACAAGATCTGATCAGTAACTGTGCAAACTATAAGAAAAAACAAAGTTCTCTGATAAGTATTTAATCAGTTCACATTTCAATACCTACTGTTTCTGGGATATTACTGTTACCATACACTAAAATTGCTCTGCTTCTAATCATTGCAACCAATTTCATATGCATAATGAAAAAAAGTCTTTAAACTCTTAGGAAGCTATCTTCACACAACATTGGCCTTTTTATGTGCCAACACACTTTCAGATATCAGGACATACCTAAATTCATCTGATCTATACAAAACACAGAAATCAAGACTGTTTTGGCTCTCTAACACTGATTACCTTAGACTTCAGGAATCACAAGACAAAAGATAAACCATTTCTTCAAAAGAAACTTGTAAATAAGGATGCCAACTTCTCAAAAGTTTCAACATACTAAAAATACTTCCAATTAAACAAGCTTTCCATAAGGATACTAACCAGTCAGCACAACATCTGTGCAACATGTGCATCTACCACTTCACACTTCGGCTGTCTGGCCTCTTAAGTAGTAAAATCTGGAACTTGTTTTATCAGTTTTTTGATTGTTGTTTTTTTAAAACAAAATACAAATGGAAAACAAAGTTATACATGTTTTCAACAGAAAATATGGTGCTGTTTGATTTTTTTTTTCATTCTACACAGAAGTAATACATTGATAACCTTGACTAAAGTTTAATTAAGGTGCTCTCACTGTTAAAGCACCACTGGCAAAAAAGACTGCTATAAAGTCCATTAGCTGTAATTCCTTCAAATTTTATGTGTGATACAATTGTAATAGCACTTTTGCATGTACCTCCTGCTGACATGTTTATCTTACTGAGATATTATAGAAACAACAGAAGGTTGATGAGATTACCATGAAGAGAAATAAACTAAAAGAGAACTATGATGTCCAATGACAGGACAAAGGGCAACGGGTACAAGATGGAACATAAGAGGTTCCAAAGAAACATAAGGAAGAATTTCTTCACTGTGAGGGTGAGGGAGCACTGGAACAGGCTGCTCAGATGGGTTGTGGAGTCTCCTTTGGAGACATTCAAACCCTGCCTGGATGAGTTCCTGTGTGACCTACTCTAGGTGGTCCTGCTCCGGCAGGGGGGTTGGACTAGATGATCTTTTGAGTTTCCTTCTAGCCCATAATATTCCGTGATTTCTGATTCTGATAAGAATAGTTGTATTCTGATTCTGATAAGAATAGTTGTACTGTGTCAGATCAAAGGTCCTTCTAGATTCTTCTTGTCTGGCAGCAGCCATAACTTAGTGGGAAAAAAGTATAAATAAAGCAAATGCAGATTAATATTTCTTCAGCATACTCTTCCAGATTCTCTGAGTCAGCCCAACATAGGGTTAACTTAGCAGAAATCATTTCTTAATCTAATCTGCAGTGATAATTACTTTTATCTCATGCAGATAATACCACAGGCTAGAAAGTAATCAACTAATTACTGCTGTAATTAGTGTGTTGCCTATTACTCATTGAAGCATTTGCTGATTTTGTTTGGGTATCTGAGCAGATAGGAGCCACACTTTTACCAGCTTTTCCCATTATTGGGATGATTACAAGCAACATAGTGCTCACTATGAAGTATTCAATCTTTACATTAGTTAGACTCCAAAAATAACTTTTGTGGTAAAAGAACAAAATGCCAAAGTTGAGGCAACTTTTGCTTTCACCATCTCCCTTAATATAATTTATTCAGGAAGCTGGCGAGTTGTCTTTGCAATTTATTAGCACGTGATAGCCTTATGGAACATGTCACTTCTGCTGGTGGAGTTTACTCCAAGTGATTGGCCAAGAGCCAAGTCTAGAAGCAAAATGTACTCTGACAGGTTGTTGAACACTCTGCTGAAGCCAGTGCTTGGGTAGCCTAAACAGAAAGTTCAAAAATCAGATACCTAATAGCAGGTATCACAAAAGCAGAAAACATTAGCCAGCAGGTCTTGCCTTCGATTTCTGAAAGAAAATAAAGATTGGCTCACATCAAGTTTCCACCCTTTTTGCTCAACACTGCCTCCACGTGAACAGCAGCTTGTGTCCATAGGCTATTGGCTCTGACTAAAAGTTATGCTACAAATATATATCACTTATGAATAAAAATTCCAACCAGACACTTCGGTCCCAAGTCATCCCTCACATGACCTTTTTAGCAACATATCCAAGTCCATCCTTCACTAGCTCAATTGTTAAACAGTTTCTCCTCAACTTTAACAAGATTTTTTTCATATGTTTTGAGGAAAGAAAGAACTTTTTAAGAATCAAAATTGTGCAGCATCTGCTGTACTCTAAAGGCTAGCAACACATAGATACAATAGTAGCAAGTAAGTGGAAGAATTCTGGAAGCTTTGTTCATTGCTCAGGCAGAAGTAACAGAATGCCCTAAAGGGGTAGCAGAGGTCTGAGATAGATGCAAAGCAGGGACAATTTGCTTTCACTTATACTGTATGCAAATATTTCCATATTTGCACTGATTGTTAAATGCTGCACTCCTTACTGAAATTAAAAACTTGTAAGAACATAAACAATGCATGGAAAAGATGAATTTGGCTACAATCTTTTCAAGACATTTCTTATGCTGTGTTTTATTGGTGTAACTGTTACCTATCTTGATGTCTGAATGTATGGGACAGGTATGGTCTGAGGCATGCATTTGGGCTAATACAAGATAACCAAACAAGACTGTGTAAATAGGGATGGAGGGGATAGGGAGAAATACATCATCAGAAGACAGAAAAATGCTTTAGATTACATCCTCTGGAAAATACTTCAGATGTTAAAATTGCCTTGAATTTTAAAATGAAGCATTTTGTGTTCAATGGTATATCTGATTTTTCTCTAGGAACCATAATACTCACAGAGATTTTGTGAAGAAAAAGCATTTGATTGTAACTTTTCTAAGTTCTCTAAGGAAGGTACAAAACAACTACACTTCGTATTCATAATTACCTCCAATACAGATATTAACTAGGAACACTCTTCAGGGTAAATTTAAGCCAAATGATTATTTGTGTAGAAGTTAATATTATTCCAATTAGCCTTACTCTGAAACTTCTCAGGAGTATTTTGTCAAAAAAATAGCAGTTAATGACCTCAATGGTGGTATTTGATTTAGGAATACAAGATCTATTGACTTACATTAAGATTTGTTATCCATGTGTGAAGACGTGGAAAGAAGCAGACCAAGAGGAGTGTTGTTTTGTTTTAAATTTCTTTTAAAAAAAGTTCTTGTATTTTCTACTTCTAAATGCACATATGATTAAAAAAAATGTTCTCTTGCAAAAACCTCCAGGTGGTAAGTGATGGACAATGGGAAACAGATTTGCCAGACTAAGAAATAAACTCTTTGAGAACTCACCTGTTCTATCACTGATCAGCAGTAAAAATAGTTGTCGTTTATATTGGAAAGAATTTTACCAGAATATGAAAAATTCTTTTAAGAATGAGGAAATATGTTCCTTTATTAACATTACACTTATAATCTCAGGTGCCTCAGTGAAAAAAAAGTCAGGAATGCACTTCACTCTTACATTTGTATTTCTTTTCCTAGCACTTCTGTTTCTGTTCTCCATGTGCTGGTATTATATCTTCTTCTTGTAAGAATTTGGCATATATTAATTCTTAAAAAAGTGAATAATTAGGAAAAGGCAGCAACATTCTTTGCCCCTAAGGTAATTTATCAAACACCACATATGTGTCCCTACTCTAAACCTGTCAAGCAGATCAAAGCAATATTCTTTGCAATAATAGACTATACTTTATGAAGAAGTCAGTATAATAGGTCTACTGTACATCAAAGATGAATTTATAAAAGTGTATAAAGCTAGGGCTTATAGTAAGTAAAAACACAACACTGGAGAAAATCTTTACAGAATATTAAAACAAACAAAAAAAAAAAGATTTACCCATAAATCATCATTCCTTTGTTATTTTTCTCTGCACTAATCTTTACAACATTGCCCTATAAACCACCAAATATAGTACATTTGGAAATCACACCTTTAAAGTTAAACAAGGGGCTGCTACTTTGATGATTGTCTATATATTCATAATCAAAGCATAAACCAGAACCACAATGTATGTTATTTTTGAGGTAGGAGACAATTATTTAATTCTTCTATTTACCAAGAACTTCCAGAGAAATCAAGCTTCCTAACTGAGATTAATGATGTTTACAGTTGCATAAAAATCCTCAAGATTTATATTGTCAAATATTTGGAAGACTGTGAAGCTTTTTAACATCTCAGATGCTGCTTTTTTCTCTCTTTTTTTCCCCCTATTCCTCTCCTTCAATACACTTTAGAAACATTTTTCCATTGACATTCAAAGCCAGCATATATCAGTGTATTATCTCTTTATTCTTCCAGCTTAAAAATATACTTAGCTGTTTCAAATATGGTTTCCAAGCAAAAGGGAAAAGAGGTAACACAGACTACCACTCTGACATTTGGGCATTAACTGAAATGACTGAATTTTTAAAGTCACAGATCATAATTTTTAAACAAGAAATAAAATACTTTTTTTTTTTAACTGAAGAAGACTTGCTTCTTGGAAAGTTTGTGAATGACTACAGTAATTATTTAATTATTTTTAGAAAAAATATTAATGGAACTGACAATATTTTAAAAATATTACTAAAATCTCTCATCTGAAGATGAATTACGTGAATGAAATTTTATGGTCTGAGGTAATTCCAGTAAAAAGTGATCTTTCACTTTAAGTGAAGATTCTACAAAACTCTGAATTATGAAAACCCCTAATTATAGGTAGCATAGTTGCCAGCTTTGCTTCATATGTCAGAAAGCTTTCAAAAAGATAGTTTTAATGCCATTTTGTTCAGCCTTAACACTACCAACTCAGGCTACTCATATGACTTATCAGTCTGAAATTGCATCACTCTGTTTTCTAATTAATACTTTAATTTCATTTTGGCAATATATCTGTTTTCATTAAAGTTTGTTAAATCTCCTAAATTACTTAAGTTTATACACCAGTAAAAATTCCAATTGTTATTTCTACCTTAGACAGTGACTAAAATTGAACAAATCTAGTATCAATATTAATCATCCAAAACCCACTTGATGATTCTTATTAATAAAAGTCATAAGTACTGATGATTAGGCAATCCCTTAATGAAGTCAGACTCATTCTAATTGATGAAAAAGTTTCATTGAAAGTAACCATGCTTGGAAAAAAATTAAGAGCAAGTAGGTTACTGAATTAACTATTTATTATTTATTGAATAGTTGACTGCCATGACCCAATATCATTCAAACTTGCAATGCTAAACTGTTGAAACAAGGAAGTTAAGAACAGCTCTTAGCACTTGGAAGATTGTAATAGGCTAATAGGTAAACAGGATTCTAACAATCCTTATTATTCTGCTTATATAGTCATAATAAAATATTCCATAAATTCAGCAATGACAAATCTTCCAGCTCTTCAATTTCCCTAACACAGGAACTGCAATTTTAATCCTATGTTCAAGGCATATGTACAGAATTCTGGTTTTCCTTGCAATGTTCTCATGAAAACTGTCCTTATTATGTCTTCTATCCCTCCTAGACAATTTTTATGCCAGCAAATCAAAAGTTAATCCATCTAGCTGAATTCATATTGAGAAGAAAAAACACCTTCTGAAGAAGCCATAGTCTTGTTAACTGAATAGTTGCAATTTACGGGATGAAGATATGTTTGTGAGTTTTCAGAGCCACATATGGGTTGTTCCCATTTATAAACATATTTAAAGGAAAGTTCAGACATATATAAAAAATGTCAAAGAGCCTACTTTTGTCTAAATACTTACAGAGATAAGAGTTTTATTTCCTGTACTATTAAATCAGATTTAATTTCAAATATCTTCAGATGTCTTTGCAAAAAGCACATAATGAATTCCTGAGTACTTTCAGATCAAAATGCGCTACATTGTCCAGTATTTTCAGATAATGCAGTAGTAGAAAAGAACTAGGAGAACCCTTCCCTTTCATGCTTTAAGTGCAAATTTTAAATTTCAGTTTTCAAGATTGCCTTGAAGAACCAATTGAAACAGATTCCTAGTAATAATAAGAGCAAATACATGTAAAGATCTAGAAATATTTTAATACTGGCAGCATTTGAGGGTCAATATTCATTTTTATACATGTACTTTATCAAGAGTAAGACGAACCTCTGATAATCTACACTAGAAGCTTCTAGTCATATTTTAAAACACTGGGAAATTACTGAAATTTCTACTATTAAGGACAGGCATACTCTATATGTCATCTATTTACTGAATGTCACAAAAGATTGTAAAGTAGCCAGCATTCTTAGTAGTAGAACATACAAGGCATGTTTTATATGCTACCTAGCCCCTATCACCAAGGATTAGAACATAGTTGATTTATACACAGAGTGAGATCCAGACAGAAATTGCAAAAATATTTTGAGATGAAAACTTATCCATCATAATACCGATGATTTGTACTCATTTGCTGGAAGTCAACGAGAATATGGAGAGAAGGCAAACACTGCACTCTTCTCCTTCTCTTTAGAGAGAACATCACTGCTCCCAGTCAGACGTGTAATGTCATTCCCATAAGCTATTTATTCATATAAATAATGTGCTGCACACATGTTAGTTTTGCATTGGACTGAAAACTAAGCGGATTATTGCCTTTATGAGACTTGAACATAAAATTCTTAATTTCAATTGAAGCCCAACTTTAGGCTATCGTGGTGCTACTGGAGAAAGGAAAAGTACAATTAAAAATTTCCTAGTTGTCTGAAACCTTAAAAAACCCACCACAAGTGCTTCCCTGACTTCAAAGGTCAAATATCTATTAACACATCAAACAGGCAGCTGTAAACTAAGGGCATTTACAATCTTAGTTACTTGATTGTTAAAATCCCATCCATAAGTTTATGCCGATTAAGTATGGATTGTTACAGTAATTTATAATCTGACATTTTACACTTCAAACTAATATATGTACACACAATCCTGGGCTAAAGGCAGGGATCAAAAAAAAGCTACTTACTATAATAATGAAATTTTAGAAAGATAAACTGTAGACAAAAGTTTACTAGTATTCCATCAGGTTATTGCTAGATTTTTACTACCAGAATATTTAGACAAAGTATAATGATATAGTTTTAAGATTTTTCAATTTGTTATCAGAAACAGAAATTACTTTGTTTTTGAATGCCGTGTCTACTACTACTAAATGAACCCACACATTGTTAGTGAACCCTAAATTTCTCTGTAAAACATTACGTTGTCTGAACAGCAGGATGCATGTGCATTTATGTAAAATTAGTTTTATTTTCAGTATGTGAGACACATGTAATATCCATGGTTCCTAATGCAAAACATCAAAAGAAAAAAATGTTTTCCTTCCAGTGACTGGTGTCAAGCAGGTCATATTCCTTTATGGCACTAAACATCTGTTGGGTGTGAATTAGTTTCAGTGGCATAGGTTTTCTTAATGAGCAGTGTGCCAAAATTGTGATACAATGTGTATAGCCACCTGCTTTCAATCAGCTTAAATCCAGTCTCTTGAAAAATTTCCATCCCTTGCCTTGGTATATCCTCATTTTCACATTAAAAAAGGCAAATGAAACATTACCTATATGAGAGCAGGAATCAATTTAGAGTAACGCAGATAGGAACATTCACGAATTCCACAGGTTTGTTACTGAAATCTATTTTATTTTTTAAAAATATGTCAAGCTTGCTTACATAAAGATTTTTAAATTTATTTCCTTTAAAAATAAAGAACAAACAAGCTCTTCATCTCCTGCTGCTGAAGAGCCACAAATGGCTGTTCAACTCAGATATTAAAAGATTGCTTTTGTTCCAAAAAACAAGTTGAGTACTTACAGAAAAAACTCCCTAGGTGTGAGCCCCAGTCAAATGCAACAGAGAGAGAACGTCTGAGAAACATGCAGGTTCTCTGAAGTTTGTTCACAGCTGAGGACTGAGACTGATTTAATAACTGCATCATTAGTAGGCTGTCTTCTAACAAGTAATTAACAAGTAATTAATAAGAAGAACATCCTTCATACAAGGAAAGGCTGCAGTCCCACTCTAGAAAAGAGAAGACTGAGGGGGGATCTTACTAATATTTACAGACATGTAAATGGTGGGTGTCAGAAGGTTGGGGCATCCCTTTTTTCTATTGTAGCTAGACACAGGACAAGGGGTAATGGGATGAAGCTGGAACACAAAAAGTGCCATTTAAATATAAGAAAAAGCTATTTCACTGTGAGAGTGAGGGAGCCCTGGCACAGGCTGCCCAGAGGGGCTGTGGAGTCTCCTTCCTTGGAGGTCTTCAAGACCCCACCGGGACATGTTCCTATGTGACCTGATCTAGGTGAACCTGCTTCTGCAGGGGATTGGGCTAGATGATCTCTAAAGGTCCCTTTCAACCCTACCATTCTATGATTCTATGAATTTTATTACTCATGAGAAGTAATTACAAGAAAACTGTGAAAAGTATTATTACAAGGTAATTCATTAACTATAGATAGTTTCTCACTTTTCATTCAGGCTAAAATAAACTACATAAAGCATAAAATGCAAGTCTATGTTTCAAAGTTACAGAGAAAATGTCTGAAATTCAACTCAAAACTGCAAAGTTTGCAACTAACAAAAAATAATGATCAAATCTAAAAATAAAACCAAAAAACCCAACCTGAAAATTCATCATGGAAATGAGATAGGATTTAACACTCTTAAGAAAATTCCTTTCAGAGGGGAGAGGAAAATAGAAGGAATAAGTCATATTATCAGTTGAGATGAACTTCAAGTGAAATTTTAAAATTGTGCTACAGTTGTTTATTTCAAGTTCTGACTCTTTTGTCCCTTGGCAGCGTTCTACAGCACATAAAATTTTCCCCAATATTCAAACTTGAATAATGTTTCCTTTCATTTTTAATTATATGTCTCCATGTGTATCACTATAATTCTTTATAGAACTCTAGATAGTCTATTTCAGCCTTGATGTTTGCACTTTTCAAATATTTGTGGCTTCACAGCTCCAAACCATTCATCTTGCAGCCAAGGTGTATGCATTTGAGTCTTGTGATTCAACCCCTGTCCCATAAATCATATCCAGAATCCCTAAATATTTTGTTATGTTTCTTTGGAATATTGGTTAGCTTTAAAGGGCTGCTCGCTGGAAAGGCTGTCATCAGCCCACATAGCTGGGACCCTTGAGAGCTCACCTTGCTGCAGCAAGAATCGGCAGGAAGGTGTATAGAAAGAGTAGCAGAGAGAGAGATAAGCTTTGCATATTTGTAGTTTTTACTTGGATGTTGACCAAAAGAAATATTTGGCTCAAAAAAAAAAGATTAACCTGGCTAGGTGACATAGCTAAGAATAACAAAGCAAAGCTTCTGACTAATATGTTTGCCCTTTCTCAGTATCCACAAAGCTGTTATCTATCAGATCACCTCATTACCTCCTATGATAAAACCACTGGGCCTATGCATAAATGCAGAGCAACAGATGTCATTTATTTCAACTTTAGCAAGACTTATAATACTTCCACAATATTCCTGGATCTAAATTTGAACATTACAGTCTGGTGCTACCAAATGGATATAAAACTAGTTGAATGACTGAGCTCAGACTATATTGATTAATGGGAAGCAGTGAAAATGTGCAAGGGCAGGACTGCTGTCCCCACGGAGATGGGGTAGACAAATGAGCCAAACAGGAATCTTTCCTGTACCCGGTAAGGAAGATCCTCGGTAATGATACAAATTGATTACAGAGCAGTCCTGGTGGACATGAGCCAGTGAGTCTGAGCAGCAAAGGTGACCAAGCAACATCTTAGAAGCATGGTCCATAGATTGAGGGAAGTGATCATTGTCTTTTATTCAGCACTCATTAGATGATATCTGAAATACTTTATCCAGTTTTGATCCTCACATTACAAGAAAACTTATCAGCTGAGTTCAACAGAGGGCAACCAAGATGGCTGCAAAATCAAGACAGTAATATCAGATGACAAAAAGTTTAATCAGATGGCAACCATGGGCATGTGTTCAACTACCTGAATGCAGCCCAGAGAGAAGATGGTGTCAGACTATTCTCAGAGATGCCCCGTGATAGGATAAGAAGCAATGGACACAAGTGGTAACACAAGAAATTCCAATTAGATACTAGGATTTTTTTTAACCATTTGGATAGTCAACTAAGCTGCCCAAAGAGGTTGTATAATTTCTGTCTTTGGAAGTATTCAAGAGCAATCCAATCTAATTAGGGTTGTTATAAGCAAGGACCTAGACTATCTGAATTCTGTAGGCTTTCTGTGATTTTATCCTAACTTAAGCTTTTTATGCTAAAAAAAAACCCAACTGTAACTATACATATATGCATAAATATGTGTGAACAGTCACTGTGTGAACAGGAAAAAAGCACAATGAGGTGAATATACAATTTTACAAACTTTTCCTTTAAGTAAGACCACAATGTTAAAATTGCTTCCTTAAAACAGGTTAAACACCATATCTTTAAATGTGGTTGAGCAGCTTACCTGCAGGAAAAATATGCAAAATAGATTACTGTATTAATTAGTAATAATTGGAATGCCTAAATAAAGCCAAGCAAATACACTCATTGCCTTAAATCAGTCATAAAAAATTCCATTCATCATCTGAGTTCCAGTCTAACTTTCCTTTTGTCTCTCAATCCTGGCGCACAAAAGTCCTTTCAGACCTTAGACAGTGACACTGTGTATTCTGCATGCTGAATTTTTTAAATTTTAAATTAAAATGGCTAAATCCCTACTAGCAATACCGGATTTTAATCAGCTGGACATCTTTGGAAACAATATTTTTTTTCAGCTTTCAGCAGTTCATGTTCACATCTGCAAAAATTCCAACGCATTTCTAGTTCTTTCAGTATTCACCCACAGTGTTTTTAACAGTGGCAGCAATGTACTAAAAAAAGTTAAGAATTTACCACTATTTTTCTTTTCCTATGTTTAGGCAACACATGAATCCAATATCTTCTGGTAAAGTTCGGTTTTCCGTATTCAAGTACACTTTTTGACAGATACTCAACAAAACCTTTGACAAGAATGTATTTCAGTTTTTTTTTTCATTATTTCAGCAGAAAAAAAAAAATCAGTAAAACCAATTTCACTTATGGTCAGTTATCTCAGGAAATTCAAGGTCTGTTAAGAGAATCGATGCCTGTATGCACTATTTTTACATCTGCTTATTGGGTGGTTACTCATTTCTTCATGAATGCCTGAAGAGAAGCATTGTATGTTTGTAAGTTCTGAATACTCTTGAAAATAACTGAACAAGTACTTAATGCAAAGAATTGAATGGTGTAAATCAATGCGCAAATATCAAAACAATATTTGGTTTAAAATGTTCTATTGCTTTCAACTTAAAAAAATACCCCTCCAAATCATTGCAATGCTATCTTGAGGCAGGTTTGGAAAATAGGCTTCATACATTTTTTTTTGAAAATGCAAACTTTCTTGGTTTCTCCATTTTATTTTGTACTTTCCCAAGGGGAATGTAGTCTGTTTCTTCCTACTCTTCTGTTAAACATGCTTAAGCATCTGATAGAAATGTTGGCAAAAATCCTAGAATGCTACAAAAAAAAATCTTAAAGCTATTTTTTATGAATCATCTTGCTGAATAAAACTACTCAATGCAAATACAAGAGTAATGCTGCAGTAGAAGAAACAAGAGTACAGGTTCTGTGTGTCACTATGATCTGCATAACAGCCTAGGTAGTTTGCAATACTTTAGGAGAGCCTATGGAGGATGAAAAACTTCAGCTTATTTGTTCTTTTAAAATATCAGATAGAACACATCCAAAAGTATTTGAGGAACTGGCTAAAGCCACTGTTGAGATTCTCCTTATCCTGTGTGAAAAGACATGTTGTCTGGAAGAGTCTGTGAAATCTGTAAAACAGTAAATGTCATTCTCTTTGAAAAGAGCAAGGAGGAAGACGCAGTGGCATACTTGATAGCTTCATCTTAGTCCCTGGGAAGGTGACAGAACACATTTTTACAAAAGCCAGTTCCACTCTGTGTGAAGTGAATGGATGGACTACAAGGTGAATAAAAACAACACTAGACAACCAATATCAGAGTAATGGTTACTGTTCCAAAGTGTAGCTGAACTAGTTGCAGACTGACACCTCTCAAAGTTTGATCATGTTTAAAGTCTTTATTAAGTACCTTGACAATGATACAAAACATACCCAAATAAAGTTCAAAGATTACACCAAAGTGTGTGGAGTTGTTGCTACACTGAGGGGGTAGGGTTGCCATTCAGAAGGACATGACAAAGTAGAGGAATGGTTTAACAAAAACCTCATGAAGGTCTCAGCTAAACACAGAGTCCTGCACCTGAGATGGAAAATTCCCAAAATACATGCAAGCTGGAGGCCAATAGCTATAGGGTAGCTTTGTAGAAAAGAACCCAAGGGTCCTGGCTTACAACAAATGGAACACGTAACAGCAGCATGCTCTTGCAGCCTTAAAGGCTAAATACCTACTGAGCACCATTAACAGCACAGTCAATAGATCAGAGGTGAGATTTTTTTCCTTTTATTAGGTATTTGTGACTCCACATCTAGAGTACTATCTCTAGCTTTGAGCTCAACAGTAGAAGAAAAAGACTGACAAATAGTGTGCAGAGGATCATCAAGAGGGTTAACATGTAAACCATGAGATTTATGAGGAGAAGTTAACAGAGTTAGGTTTGTTGAGATGGAAAATGAGAAGGCTAAGGGTGGTAGTAGGGTATCAAATTGCTGTTTCCAGTTACCTAAAACAGAATTGTGAAGTCAGACTTCTTAGAGGTGCATAGTGAAATGTTGAGAGGTAATATTGTATGAAGCAAAATTCTGAATAAAGACAAAAGCCTGCCAGAGTGAGCATAGTTAACAAGACAGCTAACCTGAGGGGCAGTGCAACATCCTTCCTTGGAGATAAAGACTGAACAATGAACTGAAAAGTCTGATCCAGTTTTGACATTAGTGTTCTTTAGAGCAAAAGAATGGTCTCAAGAGGCTGGCTTCCCACCTAAATAATGTTTTGATTCATGCAATGAAACAATTAGCAGGTGTGAAGTATGAACAGCCATGTGCAAGCTCCAGATTTCATTCATTGAGATGAAAACAGCAGCATATAATCAGTGCATTATGTTTCTCTTTGATGATTTAAGGAGAAACATAAGTATAATAATAAATGTGCATATATTAGAGGGTTGGGTGTCTTCATATAGGCAACATGAGAATACAGAACACTGAAGAAAGAACTGGACAAAGAGTAACCATTGGATTTTATATTTTCAGTATAGTAAATCAAGACATAGTTCTGTAACTTATTAAAAAGAAAGCAAACATCATCTTGAACCAGAAATATTCCCATTACTCATTACAGGAGACCTCAATAATGCAAGGGAGATATCAATAAAGAACAAATAGGTATCTTGGGATGTAGTCAACAAAAAGCTTTCTGGAATTACATAGTAAATTGCTTTTAAGTTTGTATACTCCACATGAGTCATGCAGCACTTCTGCACAGCGCCAACTCAAAATTAAAATTTTTGGCAACCCATTCAAATCTTCTGATTCTATCCATCCACTGACAATGGGAAAAGAGTGCTTCACAAATTATTTATTGAAGATATTCCCATATACACTTATTCATAATGTTCATCTCCAAAAGAGGCCCTGTGTCTGCAAAGTATCCAAGGAAAAGAATTATTTTTTTACATCTTTAATGTTTCAACATGGTAATGAAACAACGCCCTTTATTCCCCTCTATTCTTGGGAAAGGATAAAGGAGCAAGGAGTAATGTGATGCCTAGATTAGCAGATACAAACAACTTCTGGGGTTTTGACAGGGTGAGGAGAGAGGAATATAAGTTGTTTGGCTGCTCTAGAGCATTCCTTGCTTCCACCCAGACTCACACATTGAATCTGTGAGACTCAAAAAAGGAATGAGAGTTTCTTCAGGTCTCCCATTAACCAGATTCTTGCAAAGGGATGTCTCTTGCTCTTTAACTCTCTCCCTAACTCTTGTTCTTGTGAAAATTTCTCAATGGATTCAACACTCATTCCAGTGGAATTAGTGCTTTGTCACATATTAATTTCTACTGTCTTAAAGATGTTGTCAGCCCCACTAGATTCCTGTTTTTGAAGAGAAATACATTTTTTTTTTCATAGGGCAAAGGTTTCATTTTATTTCCTCCTACTCTTTGTATCAGCTGAAAAGTTTAATAATTGAAACTTAAAAGTCTGGCACAGTTAGTGAATGGCCTTCAATGCAAATTGAGGTATGAACTTCCAGAAATAAAGAAGGACAAATTTAAGAGATTGTTTCTGAACACTTTATGATTCCAGAAATAAGGAAAGATTAATAATTCAGAAGATGAAGGGCCCTTTATGATGTACCCATCACCATTCTTACTGAAGAAGTATGAGAATATTCAGAGATGGACTGAATCTCAGGGAGCTGAGTGATGACACTTCATGGAGTAGTGGTTATGAGGCACAGAGAAAATTTTATAGTTTACTGACTTTAGTGAAGCACAGTGTAGTATGTGAACTCATTAGCAGATGCCAAAGCTACAATAATAGTTCAAGTTACACGACAAAGAACCTCAAAAACCTACTTTAAAATTAGTCTCCTTAATCATTTACATATGATAATTCTACTTGTACATAAAATGTTGGAGAACCACCTTAGTTCAATTTACTGAACAATATTCCTCTCAAAACAACACTCATTGTATTGTTAGAACAATATTAGAATGCATTTTAAAGCTGCCCAAACAAACAATAATAAAACATTTATCTCATTTACTTCCATAATTTTGTATAGATGATGTATATGACCTGATCAGAGCTATGGTACTGCCAAAAAAACAGCTGCAAACCCAAGAAAAACCTACCTCAGCAGTGCTACTGGAAGGTTCTAGTCCAACCATATTAGCTTGTACAAGCTGCTGAAGAAGTTGTACTTGAGCCACACTGAGGAAGAAATCCAGGTTTGTTGTCACATTCACCTCCAAAGAATGACCACACACCAAAATTTCCTGCGGAGAAATTGAGGGAAAATTCTAGATAACAGTTACTGAGGAAATAATTTCCAGATTCTAGGTGGACTTGCTTCTGGAGGGGGGTTGGACTAGATGATCTCTAAAGGTCCCTTCCAACCCTATGAGTCTATGATTCCATGATTCTACATAGCTGTATTCTGATTTTCTGGTGTAGGTAAAGCTTCAACATGGTACAGAGTACTTCTCTGGACTTTTTAGGAGAAAATGGTGCTTCAGGCATCTAAAGTAATGATTTAACTTATCTTTTGTTTTACTTTCAACAGCATAACTATAAAGACAAATTTTGCAGGAAAAGTATCTCATGTGTGAGGTCTTGTTTCCATGTCTTGATTGTATCAAACAGTGGACTGTCAGATTTCCTTTTCTATTTCCCTGGAAAGACTCCAATTTTTCTTTCCTTCAAAGAAAATGATGTACTTTTTTTTTTTTAACATAAACTGTGCTTGATTTATAATGAAATCATATGTTGGAACTCGCTGATAGCCAACTTAATTGATTTCTCATTGCCTGTAAACCATTGTTAATATCTTGGCAAAGCTAGCTGGATGGCCATGGTTTTACTGGTGTTATCTAAGACAAAAAAAGCTCTTCACCACCGTTGGCAAGTGATCAAGAGATGAAAAACAGAACCAATGCAGAAGGGCTGCTTAACAAGTAGAAGTACTGCCCCTTCACACGAAGGTTGCACAATGTTGAAGCTCTTCACAGTCTAACCTAGACATTTCCCTTCATCAAGGAACACTACCCAGAGAATAGGCATCAGGAAGAATGTCTGTAGAGAAAACACTGAAATTCTTGCACATAAGCATTAGTAAAGGTCAAAGTTTTGGTTTGGTTTTTTTTTTTAATTGATAACTTCTATGCATAATAGCCACCCTCTGAGCTATTTCTTTTTTACATTACATAATTTTCCATCTGTCTGTGTGATGACCCTTTATGCAAAACACAAAGCTGACATTTTTTTCTTTCTATACCTATTAGCTATTATTTTCCAATGATGTACATCTAGTGCATGTTGCAATATACACCTAATAACCTTTATGTTCTTGTATCAATTTTTCTCTTCCCAGGAGGTTGCTGTTATGAGAAATATTCTGAGATGACAAAAACTTTCTGATATGTCCCCTACATAAACTGTTTTAGATTCTTGTCCTACAAACTAACAGCAAAAAGCAAGTCAATACCTTTTGTATATCAAGCTTTACAGACTAAACAGTTAAAGCTGACCCGCAGACTGGTAAATTGTTAAATTCAGAGTGTCTTGAAGTATTCACAGTAATGGATAGGGAGTGGACACATACAATCTGGGGACTTGAAAATCTTTATAAAGGAACTTGCCTCAACTTTCTTCTAGTACACAGATAGTGCATAGATTGCACTTTCAGGATTCTTTATGAGAAGCTTGTCAATAAAATGTTTTGTAATCCCTTCTCAACACCTTTCCATCACAAATCTTTTAAAAATATTGCTGGAAATCATTAAAGAATTCCCATTTTCTGAATTGCAAACAGGCTTATCTACCTCTAGTCAGGCTGCATTGAATATCAAATGCCATACTCACATTCTTTCTCCAGCAGAGAATATATTTCATTTAGCACCTAAAACTTTTTTTTTTTGAGTTAGTGATCTCTGTATTTCAAAACACACCTAGACACTTGAAACAGTGTATCAGTAAAATATTCAGATTATCCACATATTAAAAGTTATGCTATTCCCGTTCACATTTTGTACAAACCTCTGGGTGTAAATTCTCTACTCCATCAATTTTTGTAAAAATAATTGCAGGAGCTGCAGTTATTCGAACTGTGAAATCTGTTAAAATTGGAGTTAAAATTGCTCTTCTTTCCTGATGTCGCCTTATGCTAAAAGAAAAAAGAATAAAAAAGAAGAAATTACATTATAAATTGTTTATAAACTCTTCACAGCCAGAATGAAGCACAAAACTACTTTAATATCAATTTTCATCTGATTGGTACCTTAATAAGCAATAAATATAATAATTATAAATCACACTAATTCCAATTCTGAAAGTAGACTTCTACCTTCATTTCTCAGAAAAAGTTATGTCTAAATATTTGACTCTACAACCCATCTCCACGTGACATTTGGTTTGACATTTAACATTGCTGCTTCTATCATTTAATAAACTATGCAAAATAATTGAACAGAGACAACAAAGTTTGTTATCAGTATTTTTCAATCTTGTCTGTGGATGCCCTTCACTTTCACAGAATCTTAAGGGTTGGAACAGACCTTGAAAGATCATCTAGTCCATTCCCCTGCCAGAGCAGGACCATGTAGAGTAGGTCACATAGGAACTCATCCAGGTGAGTTTTGAATGTCTCTGGAGAAGGAGACTCCACAGCCCATCTGGGCAGTCTGTTCCAGTGCTCTGACACAGTGAAGAAGTTTTTCCTTATGTTTTTTTGGAACCTTGTGTGTTCCAGCTTTCACCCACTACCCCTTGTCCTATCGTTGGACATCATTGAGAACAGTCTGGCTCCATCCTCCTGATACCCGCCCTTTATGTATTTGTAAACATTAATGAGGTCACCCCTCAGTCTCCTCTTCTCCAAGCTAAAGAGCCCCAGGTCCCTCAGTCTTTCATCATAAGGGAGATGCTCCACACCCTTAATCGTCTTTGTGGCCCTGTGCTGAACTCTTTCCAGCAGCTCCCTATCCTTGTTGAATGAGGGGCCCAGATTCTGCACACAATGTAACTGACATAAAAATCAAACACATGAAAAACTAAATTAGCAAATTCCATTAAATGCTAGGGCTCGCATATTAAATTTATAAAAAGCTACTGTCCAAGATGTTGAAAATGCCTTGAAAATGGAGGGATGCCAATATTACTCCACTGTTTCTGACACTAGTTGCTCTTAAGCTGATAACTTTTCACTTAAATATCAATGTTTGCTTGCCAAGAGTATTTGTGCCATTAAACTTAAGAATTCCATTTGTTTTCCTGCTGGGTGTTTATTTCTTTTCCTTTAACCAAATACTAAGCCTAGAGGCATAATACTGTTATAGATGGATCACTAATAGCTTATGACAACACATTCCAAATAGCCAGAATCTTCTGGGTCAGGTCAAATAAACTATTGTCACAAAATGCCATCTGAGAGTCTCTGATGAGTAAAAAAAAAAAGTAATGAGATCAAGATGGTGTTCAGCCTCTAAAAGAGGACACAGTTCAAATTCCTGAGAGAACTCTCCCATCAAGATAGTTTTTTGATAATTCTTTTTACCTATTATCTTTTACAGAAATACTAAACACTTGCATTTCACCAAGGGAAACAATCATTGAGAAGTTATTAGTCCAAGGTCAGTTTTTTCCCTATGCTAACAAAAGAGAAAATTATCAACTGAGAAGCAATACAAGTTAAAAGTTTACCCTAAATTATGCAAGTATCTATTATGACATAACAGACCGAACTACACTGCCATATAGAAAAAGAAAACAGACCTATGCAGAACTCTTCAGATATATCTGCACGTCACTTAGGTATCCCCATGTTACCTCTCCACCTCTAGGAATGGAGATACAGCAGTTGGGACTTCAGCATAAATCACACAAGTGAGCCAGACTCATAAGCTATGAAATTATACAATTATTCCTTATCATCATCTAGAGTTATCCACGGTAATATTATCAAATAATATGGTTTTATTCCTGTCTTAACAGAAATTTTTTGGGCTATGTAAGGAATAGGTCATTAAATCTCTTGATTAAGAATGGATATTGATATACATAGTCTAGTAAGATAATGGTCTCAAAATGGATTCTGTTGAAAAGTAAATAATCTCAAATGCTGATGGTCTATAGCCTGAGTTAGGCCAAAAAAAAATCGATACCATAACATGACTGTAATTCAGTTAACTTCAAAAGATTAAAAATCCATATATGACAATTTACTGCTTAGACTATTTTGATTTTGATACTTCAAATTCTAACAATTAGCTTAAATGTCCTCAAGATGTAGAAAATATGGTGATCTATTAGGGAATCTAGACTGTTAGATGTGGGTAGGCCTTAAAGCTTTTAAATTTACTTAGGCGGACAGTATACACAGGTTAATAACAGCATATAGAGCTCAGAGCTAGTATTCATTGAGCACAAGTCTAATAAACTTTTGCTTCCAATGACCTTCACAAACACTGCTGAGCAGGCTACCTGCTACTGCCAGTAGTATAAACTATGCTTAAGAGCGTGTCAATTAGTGAATGTGAGAAAACCACCTTCTTGCATTAAGTACTTTAACATTCTGGCCAGCTGTAGGTCTGCTGATGTCTAATGATGGTTTTTAAAGCAAGATTAATCTGATTAGATCCCCAAATTAGAAAGCAGACACATTAGTGGTTAGCATTCATCTTCAGCTTAGAAAATGGTCTTAGATTTTGCCAGTTGTACTAATGTTTCTTTCCCTGCCATCATCTTAATTTCAAATTTAAACCAGATGGCTTTCTACCCAATTCCTATTTCCCCTTCTCAAAGTGATGAGAAATGCCTTTGTTTCTGAGGAAAATGAAAGATCTAAGTAGAAAAACAATTCTATGAAGGAATACACATCTATACATAAGAAAACTTCCACTTGAAGTTGCATAAAAATGCAAGTAAGAATAATTTCAATATATGAAACAGAGTTGTAAAAGCAAGTTACTTGTAAAATCAGAGACCCACAACTGTCTCTCTTCAATAGTTGTTCAAATTATTTTTCAGCTCGTACATATTTCTGTTTCCTAACTTTCAAACGTTATTCCAGTTGATACCCAACACTATATCTTAAAGGACTTTTTTTGGTAATAAAATTTTTTTTTTTTTTTTTTTTTTTAAATCATCCTTACATGGTATCCCTGTCCTGCTCTGCTTACTGCTTTCCACATTTCTGATTGGTGAATTTGAAGCTGAGCCAAATCAAGTATTAGCTAAATAATTGTAAGTACAAACAGAAGACAAACAGAGCACAGTAAATAAAGAAGGGAGAGGATATAAGAAAGAGTGCGAAAGGAACAAAGAAACAAATTCCACTTTGAATTATTAAGTCTTTCACACTGCATCTAAGTGCACCGTTAACTTAACACAGGTGTACGCCACATGAGCTTATGAAAAAACTTGATTGTGAAGAGTGTAATGATGGCTCTATGTCTGCAGCACATTCATTCCGTGGTTCATTTATGCATCTGTTACATATTTGTCTTGGAAAAAAAAAAATAAAAGCAAGTACTTTTAGAGATGTTAAAGAAGTTGATCATCTACACTTAAAAGTACAGAACATTTGAAAGACCATATGCTAACGCAAAGCAACAAGGCAGAAAAGCAGTTGTGATAAGGCCTTGGAGGTCACTTCCACTTGGTGCTGAATTTGAGCCATATCTCCATGATAATATGAACTCTGGTTATGGACCACAGATCTACACTGTAAAAGAAGAGGACACAAAAGATCTCTGTCCATATAGGCTTACAGTTTAAGTACAAGAAAAATCACACACGCAGACAGAGAAGTAAAAGTGAACAACTAACAGTACTGTAGGTAATGATATCCATGCAGTGGCAACTCAAAAGCTGTCTTATGAGTTTTTATATTACAGTATAATAGAACCAAATTTTGTTTGAAACAATTTGGAAGAAAAGATTGCAATAACTTTGTGAACGTTCACAGCAAATGCCTTTGTAACATACAGGTTGGCCTAGGAGTAAGCAAGCAAGTGCTTCTTTGAAAATTAAATGCAGCAGCCCTGGTAAGTGGGATGATGAAGTCTGATGAGCAGTGAGTATAGATGTGTCAAAGTACATGACAGAAGACACATAAGGGGAAGTGGATAAACAAGAGAAGGCTGGAAGTACCTTGAAAGCAAAGACATATGTAATCGTTAGTATGACAAAAAATATTGTGGGAAGAAGAAAGAAAAAAGTGAACAGCAGAATTTTGTAATCAAAGTAACAACATTTGATTACATCAAATAAATCAGCAGTATTCGGTTACACACACATAGAAGCATGTTGAATTTATACAAGAAGAAACGACTGCCAGAGAGATGATGTTGTACTAATTAAGGAGGTGTGATGATGTGAAACTGGATAAGCTGTGAAAATGCACAAGAAAGACTCTAACTTGGCCTTCTTATGTGGAAAAAAATAATTGAAACAAACAGAAATTCTGGCCAGTAAGAGCTGAACATAACCTAGATATGAAACTTGGAAATGTTCTCCATTTTTTTTCTTAATAATACCTTACTGAATGCAGAGTTTGAGCCCTTACATACTTAAAAACCACACAGGTCAGGGAGAAACTAATATACATTCATATGAATTATGCCATGTAAGTTTACTATATATAGAGAGATGAATGCTCACAAAACATTTAGTGACTTGAAAAAGCAAAAAAACCACCCAAGGATTAGCATGGAATAGGTCACGTCATCAAATAGTGTTCTCTAGGACAGTGAGGCACACTGAGAGATATTACATTGGTTAGCATGCCAACTTAGAGCTCAGGAAAGATTTTTGTCTTGAATGTTTCCCGTGCAGTTGTATAAATCACTTAATCACTCATTCATGAATATATTAGGAAATCTAGCTACTAATTACATCATCAATGCCTCCATCTCCTCTGTCTCCCAGTGGGCAGAACAGTTCACATCCCTTCCATTGAGGTGTTAAAAAGACACATTGCAAGACAATGAAATAGCATAGCAATATCTTGAGGATTACCTAATGACTAAAATTAGACAATGAACAAACACACGCCATCTGTCTGTGCAGAATGTCTATTGTTATATAATTACATCCCAGTAAAGATAATTTTCATCTTATTAAGAATACCATGCAATATTTCATTGCTGTGGATTAATAAAGAAAATAACATACTCTATCTTATGGAGTAAGGCTAGGAACGGTATGAATACTGAACTGAAGCACAATGCTAGGTACAATAAGCATGTTGACTAAAATATAGGGCTGAATACAAATGTATTGTATTTTATTCCAAAAGATTCCCAAGGAATTCCCCTTCTCCCATACACATTGTTCTACAGATCACTTTTTCCTAGTCTTTGTTACCAGAATGTAGTAAGCTGCACTTCAAGTTCTGAAAAAAGCCTGAAGATGAAATCTATTCAAAGAAAAAACTGCAGGAAACCTTTCTGAGCATCCTTGCAAAGCAAAACTGTTGCTCAGTTTTGTACAACAGATAAGTGGCTCCCCAACATACTCAATGAGAGTCGAAGAGAGCTGTTCCAGATGATGGTATGCCAAGTACAAAACTGTAATACAGTTTATTGCCACACTCAATTCATTACTACATAGAGAAGTCATGTTTTTAAGCTCAATAATTATTAGTTTTTTTTTTTAAACAGCGTTTATCCAGGCTGCAGGAAGCAGAAGTTGCTGCTGGGATCTGTAGAAGGATTGCACAGGGATGGGGGCGAGGCCTCAAGAGAGGATATATTTCTTTATTTCCTTCAAGGCTGTTGTTTTTTCCATTGAGAAGAGGGAGAGAGAGGAGATCTGCAAGCTGAAAAAGCAGTTTTCAATCAAAAAAACTTCTTTTGGTTAAGTACTCCCAGTTCCCCACATGCTGTTTGGTAAAGGGAATAAATGTGGACAGGTTTCATTTGTACGTAACCTTATTAGAACTGTCTGTTTCCAGTATTCTTTTTATATATTACACCATTAGGGAGCTTTTTATAACATCTACGGTGAAATATAAACATTTCATAATGGAAAGAGTTATGATCCCTGATCCTAAGCACAGCACAATATTTGGAGGTTTTTCTTCTGAGAGACAGCAACCACTCTACCAGACTGCTCCACTTTCCCCATTCTTGGAAGTGACCTGCACAGGCACAGGAGGCATCACAACAGTCCTTCATAATAGCTGTTCTTGAAAAATTTTACACTATACACCTTGAATTATTCAACACAGTCTCAAAACAAGACTGTGTGCTTTCCAAATTGCAATGCACAAGTTTTTAAAAAGTTCAAACTCATGAGATATCAAGTGCTAGAAATCATGTATTCTAAAAAAGTACTGGGAAAATCTGTAGGATTTACTTTCTGAGTAAAGATTCTTAAAGCATTTAAATGATAAATTATCAAAAGCTTTCACACATTTCTTTGTATAATACCTGTAGTTCTTATATTTAGAGTGATCTGAGTTTCATGCAAATTTTAAAAATGCATTCAAATTCCAATCTACCAGACTAAATGACAATGTTCTCTATTTCAGGACATTTAAAACTTCATTAAAAAAAAAATAATAATGATTTCAGAAAAAGGAATGAAAAATGGATGGTTGGTAACTATGCTGAAGCTTTCTGTAAAGTAACTGTATGATATACTTGGATATAGATATAGATTGAATTTTATACTGTACCACATGGTACCTAAGAATTAAAAAATGAGGGAAATGGATCTCAAATAAAAAAATTAAAATCTAGTGAACCAATAAAGCATATCACCTGGTCTAAACCATAAGTAAAAACAAATAGAGGCATATTAAAAGCAAATAAAAAAATTAACCCTAAAATAACTCAGCAAAAAAAAAAATCATTATGTTCCAGGTTAAAAAGGTCTAAGAAATGTAAAGAATTTTAAAAGAAAACAATAGCACAAACTGGTTAAAGAATATAGCTTCTGTGGTAGCTGCAAGAAATCTTAAGATACATTTCACCTTGAAAACACTAAGCATCATGTGAAACATTGTGCAGCCACCCTCTTGGTACATATTGCAAATATCTCAGTGAATGGCAGAGTACAGTGCAGGTTCTTTCAGTTCTCAGCACACCCCTTCCACAAATCATTAAAAAAAAACCCCAGATGCAGCAAAACAAACTGCCAACTAAAGAGAAAAATGTGAACATCCTGAGAAAGAACTGTAGTAAATGTGTAAAATTTTAAGCCAAAAGAACAACAAAATACTCCTAGCAACTTCCTCTTTAAACAAATGTAATTAAATTACTGTATTGCATACCAGAAAGGAAATACATTTAATTATTGCTAATCTAAACTAAAACTCAAGTCGAAGGTTCATTCAAAAGCAATTTCAAGGCAAACTTAATTATTTGTCAAATATATTCAAAATTTTATTTTGGAAATCTGCTGAATAATGTCCAAGGAGATAGTAAAAAGAACCAAAACAACCAAGAAAACTCTGATTATCTGTAATAGCTGCTTCTTTTATTCTATCTTAAATGCTTTTAAGGAATCCCATCATTTCCCATCCAAATCTATAACCATAAAGCTCAGACCAAAGTGTGCTGGTACCACAAATTCAGTCACTCATGGGAAGGAAATGGACAGACAACTGTTCAGTGTTTAGTTTTGCTATGTTAGTTTAACTTGTGAAATAGCCAGAAGTCCTTCGGAGATTAAGGTTCTCAATAAATGCCAGTGGCTCTACGTTGTTTTCTGAAAAAGAACTTCATGGGAAATCTGCTGAACTAGAAGGTCATACACATTTTTTCTAGGCTAAGAATTTAAAAGAAAAATTGTCTATGGAATTATGTCAATTAAATTAAAACAACAACAACAAAAAGGAAATACACGACAGAATCGAGTGATCTTACAAATGAACACATACCATTACCCCATGTAATTTTTAATCTGTACTCCTGTCACTCCTTGTGGTTTTACCATTACTTTGACTAGATCTGCTTTTCCTGACGTCTGTTTGTCAATGATAAACAGGCATTTATTCTTGTTTTTCCTGCACACACTCCTCTAGAGTAAACTTATTTGCTATCTTAGTATTTCATTAATACATCACCTAACACAGCTCAATCTGCTACCATCCCCATGCAGCTTTTCTTGCTACAGTTTGCTCACAGAAAAATCTCAGATAGTCCTGTCATCTGTCATAGACATACAATAAGCCACTCAGAAAAGACCTTATAACGGAAGCAAAGGCACATAATAACTAAACAGTAACTACAGTGGAACAATAATAGTAATATGCATTTCAAATGTATAAGCCAAAACTCTATAGAAATGTGCATGTAAAGTAAAACCAATACAGAATTATTTGATTCAGATATACTGCCAATGACATCTGCTGTGTTTGTGCCATGTAATCCTAGAAAAGAGTAAGTTAAAAAAAAATCCTTCCTACCTACTGGCCATGTTCCATTCAAGCGCTGGATTTTGGGAATTTCTTTCACTCTCTGTTAAAAGTCCCCCTTTTCCATTTTCCTTCTCTGGTTTCAACTGATTCCAATGAGCAGTACCAATGTTTATAGATTGAAGATCTATTTGATATTGTCTGTCTTCAACCTCTGATCCAGGATCTCGAAGTATTCCTAGATTCAGCGCCCTTCTGTAATGCAAGAGCAAAAAGAAAATAAATACAATTCAATTAAATAAATAAATATTCACCAACAAAGGCCTATTGGCTATTCATTAAGAAACAAAATTAAAGGATCTAATTTGCCATTCTTGATTGCATCTAAGCATTAAGTCCAGATCTTTGGAAGCTGACTCTTTCCTATGGAATTAAATGGAAGACATGCAAATAAAGATATTCTAAACTTAGCCAAATCCATGAAAGTCTATATAAGATCAATCCATTGACTTCACTGCATTTTCAGTCGTGTTCATATGAGCAGCTTTATGGTGAAGCAGGACTAATTAATATCTACTAAATAGATACAAGATGTCACATTCTAGTCCTAAAAAACCTCAGCAATGTATTAGCATCACAAACTACTGTAAGACAGCTGTTTCACTCTTCAGATTTATCAAAGAATAAAAATTTAGAAGAGTGTTCCAAGACGATGAAAATCCAATCTTTTTAACATGGATTTTCACTACACTGCTTTGTTATTAACATTTCTCTGACAAGTGAAAAAAAGGCATTTCTGAGTGAACCACATTACTTGTGGATTCTGCTAAACTCTACTACATCAGACTTTATGAAATGTTTCAGTTTTGAGCTGAGCTTGGGAAACATACTGAACTTCAACAAAACATTCCAGAGCCATTGGAAGAATGGAGGCTGCTGAGAGCGTTTGGTTTTACCAGTAACAAGTACCAGAGGAGTCTCTTACTACCATTTGTCTTCTGCTAATAAGGTCTAGCAAATCTTCAAAAAAAAAAAAAAACAAACCAAAAAAACCCACAAACAAATCAACAAAAAGCTTACTGTGCACTGTTTAATTGTTATCATAACAAAAATGTACAATTGAACATATCACTGTTTCTCAAAACAAGACAGCAAAAGGAGCAAGGGGATCTATTTTTTTTTTTTTTTTTTTTGCTTTGAACCTATGAGCATGTCAAACTGTAGTTTTATTGATTTCATGTCTGGGTTGAAGCTTAAGCTTCTTACTTGTATATGTCATCCCATCTACTGTTCCATTCTACGTGAGTATCTTATGCCAGAGCTGTTTTTTAGTATATAACTGCTGCCTCCATAGAGAACTTACTAACTCTGTAATTTGTTTAGTCATTGATCCTAACAATCTAAAAATAAATAAGGATTAAATCAATACATGCCAATCTCTGACACATGCACTGCATGCGATCTGTAAGTATGGATATGCAACCTGTAGGTATGCAACATATTTCAAAGAGAAATCCCAATGCTAGTCAAATCCAAACACAGTTGAAACAGCAAATACCATTGCCATTGTCACCAAGGGTACATGCTAGCACTAAGGAAATTAACTAATTAATCCTATCTGCCCATACAGGAATGTGAATGGCAGAAAATCCATTTTCATCAAGTCATTCCTGGTGAGGCAGTGTGATGGCATTGTTCAGCAGCCTTAAGGCTTTCTTAAATGCTTAGCAGAAAAACACTGAAAATCTGTTATGTCAGTAGTGGTATTTCAAAATAATTTAAATGTGGTTTCTTAAAACTCAAGAATGTGTTTGTCAACTTTCCATACAGAGAGATCTAACCACAACAACTGTGTCTTTTATTATTCTTTCTAGGCATTATTTCATCAACATGAAAGCAGTTCTGAGTTCTGGTTGGGTTTGGATTTTTTTGTTGTTGTTGTTGTTTTGCTTTTTTGGTTGTTTTTTTAAAAAGCACAGTAGATTATTGTATGATTCAGTGTTTATTTTACATACTTATGCAAGTAAATACTAGAGCATCTGTTTTGTCAAATATCACTGAAAATAAAGTACCAAATTACATATTTGATGAAATCTGCTTAAGTATATAAAACACATCATAATAATATGATGACAGTTTCACCTGCATAATGAATTCCTCTCTATTGTACTTCACAGTAAGGAGCATTTATACTACGTTCTTTTATGAGCAGGTTGATAACTTGCATTAAGCTGCATCCAGCACTATATTCCTTAGGTTTGTTCAGAACAACCATAGAATCACAGAATCATAGAATGGTAGGGTTCTCTCTACGTTTGCTTATTCCGTGAATGTGACAGGTTGGAAGGGACCTTTAGAGATCACCTAGTCCAACCTGCCTGCAGAAGCAGGGCAACCTAGATCAGGTCGCATAGGAACATGCTCACGCAGGTCTTGAAGACTTCCAAGGAAGGAGACTTCACAACTCTGGGCAGCCTGTTCCACTGCTCCGTCATCCCTACAGCAAAATAGCTTTTCCTTATATTTAAGTGGAACTTTTTGTGTTCCAGCTTCACCCCATTACTCCTTGTCCTGTTGTTAAGATATCATAGAAAAAAGGGATGCCCCAAATTCCTGACACCCACCCCTTAGATATTTGTAAATGTTAATAAGATACCCCCTCAGTCTCTTCTTCTCTAGACTAAACAGTCCCAGTTTCTGCAGTCTTTCCTCATATGAAAGATGTTCCAGACCCCTGACCATCTTGGTGGCCCTGTGCTGGACTCTCTCCAGAAGTTCTCTGTCCCTCTTGAGCTGGGAAGCCCAGTGAATCAAATTCCTAGAGTAAAATGTGGCCGTATGCACCAGTCCGAAGCTCTCTATTGTGACAATAGCTTATTTCTCTTCATAAGTGTACTTATTTAAATATAAACCCAAATGAAATATTTTTTTTTTGCATTCATTTTTAGGTGCAGAAAAATACACAGAGGTACTATTCAGAAACAGGTACTAGTGCATTACACTAGTCCACAGGATCTTTTCTTATTTGATGCAATTAACTTCATAAAATCTCAAGGACTGGATAATGTTTGTCCTGCTTTGAGATATCACAGTCTAATACTTCTATGTTGATATTGAAATTGCATTTTCATTCCGTTCCTACTATTAACAATATCCTATTTACAATACGAAACTCTTCTTCTGATCCTTCAGATATATCTTTGAAATCCAAGCACAAAAAATTGTGTTTCCATTTCAAAGACACATATTTTACACATACAGGTAAAATAAGAGGCTTACTTATTAATGTCTTGATGTTTTGACTAAGCTGACTATTGCTTTCAGAAAGTACATCCTGACAGTTTTATACAAGGATCTAAACATGGTCCTTTCCGAAATAAATGACATACATACATTTATTTCCTTAAGCACTCATTTACATAACAATTATTCTCCTAAGTACATACAGAAATTATTAGTCGTATACTTCCTTGAAGGATGACAAGTTAAACCATGGCAGAAGTGGTCTAAGCTTAAGTATACATGCTAAATATGAACTCTGCGGTCTTTTTGTTTCTGCAGTTTTCAAAATCCTTGTAGCAAGTAAAATGAGGGAAACCAAGTAAGCCAAATTCATGACTTCTCTACCTCCAGCATAAACACTGTTTTACCAGCTGAAATGTACTGCAGGGGTTATGATTTTAATTGCTTCCTCCTTCTGAAAACAACTTCATTCTCATCTGAACAGGTGGTGTAGAATACAACAGTTGGTCAATAATACAGTAAGATCATAAGCAACCAAAGACGACCATAAGCATGTAACAGGAAACACTGCTTTAATGTTTTTCTTTTTAAAATTGATTTAGTCTGAGTCAGGCTTTTTGTATGTTTATATAGGAAACAGCTCATGTTGAAGCAGTTACTACATGCTGCTGAATAGGCATAATTCTGTGACCCACTGTAAAGAAGTTAAATCTATTCACTTATAGCTCATCTGAGATCTACAAAAAGAAAAATGGCATGTAAAATCTACACATGATGTAATGACTGTGGAATATTCACAAACTTTACAAGCAACAGATAATTTTTGTTAACACTTACTACCTCTCTGTGAGTACTGATTTCTGCTTCCAGGTACAGAGATGACAAATCTATCTATCCAATTTCAATTATTAAAGTTTTTGTCTGGCGTTAGAGAGTCCTTTTAATCAAATTTTAAAAGGAAATAGACAGCACGCTTGGGTCAATATATACACTCTAATTCATAGAGGTAAAACCAGTGGCGTCTTGTTGATCATGGATATAGATGCTATGCAAGAGGACCACTTCTGCTTAAGCCTGTGGTTTCCCAGCCCAAATGTATCACAGAATCATCATGGTTGGAAAAGACCTTTAAAAGGTCATTGAGTCCAACCACCAACCTCACACTGCCAAGGCTATCACTAAAGTAAACCATAACCCTCAGCATCAAAAAAGGGCAAGTGTAATCTGAAAGTCTATTATCTATGAATGAGACGTAAATGAACCAGTGTAGAAATCACAGCAATATTTATCACTGACCTAATGATCCTTAATTGCCTTTTCCCCAGTCCAACTCAATACAGTTTCCTAACTTACTATCCTGGTTTTGATTGAGACTTTGTCTTCTTAGCAGTTGGTACAGTGCTACGTTTTGGATTTCAGATGACAATAATGTTGATAACTCACTGATATTTTCAGTTGCTGCTAAGTAGTGTTTACATTAAGTGAAAGACTTTTTCTCTTCTCATGTCCTGTCAGCAAGAAGGCTGACACAGTCAGGACAGCTGAGCCAAACTGGCCACAGGGATATTCAATAACATATGACATCATTCCCAGTATATAAACTAGGGGGAATTGTCTGGGAGGGGCAGATCTCTGCTCAGGGACTGCCTGAGCATCAGCTAGCAGGTGGTCAGGATTGCATTGCCCATCACTTGTGCTTCTTGGGTTTTGTTTCACTCTCTTGTTATCTTCCTTCTTGTTACTATTATTATTACTCCTATATATATTTTTTTAAAATTTCAGAAATTAAACTGTTCAATTACCAAACTGTTCTTATCTCAAACCATTTGTTTTGAGTTCTCGTTCCCATCACACTATGAAAGGGAAGAGTGAGCAACAAGACCATCAAATGTGTTATATCAAAGATGGGAAACTGGAAAAAGTACTCCTTAGGGAAGCAATGGATCACAGCTCCACTTGGAGTGAGGTACTACAGACGTTAAGAAGGGCATGGCACAAATATGTGGTATACCTAGAGCATCTATTACAATACCGGCCCTTGAAAATTCCGAGCTTCTATTAGTAAAACTCCTGACAGGAACCAGCTTTTTAAAGAAAGGCAACTATTTTCTTTCATTTTTTTAAATGATAACCAGTAGATGCCTGTCACAGGCAAGAAAGCTAATGCTTGACACACTGGCAGAGAAGTGAAACTTCCCCAACATCACAAAACATATGTAGATACTACCTTAGAATAGGAATAAAAGAAATCCTGTAGCATGACAGCTCATGATGGAAGACATACATTTGTCTGATTCTAGGCAGATTAAAAATATTTCAAAAAAATTATATTTGTGAGAAAAACCAACAGAAGAATGAGAAGTTAAGCAGAAAAATGGAGGGCACAGAAGTAGACAGGCAGGAGAAGAAAGATGGGATCATGGTACTAACACTGTAAGAAAAGAAAAGCAGCAGGTAAAAAAAATAATGTACTACTGCAAGAAGAGAAGAGGAGACATGCTTAAGCAAGAAAGGAAGGTCTTGACAAATTTTAAAATTTTGTACATGATGCTGAGTATATATTCTGCCATACTGAGTGAGCTCCATGTCTTCCACAAAGGGTAACTTAAGCTTTGCTTTCCCATACTGTCAATCTGTCCATAGCAAGAGTCATTTGGTGTTTGACAAACACAGTGTTTTATGACTGCTGGGATGTTGCACTTTATTTTAGTCTGGGTCAGCCTCTTGAATACTATCAGAAGTAAACTCAAATTCTCACTGTTTCTGCCTCATTTTCCCTGGAAACGATGCCACATCTGATCAGCTTTGCTGGCAGCTGTTCCTTTGCCCCTTTCCAGCTCAGCCTCAGAACTACACTACTATCCCATCTCCACACTTGCTGGCAGCATACTCTGGATTGGATACCAGCAAAGTTTTATTAAATACAAATATAAATCGAGTACAGTAAGACACCTTTGTTAAATGCTTTACTGATATTATTTGTTCAAACCAAATTGCTTTTTATTTTAGCATATCTAATCTTTACCGGAATCTATTCAACAGTGAAAACTACAATCCCCCTTGTTAGCTCTTGTGTTCTGCAGAGCTGGATACCTCAGCATTATCCACAGAAGACATTAAATCACAGAATCGTGGAAAGGTAGGGGTTCGAAGGGACCTCTAAAGTTCATCTAGTCCAACCCCTCTGCCAGAGCAGGTCCACCTAGATCAGGTCACTCAGGAACATGTTCAGGCAAGTTTTGAAAATCTCCAGGGAAGTTAAAATCTACACTCTCCTTGGGCAGTCTGTGCCAGGGCTCCCTCATCCTTACAGGAAAGAAATGTGCCCTTAAATGGAACTTTTTGTGTTCCAGCTTATGTCCACTACCCTTAGGTTACTGCTGGACGCTATAGAAAAAACTGTCATCTCATTCTCTTGACAGACACCTTTCAAATAGTTCTAAGTATTAATGAGGTCTCCAAACCCATGATGAGTGTCCCGTAAGTCGAAGTGTAACCACTGGGTTTATCTTCAGATGTGAAGATCCTCATAAATGGAGAACACCAGTGTTAGCTCCATGAGCAAAATAAAAATGACAACTTTTAAACATTCACATAGTGGACAAAGACATCACATTACTAACAAAAAGGAAGAAAAGAATAATTGACTTCTAACTAAATGTTTTGTAGCTATCAATGGTCACACTTCTAACTCTATAATGTTTTGCAGTGTTTCTAGCTTTTTGTGAATAGACGTAAGTCAACGTAGAGACAGATTACTTGTTGAAAATTTCCTTTGTGCTAGACTACTTCAAGCAGTTGAAACAGTGAAGCAAAAGTGTAAGCATAATGAGTAATTTTCATCTGCTTTAAACTGTCTGATGTGTCTCTTGGACACTGGTTCCTTTTTTGTTCTGTATACCTACTGATGAGTATCATGATGAAGAGAGGAACAGATCCAAGTATAAAAAAGCTAAAGAGGATGTAGCCATAAAGACCTTAAGGTAACACATAGATAAGCATATTGAAGAAATTATGGAAGTTGGTATTTTCAAGTCATCAAAAACACCCCCAATTGAACTATGGATAAGTATGAGCTAAGGCATTCTTCAAAATATGAATGTCAAAGTACTGGTGGAAAAAAAAAACCTGAAAGATGATTGGATGTACAAAACAAATCATCTACACTCATGATCATGCAGAGAAGATTATCAAATAAAAGAGCATTAGTTGAGTGTCATTAAATGTCATTTAATTTCCTTAGTGTCAATAGTCTGGAATACACAACGACATGTTAGGTAACAATTTCAGAAAAATTAGAAAAACTCTTCCTACAACTATTTATCTTAAATATCTCCAAGCTAGGTATTGAACAGTCACATTTGAAACAAATGTAGATGGGATAGATAGAAACACACATTTATCCTCACATTACTTCTAGACTTGCCCAGCTGTACAGCAATACTGTTTTTTAATTGAATAGTAATAAATCTTACTAAAATACACTATCTTCTTCTTACTAATACTTTTCAGCACAGCTCTTGCTTTACAATCTAAACTAGACAGATCTTTCTTTACAATTACATTGTGAGCTTTGTTTTAAAATCAGACAACATAGACAAAATTCTCAGTTCTTAAACAAACTGCTCAGATATGAAAGTCTAAAATTACAATCACTTTTCTTTTGGCTAACT
The DNA here is from genome assembly GCA_013401255.1 of Urocolius indicus. Taxonomy (NCBI): domain Eukaryota; kingdom Metazoa; phylum Chordata; class Aves; order Coliiformes; family Coliidae; genus Urocolius; species Urocolius indicus. The sequence goes on from WBNH01003954.1 coordinate 525,631, forward strand.
ACTTTACACTCTTTACTTGACCAGTTTCATCAACTGCAACTACTGAGTCATGCAGATACTTTCATCCAAACCCATCTTAAAAAGGACTGATTTTCATTAAGCTAACATAATACAAGAGAAAGGATATTTGGTTTTGAAGAAGAAATCTGGAGAAATAAATTCAATGGTTTATTTTGCACATGTGGCTGATAACCTCTCAAAATGAATAGAAAATGCTGTCTTGGTTAGAGCTTGAGGTGAAAAACCTAATCTGTCAGGTCTTCATATGCTGTGCACAACACAGTTTGGGTCCAAGGAGACTGCTTGGTCAGGCTTCCTGTGGGTTTGCAAAATATGTTTCCTTTTCTTCAAAGGAAAACAAGAGACAAATTTTATTTCTATTCTCTCTACTTTTGCTTATTCCGTGAATGTGACAGGTTAGAAGGGACCTTTAGAGGTCCAACCCCTATGCAGAAGCAGGTCCACCTAGATCAGGTAACATAGGAACATGTCCAGACAGGTCTTGAAGACCTCCAAGAAAGGAGACTCCACACCCTCCCTGGGCAGCCTGTGCCAGGCCTCCTTCACCGTCACAGTAAAACCTTGTTTAAATGGAACTTTTTGTGTTCCAGCTTCATCCCATTACCCCTTCTTGTGTTGCTATATACCATCGAAAAAAGGGATGCCCCAACTTCCTGACATCCACCCTTTATATATCTGTAAATATTAGTAAGATCCTCCCTCAGTCTCCTCTTCTCTAGACTAAACAGCACCAGTTCACACAGCCTTTCCTCATAAAGAAGAGGCTCTAGTCCCCTGATCATATTGGTGGCCTTGTACAGAACTCTCTCTAAAAGTTCCCTGTCCCTCTTGAGCTGAGGAGCCCAGAACTGGACACAGGACTCCAGATGAGGCCTCATCAGAGCAGAGCAGAGCAGAGGGAGAGAAGAACCTCCCTTGACCTGTTGGCCACACTCTTCTTGATGCATCCCAGAATGTCATTGGCCTTCTTGGCCATGAGGGCACATTGCTGGCTCATGGCAGCAGCAGTTAGCTTATTATCGATCAGGACTCCCAGGTCTCTCTCTGCAGAGCTGCTCTTCAGCAGGTCAATCACCAGCCTGTACTAGTGCATGGAGTTGTTCCTTCCCAGATGCAAGACTCTGCACTTGTCCTTGTGGAACCTCATGAGGTTCCTCTCAGCCCAACTCTCAAGCTGGTGGAGATCATGCCGAATGGCAGTACAGCCTTCTGGGGAATCAGCCAGTCCTCCCAGTTTGGTGTCAATCAGGGAACTTGCAAAGGGCACACTCTGTCCCGTCATCCAGGTCGTTGATGAAGATGTTGAACAAGACTGGCCTCAGAACCGATCCCTGTGGAACTCCACTGGCCACAGGCTTCCAACTCGATTCTGTGCCGTTGATCACCACTCTCTGGGCTCTGTCATTCAGCCAGCTCTCCATCCACCTCACCATCCACTCATCAAGCCCACACTGCCTGAGCTTTTTGATGAGGATGTTATGGGAGATGGTGTCAAAAACCTCGCTGAAGTCTCTCCATCCTCTGTCACCATGGCACCCTCCTCATTCGGCAGGCCCACATGCTACCTAATCTTCCTTTTGTTACTAATGTACTTGAAGAACCCCTTCTATTATTCCTTTACTTCACTTGCCAGGTTTAATTCCAAAAGGGCTTTAGCCTTCCTGGTTTCATTCCTACATGGTCTGGCAATATTCCTATACTCTTCCCAAATGAGCAGGCCCTTTTTCTANTCGGCCTTCTCGGCTTCCTCGGTCACCAGGGCACCCTCTTGTTTAGCAGCGAGCCTACATTCCCCCTAATCTTCCTTTTGCTGCTGATGTACCTGAAAAACTCCTTATTTTCCTTAGCTTCCCTGGCTAAATTTAATTCTAGAAGGGCTTTAGGCTTCCTGGTTGCACCCCTACAAGCTTTGGCAAATTTCCTATATTCTACCCAAGAGATTAGGCCCTGTTTCCACCTCTCATAGATGGCTACTTTGTGCCTGAGTTGCCCTAGCAGATCCTTGTTATCTATGGAGGCTTCGTGCCTCCTTTTTTCTGCTTTCCTGTATGTAAGGACACACTGATCCTGGGCTTGGAGGAAGTGGTGCTTGAAGACTGACCAGCTCTCTTGAGCACTTCTATCTTCTAGAATCATATCCCATGAGATCCCTCCAAACAGGTCTTTGAAGAGGCCAAAGTCAGCTCCCAGGGTTAAGATCCTGCTTTGTGTCCTGCCTCTTCCACACAGGATCTTGAACTCTGTCATCCCATGGATGCTGCAGCCGAGGTTGCCTCCAACCTTCACATTTCCAACCAGACCCTCCTTATTTGTCAGCACAAGGTCCAGCAGCACATCCCTCCTCATTGTTTCCTCAATCACCTGCGACAGGAAGTTGTCACCAACAATCTGTAAGGAATCTCCCGGACTGTGTGCACTTGGCTGTGTGGCTTTGCCAGCAAATATCGGGGTGGTTGATGTCCCCCATGAGGACCAGGGATTGAGATTGTGAGGCAGTTCTCAACTGTTCACAGAAGGCCTCATCCACTTCCTCCTCCTGATAGGTGTCCTGTAGCAAACTCCTACAACAGTATCACCTACCTTACCCTGACCCTTAATTTTTACCCACAAACGCTCAAACTACCCCTCATCTCCACCCAGGCAGAGCTCAATGCACATTAATTGCTCTCTCATATAGAGAGCAACTCCACCTCCACGCCTTGTTAGTCTGTCTTTCCTGAGCAATGCATAGCCCTCCCTGGCTGTGCTCCAGTCATGACAGCTGTCCCACCACACCTCTGTGCCCGTAATGAGGTCGTACCCCAGCATCCACACCCACATCTCCAGTTCCTCCTGCTTATTCCCCAGGCTGCATGCATTGGTGTAGAGGCAGCGCAGGGGCTTAAACACACAGGTTTTCCTGGAGGGATGCAGGAGGATCCTCCCTGGTTTGGCTCTCCCTTAGGGTGGTCAGCCTTCTGCATCTCAGCACAGTGTGCAGATGAGGGGCATTTATCATGGCATTCCCTGTCCTGCCCTTTTTCCCTGCTAGACAGGATAGCTTGTTCTATGTTGATGGGGGGAGAAGCAACATAGAACAAGTCCTTCAAGTTTAAAGCCCTCTTGATCAAGTTGGCTACCCTATTCCCAAATATTCCAGTGCCCTTACGAGAGACATTAATTCTTCCACAGAGAAATCTTCCTCTTCCACAAAGAAAATCTTCTGAAAGAGACAGCAGACTGAAGCTATTTAGAAGTATTTTGTACACTACTGAAAGGACTGCTTTTTTCACAAATACATTTAACTAATTTAGGGAAACATCTAGAAGATGTGTAAGGATGCAGCAAAACTTGAAGAGATATCAGGTTGGAAGGTCAGTTTACAGATGAAATTTTGATTCACAGATTCTTGCCTTAAAATCTGTATCAAAGCTATGACTACAAGCTGCACTTTTTGAGTCCCATTTTAAATACCCTAATTTCTTCATGTTATTACATAGAATTACTACAATTTAAATTTACAAATAGTTATTTCAGATTTAAGTGACTTTAGCTTTTTGCTTCTTCCATGACGAAAAATGGGTAACTTTTGTTTCAAAAGCGTCCTACTGCTAAATCTCAAGCTGTGATACCAATATACTGAACTTTTTGAAACTAAACTTTTGCATGTGCACAGATATACTACTTTAAAAGGGTTATTTATGTAAAGGCTTTTCCACATATTTAAAATATGATTGAAAAGATGAAAAACAGAACAAATGAAACCAATTAGGGAACTGACCTCAAAACTCATCTTTAGGACAAAGGTACAAAATGCATAAAGATCTTTGAGAACCAGAGAGAAGAGGTAAAAAACATAACAAAGCAAGCTGAGTCCAAACTCAAGAGGATTGTTATTCACTGTGAACTGTTGCTGAGGTAACTTTTGGCAGCAGGAGACAACATATTCTTAGAAATCTACATCCTGTCGTAGGAAGCCACAGAATATACCACTGCTTTTGTAAACATTAAGTATAAAGTTTTCACACTAAATTGGTAAAGTCTACTATTCATCATGTACACAAATCTTGTTAGTGATGTTTTTTAATGGAGGTTTTAAGTAAGCTCCACTTACAGACAATACCAGGCAAGAGTTATCCCCATCTACTCAAAATGCCCATGTATATTCACAACACTGACTATAAAGACTACAGATTCCAATGTCAGGTATTTCAACTGACTCCATGAGGTACCCAAAACATATAAATTGTGGTGATTATGAAGCAAACTCAGTCTTACTTTGTGCTTGAAGATAAAAAAATGAAAAAAAGCAAGGACACTACACACACACAAATACTGAGCTAACTTCCATTTGGGAAGCAGTATATTCTGTTATCTGTAGTCAGTTTGAGTCCAAGTCAGTAAATATAGTTGCTTAATTTTTTTATGAGCTGCTACCTGTGAAGAATACAACGCATAGATTTTAAAAAACATTTTTAGAAAGCAAGTTCTACACTTGCAGTTACATAAGCATCAGGCATTTTTCTATTATGCCAAGAACATAGAAAATCAACCATTGCAAGCTGTCTGAAGAATAAAGTTTATCAAAAGAAACCAATGGATACCAGCAAACTGCATTCATCTGAATTTTTATTGAATAGATACATATATATATATACACATCCAGCCTTAAACTTGGAAACAGAACGTTTAAAACTTGCTTTGCTAATCTGCAAGTTTCTTTCCCTTCCTAAAAAGAATGTCACATACAAAGATTAAATAATATCACTTAATAGCTAAATAACTTTGATTATCAGGAAGAGTTAAAAATCTGTTCCATTCCTACGTATATATATCCATACATATATACTCTCACATTCTACGTGTATCACCTCTACAGCTGTTTATTTTTTACTGGTGGAGAAAACACAGTACCATGTCAGAAAAATGGAGTTTCTGGGATTTATGTCAATCATTGACATGGAACTCGGTGGAGATGCCTGATACTATCTCTGTATTTTATTACTCTCAGCATGCACTTGTGTTAGCCATTAACATACCATGGTTAGCCATTGCCTTCTCACAGAAGAGAAAAATACCCTAACAACCAAAAGCATCAGAGGGCATGAAAAATGTTTTGAGAAGCTGAAGAATGCTACATTTGTCTTTGTGTCCTACAGCTAATAAACCCCATACGAATATGAACCAGGCCTAAAACAAAAAAAAAAAAAAAAAAAAAGGATGGATTTATATCTGTAAGGATGGAAAAGAAGCCAACAAAAACCCTCAAAACAAAACAAGAGTAAGAAAGAATGGCTTCTGCAATACAATAAAACCACTGCATATAACTTTTTAATCTGCTTTTTACTGAAATAGAAGCAGGTTTAATAGCAATAACGGGAGATAAAGTAGCATGCACAGTTTGAGCTCAAAGAAGAGAAGCATTGAGCATGACCTTTAATTGTTCTTAAGGTAGTCGATCACTAAGCTATCCTGGAAAATCCGTAACGGCAAGGAACTACACTCAAACAATATAAATTGAGTTGTTTAGGTTAACAGTAACAAGGATTTCATTTTGTCATGAGAGCTTTGCATACTGTCTCACAGAGGAATAACCCATTGCTTAAATAACCCATAATTATTTTGTGTATTTCTGATAATCCTTCTCCTTAAATCATTGAAAGCCAAAGTAGGAATATTTAAAAATGTTAAATGGAAAAGAGAGAGATATTGGCAAATGGTTATGCAAAAGAAAGAATTTTTCTATCCAAAAAGTAGTTTAAGAACTGTGGTATGAATTTGTCATAGATAAAACCCTGTGAGGGACATCAGAGAACCCACAAATATTTACGGAATGAACCGCAATCTGTATACAGAAGTTAACAAATGTCTCATTACAAATGGGATATGGTTTTCCCAGTAACAGAAGCACACAGCTTGCATTATATTTAACTTGAGATCCTGTTGTAATTAAAAATACTACAAAGAAAAAAAGTCTGCTTTAGATATTACTGGAAAATACTTTTCGACTAACAAAACATTAGTTGAAACCAAATCTGATGGTAATTATATTTACTCACAAACAGTTAAAAAGAAAACTGTACAGAAGAGTAAGTTTTATAAAGCTTTCCTGAATTATTTTAGAATAAATTATTTATCATAAGACTTTTGGATATTAATTTTCATTACATAAGGCAGAAAGGTAACCTTGATATGTGGATTCAATCCTATATTTTAAGAACCAGCAAAGGAAATCCTGGGAAGAAAGTAAGGAATTGGTGCAAAGTAACTAAACCTTACTTAAATAACTTGTATAGGAGACCACTCCAACTCTTAAAATGGCAATAATTCCTAAGGACTAAGGAATTGTTTTCTCCCACACTAACAGAAACCAAAATAGCACTGCTCATTTTCCCCAGCATTTTACAATAACAAGCAAAATATAAAGCTACCTGGTTAGAAAAAAGAAAGATTAAAGGGACGTAACTTGAAAGAAGAAATGTAAAAACTTCAGTAATGTTGTTTTATAACATAAAACATACAACACAACTCACATATAAAATAACTTTCAGATTTCCTTTTATTTTCCAGTTTTACAGCTTACCTGAAAAATTTTTCATTGCATTCAAGTTGCTGAGTATGTAAACTGTTAAAAGGCATCCTGGAATTTTTAAATGGTATTTAATGTCTTTAATTTTTGTTTTCTCTGATTACCTTTTAAAACTATTACAGTCTGCTTAATAATGTTAATGCTGAATCTGAGAATTTTATTAAAATTCTTAGTTCATTAGTGTCAGATTTGGTGTTGTGTTGAAAAGCCCAAAGCATGATGGCAGTTAAGGCTGATTGAAGCCCAGACTGCTGCAATACTACATTTCTGCTAAGGCAAATCCTTGTTTACCTACACGATAAACAGGCTCATCACAATGACCTGACTGAAGAAAATTGCCTGATGCCCCCAAATCTTTTTGAGGTCCTTTAGCTCCTCCAGCCAGCTCACTATACAGAAGTACAACCAGCAACACCACAGAGCTGCAAAGAGAAGTAGGTCTTAGAACAGCTTGAGTTTAGATTTGCAACCTAGGTGGGCACAAAATTGATTGCCCAAAGATTATGGGTGAAGTGATGTTAAAAATAAACATTGCACCCACCTTACTATGAGTTGCCCCAAGAATGCCCAGGGTCACCCTTCACTGTGCTTGGCTAGTGTGCACATCAATTGCTTCTGTAGGAGGGTGAGAAACTTCTACTCAAAGAGCTCTTCAAACACCTGACATGTTTTCACTGTAGCAAATTGATAGTTAATTTGGGGAAGAACAAGCACTTTGAATATTTTCAAATGGAATGAAGGGTCATTATTTCAGTTAAGGGAAGCAAATAGTTACACAATTTGATTTCAGTGAAAAAGGTGTGTTTCAGTGCTGCATGAGAAGCAACAGAGACGTAAGATTTCTGAGGGGTTAATTTAAAGTGTGTAGAAGGTTATAAAATTAAAAGGAGAAGAAAATACTTTTCCTAGAGGGAAGATGCCAAGAACTGCAATAACCTTTAGGTCTCAATAAAAATATAAATATCTGCACAAGTATTTATCACCTTAAGATCTAGAAATATCAAGGCAAGTAGTTCAAACATTGAGCATTTTAGTATATAAAATGATAGAAGTGTATGAAAGTACATAAAATGATAACAGAATAGAACAAAAATTTTGAAAGATTAGAACTACAAACAATTTTTGTAGACTTGTTTGATTCTATTTTGATTGGCTTCCTAACAGCAGAATTGCACTTTTTTTTTAAAAAAAACAACTGTATGTTAAACAGCACCTCAAACCAGTACAAGCAAAGGAAACCCTCATCTCTCCTCCACTCAGTCACCATAAACATATTGCAACTTTCAAAACTGAAGCTGTAGGAGCTTCATGTGAAAAGCTCCATATATACCACACAGCAAATTAACTGTGTTAGAACAGTATATGCGACAGTGAGAAATATCAGAAGCCCAAAGAAACTCTGAGCTTAGGCTGCTGTGTATCTTTAACTTAGCCTTGACTCTGCAGAACATACGGCAGTTAAGATCATTCACAGCTGAGAAACTTTTTTATAGAACAAAGTATACACACTGAGACAACACAGAAAGCAATGGCCTTGTGAAAGATTTACTTTAACAACTTGCATTTACTTCTAACCATAAGCAGTTAAATGATAGCATTTCAATTAAATAGTCCAAGAAACTGAGTACATGCTACAATAAATGATGTAAAATATGATATTGAACACTTTCTAGACTCCTTTTTTGAAGAGATGTTTCTCATGCCTGTCTCCCAAATTCCCAGCTAAACTGTCTGACCTGAGAATTTCACAACCCAAACTCATAGGTCAGTTTAAAGGCAGACTGACTTTTTCCCCATCTTAATTCTAAACCACATACTGGTTTTAATGAGAATGAGCTATACCTGAAAAATGAAAAAAAAATCATAACTGCACTGTAAACTCAAAATCTTTAACCAGAAAAACTAAATGTTGTTGCCCTAAGCACTGAGACCTTCACTCCACTGAAACTCTTCAACTGTTAAGCAAATGGACTAGAGTGAGGCAAACAGCAGAAGCAAGGCTTGAACATCGAGCATGAGGTTATCATCGTATTTGCCTGCTGAAGAGTTGTGTGCAAGCCAATCATAGCTAGCCAGGCATTGATCTGGAACTGGTACACAAGGCCAAAGGAGACCACTGCTAAAGAACAGACACCTCCAGAAAATGCCCCAGCTCAGACTGGTTGTCCCCATCATGCCTCAGCGGAGTCAAGCAAATTCTCGTGATCTTCCCAGTCAAATCTGAAGGGATTTGAGATCTCGGAAGCTGCTCTTTGAAATCTTTGCCTACTTCTAAAGCAGGACTTTTAGGCAAACATAAACACACCTCTCTGAATCTCCATAAAGCTAAATTCCTCCTCTCCATTGCCTGTGAAGGGCTGGGATGTTGTTAGGGTGAAGAACACATTTGCGCAAATACAAATCAAAACTGAAAGTAACAAAAAATTTCTGATAAGGGAGGTTATTTTTAATAGTTTTTAAAATTAAAAACAAATAAACATGGCATTGTTTGAGAGTTACTAGGAGACCTCAAAAAATAACAGTTTTGCAGACTTCACCTTTGCTCTCTTCAGTTATTTCTTTGAAATAATTCTTTATTGACATTTACTTGATGTTTTTTTCCTGAGTTAATTAGGCGACCAAAAGAGCTGTGCTGATTAGCAACAAATGGATGCTTATATGACACAGTAATGCCAGTGCTCTTTGACGGGAAAGCTTCTACAATGCATATTTCAGTTTGCTTTCTATGAGGAACTGCACAACCAAATTAAAAATTATTGTAAGAATCAGATTCAGTGCTCTAAATGAAAGGGAAAACAAAAAGTGAAGATTTATTGAGGCCACACTGATCACATTGACATATTAAGAGAGAAAAAGTTGCAGAAATTATTTTCTTATGAAATTTATTATCATGTTATAATAACATGTATTTCAAATATATGGATTTATATATATAAATATATATGTTATGTATCATTGCTAATTCCAGTAAAACTTACAAAGAAATTTCAAGTAGAAATAAGATTGATAGTCTAAGCTGAACATTTTTAAAGCTGAATTTGAAATATAAATTTAGCTTTGAATAGCTTTTGGTATTAGATAATTAAATAGCTACATTTCTGAAACGAAGTGGGCAGTTCCAGCTGTTATTTTACAATTAGTTTCCACTGAGGCTTTTAAATTAATAACTGCTGCAATAGCCTCAAACATGCCAATGTTAATTAGGAGTGGTGTTTCCATGTAATGCTATCCATATATATGAATATTTTACTGGGTGAAAGGTCTAAGTAGACTTTTTTTTTCCTTCTCTACTAAAGTCAGGAGACAAATGTAAAGCAGGAAAAGATTTTACTTCCAAACTCTATTCTAAAGAAAGGTAGAGGATCGTTAAAAGAATATAAAGAAATTCTCCTAAGGTCTTTATGCTAACAATGCATGGGTTCAAGTATAATATCAAAGGACAATATTTAGAACCTACAATTTAACACTAATACTTTGATTTAAACTCCAGTGAGAAAGTCAAATATTATTAACTAATAATAAAAAAATTGTATATCCGAATTAAATGTAGAAAGAATACTGCTAAGAAAAAAAGGAGACGTATCTTGTAAAATAAAAACATCCTAGTCTGAAATGTGAAAAATTAGAAAATAAAGTCCAGAGACAAGTTTAAAATATTCACTGTTATAAACTTTTTGCCTTACAGAAAATAACTGTAATTGATTCTAATGTAACCCTGCACCACAAGTTCTATGCAAGGAAAGAAATACCTCTCCTTGAAATACTAAACTTTTTTTTTGTCTGAAGTTATTTTCTTATATAACATTATCTATGCCGTTTTAACGATTTTCCATATTCTTGGTCCATATTCTTGGAAATTTACTTATTACAATACTAATCTTCTATGTAAAAAAGAAGATTTTTTTTTTAAAATAAAAACTGTTGGTTTGAAAAGGAAGACATCAAGAACTTAACTTCTTGCTCATGCTACAGTTACAGAAAATCCAGGCTTTTTGTAATAACTTAAAGGTATAGGGTTTTTTTCATATAAACATGTCCCACAGCAATTTAATACTGAACAAAACAAATATTTCTGAAGAAATATTTCTTATAGATGTGGGTGCTTTTGAAAAGTTTTGAAAACCATTTGATTTTCCAAACCACATTTGAAAGGAAAAACATATTTCCACACAGACTGCTGGCTATGGATGTGCTTCTTGTTTAAACTCCTTCCATCATTTCCTTCCCGTCACTCCCGCACTATCAGCACAGACACACAACATTGTTTATTACTTCTCTTTTTCACTGAAGGATTTTTGTTAAACAATTATGCGCATTATGTGATTATTATAAGCATGTTCCAGACAAAGCCCCAGGATATAAAGATAAACAGCAGATTTTTATAATAAATCCAGAATTATTTTGTTGTTTGTAAATCTTTGAGTTAAAAAGAAATAAACAACAAAAACAAAAAATGTAGTAAATGACATAAATTTATAGTAAGAAAAGATTTTATTGATTAAAATTTTTATATAAAAAAAGAAGAAATAATTTACAGCTACTTCTACTTTTTCATGATTAAGCTTTTCACATGTAATTTTTTTGGGGTGGGATGGTTAAAGAATTTTGATTTACATTCACAAATTGAAAACAGTCTAAGGACAGCTTTATGCTTTGATCTATGAAAGATCTACACATGAAAATGACCATGGAACATACAGACCTGAACCATTATGCTTTGATGTTTGACATGAATGAAATCCTTGGATCTCAAAAATGATGAATCCAGAGCGTAGACAACAATTAAGTTCTTTATTGGCCAAGCTGAGGAAAGCTTGTGATTTTGTTCATCTAAATTTCTAGAACTTGATAGTTTAGCAATATTTATTCCAGACTTTCTAAGTCTCTTCAAAAACGATTTCAAACAGCCTGTTCTCTTTGTCAACCACTTCATGTTTATATTATAAATACTTTTTACCCCAGAATTATTTTACTCTATCTGTTCAAGGATCCTCCATAAAATTCTATTAATTAATGTTTCACATCAGAGTTTGCTAAGAATAACCATGTTGACGATGACTGTCAGTTATCTATATAATTGAGCAGGCAATCTGCACAGTATTTGGGATAATAGGGCCTTTACCCCAGTACAGAAGTAGAAATAAATATCTCAATTTCAACTCCATGCTGCCTCATATTTAAGCAGAGCCATGCACTTACTTTCTCTCATTTTTTTTCAGTTAGAAAAACATGATTGCTAGGTCTTAAGATGAAGTTTTCTCAGCCTGTTTCCTACTTGTACTGTCTCAGACAACTTATGATACCATTGTTATAAACTCCCAGCATAAACACTTTCTTTTTAAAATTCAGTTCTTTTCATGTCATGTTTCCACTGACTAAAAGTGTCCAAGGATTCCAATTATGCCCAGCTTAATTGTACTGTTTTTATATGCAGGAAAGATACACTGACAAAATTATCTCACAGAATGTTGAGGTAATTCTTCTGTCACAGACTGTGAGATAATTGGGGAGAAATCAGGTTAAGAGGGCTAAAGACAGATTAGTTCCATTTCTTTCAAACATTAAAATGTATTCATGCTGATATTCTATATTAGCCACTTTTATTAAAAGAGTAAGAACTAAGGAATCAATAAAGGGAAAATATATGAAGGTGCACAACGAAGCAGATGTGGCTTTTTGAGCTACCTCAAGAAATGCTACTCTGTTTGCTTCTCCATACATGGAAAAGGATCTTCTGGCCTTGTGACCTCAGAATTGCTTTATATCCATTGAATTCTGTTATTTTGACAAGCGATTATCAAACAGATCTAAATAATATAATAGATTTGCTGTCTGGAAAAAGACTTGAGCAACTTGATCTATATTGCTTTGAGTCAGATGGTGGACTAGATGACCACTGCTAATAAGAAATCTTAACTGACATTGTCCACAGCAAACAAAGCATTGCTACAAACATCACAATTGCTAGAGTTCTCTATGTAGTTGGCATACAGAAAATTTCATATTTTCATTACACAGCAGCAGAAGTGTACCTTTGTTGTTAAGTACTGAAGAACACAGAGACGAAAAGAGTTTTATGAAGATCTTGAAGAAAAAAACTTCAGTTGGAACTTGTCTCTTAGACACCAGAGAGCCAAACAAAAGTGAGCCCAGGACTGAGAAATGCAAATTTTTGCCTCCAAAGAGATGTTTGTTTTTTTCCTGTAGTTAAAGCATTTATAACGTTTCCCTCCAATGCGATTTGTCTGATATCAAATAACTGGCAGACTTTCACTCTATCAAGGCATTAACACGATTTCCCTGTCTCAGCACTCTTCTTCCCTCAAACTGCTAGACTTTTCCCTGTTTTGTCAAATGTATTTGATCATTCATTTGGCCACTTCAAAAGTTCTAACATACTGAGCACGAGGACGCAAGCCAAGAAATGACCACATTATCTTGTTCTCCTGAAGCCTGCTGAGTTGTCTCCAAGCAGCAGCTCTCATGAGTATCAAGTTTAATATGACCAGATAGTTAAAACCCACAAAAACATGGTTCTCACCTGCTCAGCAGAAACTTCATTTACTCTATCTGACTCGTCCACAGTTTTAATTAATTGCTCTTTCTGCTCTTCAGCCAAGCTAGGCAGCTGCCTCACATCCCTGTCCAAAATCTCTATTCTGCTCTCTGGTCCCTTCCTATCTACAGGAATTCTGCTGGAAGTTTCTTGATGGGAACATACAACTTTGGTCATCGTTGTTGAAGGCAAATACACTTTAGCTTGACTTTAAGAACCAGAAATTTGTGAGAAAACAAAGCAATCCCTAGGATAAAAGTGTGTCACTGTACTTCTTTCAAGACTTCTATATTTACTGTTATGGTACATGCATGATTGTTTACTACATGTATTAATAGTCTAAATGAAATTATTTCTTTTTCAATGGAGGAAATTGTTATTTTTAGACTAATTTTTATATGGTATAAGAAAACTGAACTTTATTTCCAACCTCCAATAATCACCTGAAAAAAAAATTAGTGCCTAAACTTTTGGGGCACATTATTTCCAACATTCCATTTTAATTTAGCTTTCTCTCCAACTTAAGCAAGTAAACTATATGTCCTAAGATACAAATGGAGTCACTTGAGCTTACAGGACAGAAGTGGCCTAGTTTATTTAGCATACTGCAGCCATAACTTTCAGGCACTGGCACCCTTTTAATGATATATGAGCACATTCAGTTTTTCATGTATTAATTTATGAGACAAATTCAAAAGCTATTTGGAAATTCTACTCAGCCTTTAACCATGAAAAAAGTTTCTCAGCCTTTCTAAAAGAACAGTTTCTAAATTAAAAGCAAAAATTCTTCTTTCTCATGGAACTCTACAAAAGTGACAATAATTGCATGTGGTTCTAGTTCAGACCTAAACAGAAGACTATTTAAACTGAAGTGACACCACAAATTAAGTTTGCATCCCCACACCAGAAACAGTGTAGAGACAGTGGGTCAGACAATAATTTATCTTCTTTTATTCTATTAAAAGCAGCAGCAGCACATTAGGGAAGACTAGAGGTTGGAAAAAGACAGAAGATGACATGTTGGGATTATTAGAATGCTGTAGCAGCTAATTATTCAGTAATAAACAGGCTGCTGTAATTTCTTTTAGCGTCAAACTGGATATTGTACTACTTGTACCTCTGTTGAGATTTATTAAGAAATCTTTCACCAAAATACATCAGTTACACATTGTGTGGGCTTTCTCATTTTACTACTTGATTTTAATGCATTCTCTATTAGCACCAGTTAAACATTTTTGCTATCTAGTGCCATCTACCATGGGGAGCTTAAAAAGGGAAAATACCGCGTAAGTTAAAAATCTCATACTTGAAGAAACAAATACTAATATCAGGTCTGTGTTAAAAATATTTCAATAGTTGTTTTTCCCTTGAATATAGGCTGTATGTCCTGCCTCAACCATGCAAAAACCTTTGTATTATCTTATTTTACAAAGAAAAACAGATAAATAGTGAAACGAACTCCATGCACAATTTCACTGGCCTAACTGCAGTGACTGCCATGTAAGAAAACTAATGGCTATCTTCAATCATGCTTCTGTTACTACAGTATGTTCTGGGTCAAAGAATATGTAGTAAGAAAATGCATCTGATTCGATTCCAAAATGGAATCTTAATATTTTTAATTTAACAAAATAATTTATATTGCTTGAAGGTGTTGAAGTTTGCTTAAACAGGTCAAAATAGTAACCCTCTTTCTAAAACCAAACAATCCACTACCAACATCCATATTGTTTCATGAAACTCTTTAAAGTAACTTGAAACTCTGCTCTGATGTATTTTAAAAACACCAAAGCTACTATAATTGGGTGATTAAAGGAATGAAGATAACACTGAATCATTTGACAGCTTCTAAGAAGTTAGAATGGCCACTGAAGCACTGAAATTACTGAAAGTGGCAGACATTTCTCAGAAAGAGACATGGGAAGGATGATGTTGAGACTAGTCACAAAGAAGCCAGTAATAGTCATATGAGATGTCTGTGGCCTGGTGCTTATTTCTACCTTACCCATTTTGTGCCTTGATATCTAAATGAGAACTGGAATATACAATAAATGTATAAAAATAAGAAAACCAAAGATACATTGTGCAAATCTAGTCCAGAACATTTATGTATATAAGTTCCAGAGACACCTAACACAAAAGAGTGTCAGAACCTTTAAGCAACTGAGAGACGTCTGGTTTGAAAAGTACAGAATTTCTGCCTTTTTGGTAAAGCCAGAGATGAAAAAATATCAGACTCAAAAATGTAAACTGCTACAGCTTCACTGGTTTTAGATGTAAATTACAACCTTACAGAATCTGGAACTTGCAAGTTGTACTTTATGATAGCATTTTTTCTGATACACTTTTGGTTGCTGTGAGAATAAGACTGAAAGCTGTATTTGGTTCTGTAACTCTCAAATCAGATATCAGATGGGAGTCTCTGTGGAGACAGAGGGCAGAAGCAGCAAGAGTCTGTGCAAATATTGGGAAGATCCCTTATCTTTGGGCACATTGATAGTTGGGTCAGACCTTGCCACCCAAAGCTGTTGCTGGTGCCAGACTGAAAGATTTTTTTTATGAAAGCTCCATAATACAATAGATACAATGCGTATTTAAAAAAAAAAAAAAAAAAAAAGGAGATAAACTACTATAACGAAACACATTAGCAAAAACACTAATTTAAATGTTTCCACATGGAATTACAAAGACAAAGACTCTCTTACAACTTCTAAGTGACCAGAAGTGAAACTGGAGATATTTCATGGTCTTCTAAAAATCCTAGTCCTGACAAAAAGTAAAACTTGCTGTCATTTTCTAGGCAGTAAATGTTTTACTGCTGGGAAAAGATTTTGATGTTTGTAATTTCTATTGAAGAGCACTATGAAGTAGTTAAAAATATTGCCACATCTGAAAAACAGACCAACGGGAAGTATAAGACACTTGTTCATCTGTATTTCTGTGACTTTTCTCACTTGGTATTATTTGCAACTATACTTTCATGTCTGGCAACAGTGCCAACTCTACTAAGGATCATATACTACTTTTATCATGTTGATTACATATGTTCACCAGTTTTGCTGCCTACATATGATTAGTGTGGTTTGCACATACTTAGTGACACAATCCAGAGCATGACATTTTTGCAGAAAATGTGTTTACTGTGAAAGAGCTCCTTAGAAGTTTGCATTCCTTTCAGCTTTGATCTACACGACATCAAGAATCCTACAGTTTGAATATATGTTTACAATTTATATTATTAAGATCTATCTCCTTCACACTATATGGCTACTGAGGACTTTGGTAGTTGCAAAAAATTTCCTTTTCTCTTAGGTGAACTTAGTAGTAGCTGGATAAAAGAAAGCCTCTTAAAATGTTCTCATCTGTGAGCTTAAGCTTCGAAGTGACTTGACATTTAAATTCTGTTATTCATCAGCACTTCACAGAAGAACTTGATTTGTCTAAATGGATTTGAAAGCCCACAAGTGAAGAAAATCAGAAAAACCTGGTTTTGAATATCAAAAGATTGTATGTGAAAAGTATTTTTATAGGCTGCACGTACCCGTTTTATTGATCAATTAACTTCCCCCAAAATGAATTTTTCTGAGACCATATATGAAACCCAACTCCCCAACACTTACTGATAAATGTCTTTTCTGAGCACAGCTCTACTAAGAGGGTTGTCAGCCTGAGGAGCCATAGAGACAGATCCAATCTTGAGAACCAAAGTGTCTTCTTTAATTGCTGGATTAGCTGTAGATCAGAGAAGAGAAAATATGTATTTGATTAAAAGTCAAATGCACATAGCAGTAACACTGAAAAAAAATTTCTTAAAAAAAATCTAAATAAGAATGTCTGCTAAAGATTCAGTTCTGCTCAGGAGAAACAAATAATGTATGATTTAAAAAAAATTAATGAAATCAACAGCACTGTTGAGATACATAAAATACAAAACTATTGTAATTAATCTCCCCACAAAACTTTATCACACAACTAAATCTTGTTTATAATTTTTGTGGTGCTTTTTCTGTTAGCATGTAAAGTACTGTGAATTATGCATCCTTTTTAAAATGAGCCTAGGTCCTTTGGATGGGAGACACTGCAAGATACTACAATGTAGTCATCCTAGTGGCATTTGGTGTGGGTTGCAACACACATGAAAAGTTCAAACACAAGGATTGAAACTAGAGAATCTGAAATCTGACACATGTACAAAGAACAAGATGTAGTACCCAACAGCAAATTCCACATCAGTAACAAAACTACTTCAAGAGGAAAAATCTGTTTTCCACTTCACCTCCATCATATTAAAATTTCAGCCACGTATACAAATTCTTAGTTTTAAAAGCAGTGGTCACATTAGACAGAAAGTCAAAAGTTCTGCCCAGAAAATAGCACTACATTTCTTTTAGCAAACAAAGTGGGAAGTTTCCTTACAGGGAAAGACTGTGTCTACTGCATCTCAGCAGACAGACATACACAAAGCATTTGGATAAGTTTCTGCTCAGAAGCCTTCAGAGTAACTAGGAAGGTCTTGAGAACATGTGATATAAGCTCAAAGAGTTCATTATCTGAAGTAAAATAATTCACTTCAACACCAGAGCAATACATAACAAGGACAGAATGACATCTGTAGTGGGTTTGTTTGGCTAGGTTTTGAAAGCGGTGGGCTACATGGGTGGCTTCTGTGACAATCTGCCAGAAGCTTCCCCTGTATCTGATAGGGCTAATGTCAGACAATTCTAAGGTGGACCCATCACTCACCAAGGCTGAGCCAATTAGTGATGGAGGTGATGTCTCTGTGAATAATGTATTTGAGAAAGGGAAGTAATTACTGTGCAGATGCTAAACTGTACCAGAAGAAGAGAGTCAGAATGTTAGAACAAATCTCTGCAGCCATCAAGGTTAGTGGAGAAGGAGAGAAGGAGGTGGCCAGGGACTGGAGCAGATTCCTCTGCAGCCTGTTGTAGCCCACGGTGAGGCAGGCCCTGTCCCTGCAGCCCAAGGATGCCACAGGGATCCACTTGCAGCCTGGGGAGGAGTCAGTGCCAAAGTGGGTAGTTGCCCAAAGGAGGCTGTGACCCCATGTGAAGCCCACGCTGGAGCAGGCTCCTAGCAGGACCTGTGAATCCACAGAGAGAGAAGCCCAGGCTGAAGCAGGTTGTCCCTGTGGGGGACCCATGCTGTTTCAGTCTGCTCCTGAAGGATTGTTTTCCCCATGGATGAGACCCACATTGGAGCACTTCATGAAGAACTGCAGCTTGTGAGAAGGACTCACATTAGAGAGGTTTGTGAAGGACTGTCTACCATGTAAGGAACTTCACACTGTAGTAATGGGAAGTAAGAGGCCTCTCCCCGAGGGGAAGCAGTGGCAAAGTCCATCTGTAAATAACTGACCATAATGCCCTTTCCTCGTCCCCAGGCGCCACTGAGAGAGAGAAGGCAGAAAGGCAGAACTCAGGAATAATGAAGAGATGGAGGGAGGTGTTGTAAGATTCAGTTTTTATTGCTCATCTCCCTAATCAGTTTTGATTATTAATAAATTTAAACCAGTTCTCTCCAAACTGAGCCTGTTTTGCCTGTGACGGTAATTGCTGAGCGACCTCCCTTTCCTTATCTTAACTCATGAGCCTTTTGTTATATTTTTCTTTCCCCTGTCCAGTTTAGGAGGGTCAGTGATAGAATGGTTTTTGTGGGCACCTAGTGCCTAGCCAGGGTTAAACAATCACAATATTGCACTTGCTCCCATGCCCAAGGACATACTGCAAGACTCATATACGAGTTCTGAAAACAAAATGACAGAAACAGAACAGACTTTAAATATTTTACTGAAGAGTGAAATGTTTGGAGTGGAAAGAACCAGTGAAATCTATGAGCTTAAAAAATGGCTTCTCCAGACCTGTAAAAATATTTGGTGAAAAAAAAAATCACATGTTGCATCTATATGTCTACTATATATATGTATACATATGCATATTTTAAAACAGAAATTACAGTGTCTACAGAAATTCTAATTTGACATTTTGAAACAATTGCAGAGAATACCACAGTAAAAATACAGCAGAGTGGTAACATAAGTTCTGACAGACAACTAAATCTGAACATGCAGGATTTACTTTAAAGAGCCTCATCTACTTCAAAAACAAAGCCAAATCCTTTAGTCCCCAAAGCAGAACAAAACGATATACAGATGGCTTGGTTGTCAGAACCAAGGTAGAAAAATTAAGTGGACAACAAAATCCTGTTTGTGACAAAATCAGAAACCATTTTTTCAATTTTTGGATCAGAAAATGAGTATGGCATTGGAGTAAGTATTAGAATTCCTGACAGTGTATACATAACATGTTGGACTTTTTTTCCTTATACATACAAAAAGGAGGGAAGGTATTAGATACACTTCAGGTTGTAATTCCAACTTCGTTATGTGGCACTTGCCTTGCTCTGAGCGTAGTTTTTAATAAAATATATCTTAGGTTAAGAATTTTAATTTGTCTTTGACGACTAACAAAGCAAAATGAACACAGGACTGCTCATCATGGTCTCTATTATATCATAGGATTTTTGGGAAATTTTTAAAGCTGATCATGGCTCTTTTGGGTACAGCTTTCTGTAGGTCAAGAAATTAAGGCAATCTCAAAACAGAAAGAATTAAAGGCATTAATATTCTTGTCTGATTTCTAAAGAGTGGCAATTTGGATCATGACTGGGCTCCTCAGCCCAAGAGGGACAGAGAACTTCTGGAGAGTGTTCAGCACAGGGCCACTAAGATGATCAGTGGACTGGAGCATCTTCCTTATGAGGAAAGGCTGTGGGAACTGGGGCTGTTTAGTCTGGAGGAGACTAAGGGGGGATCTTATTAATATTTATAAGTATATAAAAGTTGGATGTCAGGAGGTTGGGGCATCCCTTTTTTCTATTGTATCTAGNAGGCAGATCAATTAATATCGCCATTTGTTAACACATGAATTCATTCATTAGCTTTTTAAAATATGGAGACAATATAGTAACCACAAAGTCATTCCAAATATTTTAAAATTTGAAGGGGTAAAAGTCTACATTATGCAATATAAGTGTAATCCTGGAAAAATTTACAGACTCAAATTTGTAAGTTTGTTTACAGCCTCACTTGGTTTTATCAACTCATGTCAATCTAAACACGTGCTCTTTTAATCCTTACTTCTAAGGCTTCATCTTCAGTACTGGATTAACATTTGAGATACTTTTCAGCATGCTCTCCAGTTTTATTAGTTTCCAGTTTTGTAATTTTTTATGATAAAAAGTGAATTGGACAAGATATTCTATAACCTGCCATATGCAAAATAACTGCCCTTATTTCTTTTCCCTAAGTACACTGTGAGCCTTGAGCTGTTTTCAGACACTGTTTTCCAGGACAGTCTCTCCAGTCCTGCAGATACAGTCTGCATAAATTGTTTCCTTGATATATAACTACAGTTTTAGAAGATTTAGTGCATTTTCTACAAGCAGTGATTTTATTTTCCTCAGAAAATTCTCTGTAACGTATATTGATGCCAGCAGCAACGGTTTAAAAACTATTAATACGATTACTTCATATATTTTGGTAATTCTTAATATTTATACTATATTATAAATATAATTTATTATTTACTCTTTTAGAAACTTTTATTTAGCCATTCTTAATTGATTTCATAGTTCCACCTATGGGAAGGAGATATATTTAAATCAAAATACCATGAAACATCATGTGCAAACTCCTTGCAAAAGTCCAAGAATATCAAATCTTTGCAAACATTTTATCGACTAAGAATTGTAACCATAATAGAGAATGGAAATCAGATGTCTTTAACAAGATTAATTTTCCATAAAACCATATTTATTGTCATGTAGCAAATACATAGTTCTTTATTAAGTAAATCCTATAGCAGATAATTTTTTTCCTTTATGTTCTCTAAGGAGAGCAATTCAATTACCTGCTTTAATTGTAATTGAATATCACTTTTCATCTTAACTAGATATACCTCCATCTGTCTAAAACCTGCTTTCCCAAGTAGTGTTAAAAATTAGCCTCAGAAGACTAAGGTCCCTGAGCACAAGTCACTCAATGTGACTGATGTGAAACTCTTCAATAGTGAGCAAGGAGGATGTTATGGACCATATGTTACAACAGACTTCAAAGTAGGGAATCATGCTCATGTGACAAGAATATATCACTTCCACAAATGCAGGACATACGTTTTTTCAGTATGCTGCCTTTTTTTTTCCACTATCAACAAATTTATCATGTCCTTTCTAGTGATTCCTGATATTTTCCTGCTAGTACATATCAAAAAAAGTTCCTATTGTCCTCAAACAGCCAGATGTGGATTTTCTCTATCATTACCATTTCTAATCAGTTTTTGTTTGCAATTCACGTTCTTATTTGTAGTGTTCTGCTATGCACTATCAATCATTTCAATTTGTAATATATTGCTTTCATATTTATAGTAGTCTTTTCTTCATCACTAAACTTGAACTACCACCTAATGTATTAACAAACCAAACTATGAGGGACAGTAGCATTGCTTATAAACTAAGACATAATGCTGCCCTCAAGTCCACCACAAAAACAAATGTTCATCTGGTGTTGCTGCAAAAACCATTAAAGTGAAATATTACAAAATTGTGTGGGTATATTAATGTATGAATATGCATGAGTGTATGGAAATTCCTTAGGAGATAAAATAAGATTTTGAGTATTTCATATTTTGTGTACCACAGTTCTTTGTGCAAGTTTGGGTTTGGACTGCATGAATAACAGATTTTTTTTTTTCTTAAACTCCACACATAAAGTCGTAAGTACAAGTGGCTTTTGGGGGGAGTATAGTTTTGATAGCTATCACTAGGTATAAGGTATGAATGGCAAATGACTGACTAGAAGAGAAATTAAGGTCATCATTTTTCAACTTTTACTGCAGTGATCACAAGTTGAAACATGCAAATCTTATTGGATTAAAAATCTGTTAATCAATAAATGATGAATGAGGTCTTGAAGGGGCCTATCTCCTCAACGCACAACACTTATCTGACCTTGCACACAAGCAACATGAGTCATATTCAACTCTTACTCCTTATTGTTCCTAATTTCTCTTGTTCTTTAAGACAATAAGAAGTAGAAGAGAGATTTATTTCACATTCAGAAAAAGATGAGAGCTTGGGGAAATCTGGGATGAAAGAAGAATGGTACTGATTTTCACAGTGATGGCATTTCAGAACCTCTTCAGTGGAAGAGGTTAGTTGGCTTTTTTATTCATTTAATAAAGCTAATCTCTAGGATTATGCTTTAAAAGCATTCATAGTTTTTCTTCCTACATCCATTCTTAACCATAGCTATGCTGTTCTCTGCATATATTTTCAATTAAGTGAGAGCAACAAGATAAAGCCTCTTTATTATTTCTTTCTAATGAAGTATACAACTACAGAGATGCAAAACAATACTTTTAAAGATTTCTTTGACAGTCTGCACTAGAATTCCCTTCCAACTAGAGTCATAATTCCTTGTTGCCAACATAGACAGTCTAATTTTATCTTCCTGTGTTTTCAGCATTCCCAGATGGAAAATTGTAGAGGATGTTGGCAAAAAAAAATGATCGATGTAAATTCACACTGTCTACACTTCTTGCAATTAGGTTCTGAGAAAAATCTAAAAACTATACTCTCAGGATTATATTATATGCTATTGTATATAATGGTAAAACCCCACATACCTATAGGACTTATGTAAACATATCATGACACCAGTAAAACATTTTTTTTCTTTTTTTATCTCTAGCAAAATTGTTGGTAATGGAATTTATCACATTCCTGCTAGCTGTTACAGCATGTAGTTTTAATGTCAGCATCTTTTTATTTATAAAGATTGTAATAGGGACATAAATGTATTTTAAGTATGAAGGGAAAACAACATCTTACAGAAAAAACCCTGTTTTGTCTATAGATCGAATGGCTATTTACTGTAGTTTGAAAGAAAGCCTCTTACATAAGATAATCTAAATAGTTTCAAACCAAAAATAAATTATAAACTATCATCTGTTGGGCATCAATCACAAGGCAAATTTTAACTTTCTTTAAATTGAACCAGAGTATTTACCAGCTCCACTATTGCTACTTTACACAAGAGCAAAGACTCCATGCTTATGGTCCATCATTGGAACAAGCATCTATACAAAACAACTGGCATCAGCATGAGAGCTGACACAAGACTCACCACTGCAGAAATGGCTTACGTTCTCTTTCTGCAATTCTTAACCACTTTTTATAATCATATTTTAAATGCAAACTCTACAGATACTGTGAAGGCAAAGACAAAAATAAATACCTAAAAACCCCTTTTCAGCAAATCTGCAGAGAAGTAGCATAAATGTCAGATGTTTCCTAACAACCTTAAAACTGAAGGCCCTAGCAATGGTTAGCGATTTAACTACGTTAGAGTATTTTTCCAGAGTAATAAACAGCAAAAAGTCTCTAATGTACAATACATACCTTCTGCAGTATAATGATCCTCCTCACTTTGGGGAAAGAAGACTCTTATTACACCAGTGTTGATATAAATCAGAGGCAAGTTGCGGGAAGTTAAAGCATGAGTCCTCATAGGTTGGCCTGGGGATTTTCTTTTCTCCTTTTGACTCCTTGGCAACCTGGCTTGAAAAATGCTTGCAATTGCATTAAGCAAAGGAAAACAGAGGACAACATCAAAGGCTTGAGCTGAGAGAAGGATCTCATGAAGAAAGTGAGGAGAACCATCAGTGTGACCTTCTGACAGCTTATGGAATGTTCTTCGTTCATTTCTTGATATCAGTTTGTGCCGAACATTTTTTGTCACAGCTTTGGTATAAGTAAGAGAAAGAAATCCATGTTGCTGGTGGGAACCATCTAAAAGTTTTGCAGTTGTCTGTTTGAAGGAAAAATAAAATAATCTGCTGCAAAAAAATGTACACATGTAACATGCATCAATTACCACATTCTCACGATGTTTAGAGTTCTGCGCATTCCATAGAATCATAGAACCATAGGAATCATAGAATGGTAGGGCTGGAAGGAACTTTTAGAGGTCACCTAGTGCAACCCTCCTGCAGAAGCAGGTCCACCTAGATCAGGTCACAAAGCTATTCCAATAGCTTTCCACTGACTCTGATCAGTAGGAAAAGAAAAACTTTTTTTTTGAATGGACAATTTGCCCACAGTGGAATTTCACTCTATTGTGTCAGCTAAAATTATGAATCACTGAACAATTTTTTTCTGATTCTTTATGTTGTATGAAATTAAAATCCAACCAGCATCTCCCCCCATTTGTTTAAGAGTCTAATTTACCAAACATTTTCTGATATATTTTTCACACACACATACATTTTGATTCCTCCTTTACTTCAGACATTTTAGAAGTAGATCTTATTTCCTTGCGCTGTTCCTTCTTCTAGCACCTATGCAAATACCATAGGTGCTAAAACAATGCTTGGGTGTACCCATCTAAACACGGGTATACAAACCAATCAGAGTTAACTAAATAAGAATTGAGTTAGTTTTGCCCTGAGTTTTTAAAGAGAATGACTGTACCATGTGCTAAAGCACATCACATAAAGATGCATTACACTGTTATTAGAAATAACAAATTCCTTCACTTAGAAGGACATACTTCCTAGATAAAGATGACAATTAGATGTTTAGCTCCCAAAGGCTATATAGTATGGTTTCCACATTATCTTTTAATGACCTTTCAGACATACATTATTAGTGAGTGAAAAATGTAAAAACAGTCACTAGGAAAACCATTATTTTATCAGTGAAATAAATGTTTTTATACGCTTCTATAAGATTGTTTAAATATTAGCTTTAATTATGTGAGGACAAATGAAAGTACAAGTAGTTGCTTCTTTCAGCATCTTAAATTTGATTTAAAACAATTTAATGTAATTTAAACCTTGCTAACAGAAGAACAATATTTCTTAAATAAACAGGATACATAGCTTAAATGCTGAAAAATTGGAAGCTTTTATGATTGAATTTGAAAAATTAATAATTTCCTACAGGAAATGAAATAAACAGAATATGAAAAAAACTTATCAATCAATATTCATGATGAAAATTAATCAGACCACACAGAACTTCCACTAAAATAAAAAGATTCTATACAAACAAACATTTGTGAACATAAAGAGCCAAATGTCATAGCACATAGTTTGTCAAGGAGAAGCAAGCAAGAAACAAAGGGGTTAAATATCTCAAACTGAGATATTCTGAGTAAGCAAATAATGTTCCAAGAATTCAAATTAAAAATTAAAATATGAAATTGTTAATTGTTGCATCATCATAAGAAGTAATTTTAAAAGGCTGCATAAAAGTACATTACAGTAATACAAATTACTGAAATCTCTAAGTAGACGTCAGTGTTACAGGAATTAAATGCAGCATTCAGTATTACCTTTTACATTTTTGGTCTCCAAACATTATCCTATATGCTCACTTTTATTATAAATTAATCCCATTGACTTCAGTGGACTGCTGTTATGTACCACATTGTAAGCCATCAATCCTCATTCGCATATGTACTAATAAATAACTGACAAATATTACTAAAGCATTATGAGATAAATACTAGAACTAATATTATCACTATAAGCAATAACTATACTCGTAAAACAAACAAATAGATGGCAAGGAACTAAGTAATTTGATTTTTTTTTTTTCTTTTAACACCAACTAGTATTTTTTAATGGAAGTTCTGTAGTATTTTTTTTTTAAAAAGATTCTTACAGAGGGAAAGAAGCCGGAGAAATTACTGAAAGGGTCCTGCTTGCTGATGGGTCGAACCAACAAGGTACGTCTGTTCAGCTTGTCAGTACAGGAAAGGAACACACCTCCATTTTGCCCCAAAGACCAAGAATCTTCCCCAAAGCTTGAAGTAATGAACAAGGCATGGAAGAGGGAAAGACAAAATGAAAAAAGAATATAGAATTTCCTTTAAGCAAAAAAGAATTACATTAAACTTACATGGTTCTACGTAAATGCTAGATAAAGCCTATGCCATACCTTTTCCTACAAAGCTGAAATTCAACTAGATCAAGGAAAAAAAAAGGTTATAAAAAGAAGAAACTTTTTTTCTTTTTTTGGTGAAAGGACAAACTATATCAAAAGGTCAAGAGACTTGAGAATAAAAGTATAGCGGAATCCTACACACAGCAAAGAGACTTACTCCTGGATTTTAAGCAGATAGCTTTATTAGAATGATGACAAGAACTAAGAAATTATGAATGAAAAGTTGTACTCATATATGTTATAAAATCATAGTGTTACAAAAAATGAGGTATGTATTAAAACGTGTTTTGTACTACAGTTCCTGTCATCATTATTTTTAACAACGATAAAACTAAAGAAAAATGCATTGCTTAAGCAGTGATTCAGGTTAGCACCTTAGTTTACTAAAGAAATCTCACCAAAAGCTTTTCTCTGCATTGTAGAAATACTCCTTCAAAATGTCCTGAATGCCAGTTTCCCCCTGTCCTGGAAGACAGAATGTTCACCTTATCTATTCTCTGCTTTTGGATTTACTCTACAGAGATTTCAAGACAGAGAAAGGTAGTCTGAAGAGATTATGAAATATAAATGAGAATAGTGACTATTTTGTCAAGTGGAGTCACTTTGCGGTTTTTTTTTGAGCCTCAATATAAATTTGGCAATAAAAAATACCCTGAAATTGAAAACATTTCTGATGGAGTACTAGGCTCCTGGGAGTACCCTCTCTCAGGCTTTCCAGAGTGTGCAAAGAAGCTTGTTAAGAGTACTTAGCTACTGGAATTCCAAAGCATTTAAAAGCATAATGACTAGATTTTAAAAGATTTTTAAAAATAAACTCCAAATTGTGATTACCAAGTATGACATTTTGTGCAAACAGAAACTGCATTCATAACTTCAGCAAAGGAACAGGAATTTAAAAAAAAAATATTTTTTTTTTTACACAGCTGACAAGGAGAAAAGTCTCAGAAACGGTAGTAATTTGGCTAAGCTGATACTAAAGCTCTCTCCTATTGTGCATAGGAAATAGTAAGTGTCCAATAAGACCTTGCAGACACTGGGTCCTAAATCAAAATGATGTGTGACTCTAAATATTTTAGTCATTTTCAAACTCAAAAACTGTTCTGGAGCTTGCAACAATTTTTTTTTCTTGTCAGGGAGTAACACAACTATTTTGTGTTCACTTATTTTCTGTCTTCCATAATGGAATTGGTTGATCTTCAATAGCAAACACTAACCCAGTTCATCAAAGACTACATAGGTTCTCTTATTTTGTCAAGACTAGTGTGCTTACAGTCAATGTGAGCTAGAAGGTAGTATATACAATCTTTCTACAGAACCACGTGTCTGGGTGACAAATAAACAGTCACATTGGTGCAGCAAACTATTCAACTAACAAGATTTGCTTAAGACATACAGTAGGCCTAATTACCTGCACCAAAAGTGC
Source organism: Urocolius indicus (assembly GCA_013401255.1). Lineage (NCBI taxonomy): Eukaryota > Metazoa > Chordata > Aves > Coliiformes > Coliidae > Urocolius > Urocolius indicus. The sequence continues at coordinate 553,225 of WBNH01003954.1, forward strand.
ATAATATTGATTATTTACTCGTGGACATTAATTATCTAAGTTTTACTTGGGCATGTGTGCAACACTGTTGTGTCACACAGACACAGATGATAATCTTCATACAGTGTTGCTACACCACAGAAAAAGAAACAGCTCCATTTTTTAGAAACAAGTTCTTAATATCTAAGAGTATGTTACCATAGATCATTAAATATTGGCACTTGCTAAACAACATGAAGCAGTATTTAAGGAATTCCCATTCAAAAGTTCAGCTACATTTTATTATTTATTTATGTAACAGATCATCAGAGCAGCAATTGTGAAAAAATGCTTTCCCAATTTGCATTAATTTCTATGTCATTTTTTGGAATTGGATATAATTCTGACAAAATTCTGATTTTTATTACTTAAAAAGTTAAAATAAACTCACTTAAATTGAACAATTACCTTAAATTCAAGTTAAGAATTAAGAGAAAAACCTACGTGCTGGCTTCCTTCAGCCCGAAATTAAAGCAGTATTAACTCCCAGGAATTACCTGTTTCTGTAATGGTCAATATTGAAGCTTTCTATTTTACATTTGATTTTGGTATAGACATCCTGCATATCCACTGAGGCACTGAGATCTTCTAATTCACTGACAACACAAACTTCTGCAGTAGTCAAAGAAAAGAAAAATTGTTATAAATCTGAAACTTGTGTAAGTTTTTAGGCAAGAAATATATTTGAGACACTACATTTTGTAAACAAGATGATGCTATTTCGACCCTAAATTTTTTTCATAAAGCAATTTTTGATCCAAGTGTCACACTGATAGAAACCAGAAAAAATCCTGGAATCTAAACTTTTTCATCCAAATGTATATAAACACTTATATATGGAGGTTCTGGTTCAGGTGTTCATCGAATAATTCTTGAAAAACAAAAAAGTAAAATCCTATTTTTAAAGACATTTACTCTAACAATAATTGAGTTTTCTTTCTCTTATGTAAATGATTTTTCAAAATCAAAGGCTCAAGTACATCTTCCTGAAAATTAGATTTAATCATTAGTCTCTTTGTTTTTTCACATTTCTATGAGTAATAATATTAATTGCTGAGCAACAGTGTTTCCTAACAAAAAATATTGGAAGTCCTGTGGCACATTTATAGAATCTGAGTTATTCTCACACAATTACTGTCCAGATGATAATCACAGAATAATAGAATGGGGGGGGTTGGAAGGGACCTTTAGGGATCACCTAGTCCAACCCCGCTGCAGACGCATATCACCCTCACAGTAAAATAGTTTTTTCTTATAATTAAATGGAACTGCTTGTGTTCCAGCTTCATGCCATTACCCCTGTCCTGTTGCTAGACACTATAGAAAAAAGGGATGGTCCAACCTCCTGACATCCACCTTGTCAGTCTCCTCAGTCTCCTCATTTCTAAACAGCCCCAGTTCATGCAGCCTTTCCTTGTATGAAAGATGTTCCAGTCCCCCGATCATCAAGAAGCTATGTACCACAAATATTTCTCTTTTCAACACAGAAGCTGGAACTTCAAGTGCAGAACATCATTACAACTTTCTATGACTTGAAGGATTATACTAGGATGTTTTATGTTAAATTTAAAATTACCAATACAAAAAATACGTGTCTATATATGGACATGCACCAAATCTACTACTAAATCACATCAAAATGAAACATGATTGTTTTTAAGGCAATAAATGCAGCACTCTTTAGTAAAAGAATCAACATATTTATGATTTTATATAATCATTTTTCTACACAGACTGATTACAGACACTAACCTAACTACAGCTTGTCACTCCATTTTAAAATATAGATCAAGCCTATTATTTTTGCATTAGTTTTTAACAGTGTACATAAATGCTCTGAACGGCTAATACTGTGCTGTATGGAAATTAAGATAGTATATATGGGGGAAAAATGTTGAATACCTGTGCCATTATTTCTAGGATCAGGAGCAAACAATTTTATAGTAATTTTTGGCAACATCCACTGCATCCATAGGCTGACACGTCCACTGGAGACCCCAATATTACTTGTTGTTTGTTCCAGTGTAATGGAGTCTGAGAAAGGAGAATCATCACCACCTTGAAGAGAATCACCCTATAAAACAGATGTAATAGCTAAGGTAAAAAAGTATTGCTTTTCATCACTCCTCATTTTTTTCTTCTGTCTAGACTGATGCAGATGCAAAAATTGTATACATATACATACATTGTATACATATATAATCAGCTGTACCCCTGCAACCCATGGAGGGCAATGGCAGGACTGAGAGCCACCAGCAGCACCGTGTGAGTGCACCCAGACGGGCGAGAGACTGTGTGAGGAGGCGGCCATGGCGCAGGACATGCTGGAGAGCCTGCAGGCTGCAGAGCAAACCCACATGAGAGGCAGAGAGAAGCTGCAGACTTTCAGATGAACGCACGTCGGAGTCGCCTGTGCAGAGCTGCCGTGTGTGTGAGGGACTCTGTGCTGGAGCAGGGAGGAACGGTGCAGAGCCCACCTGCCCTGAGGACAGACAAACGGCAGAAGCTATCAGGAATAGACTGACTGAAACCCCCATTCCCTGCCCTCCTGAGCTGTTCAGTGGGGAAGTAGAAAAAGACACTGGGACAATGGCTCTGAGCTTGGTAAGAGGGGAGGGGTGAGGAGAAAGTGGTCTTAAAGGGCTGGTTGTGCTCTTCATCATTGTACCGCTTTGCGTTGTTTTCTGTTTATTATGTTTCCGGGTTTTTTTCAGCAATTAAGCCCTCCTTGCCCTTTAGGAATTCTCAAGTCTGTGGTACTCGAGTCTAATCGTGGTCTTTTGTCCCTTGATGGGCCTAAACCATGACAAATAAATTCCCCTTTTCTTATTTACAGATAACAAACTTTGACAAAGGTTATATGGTGAAACTGCAAGGTTCCATGACTTAGTTCCACTTGGCACAGTGGGCTTTCCTACCTCTAAACTAATGAAATACTATCATCAATGAAAAAACATAGGCTGATAGGAATATTCTGAGATGCAATGAGAAAGAGGATAAGCAGGGTTATGCATATCTGAAAGCAAAGGAAGAAGGAGCTGGAGGTGCCCAACAAAAGCCGCTCAGTATGGACATAATACTTCTATACTACATATAAATTGCTTTGAGTGTTGGGTTTTTTTCCCTTCCTCTACGTGCTTCCTTGCTAACTGTTAGGTTAGGAAAATTATTTCACAAAACAATAACATAACCGTTTCAGATGTTCATGCATATGAGGAATGGAGAATCTGTGCAACTATGTTATTGTGAAGTAACACCTAAACACAAGACTATAGTATCTGGACCAGTAAAACACAAATGAAAACTTAGATTCAATTAATGTTCAATTATATATACTGACGGTGGCTTTCCATTAATCAAAATGCATGAAAGAAAACAAGTGTATTTCTCATTATTTTTACATTTATTATATACAGCATTAGTGCTTACGACTCTGTTCAGATTACTTGGAGAGCCACACATGACCATCGCTTAACAATCTGTTAAGACTCCAGAAGTGCAAAAGCTAGATGCTATTACTATGAGTTTTCTTAGTAGAGTACATACACATTTCAATCTCCTCATCTGACTTTCGAAAACAAATGAAAGAAAAAAAAATGAGGCCATAGCTCAAGTAAGACAAATATTCAGGCTAAATAATGACTGAGGGAGATGGTATATAGCACTGTAATACTAATTATATGGTGAAATTACACTATTCAGAAAGAAAAGAAATATCCTACTCTTATCAACTTTTAATAAAAATCAATGGTATTTCAATAACATATATAACTGCATACGACTATAAATGTGTGGAAAGAGATTAACTCCTTTCTGCCAGACTGTGACTCACACTTCCCCAGTAAAATCCTTCCTGCCTCTTGCCAGATCTTTTTGCCCAAAGACTCCTATCTTTGCAATTTCTCCTGTCTTTTCCTAAACCAGAATGTGCCTGGGATGACTGCTCTCATCAAACCCTACATGCATTGGAGATGTTGGAGTCAAAAGTACTTTGAAAGGAATGGGAGATCACTTCCTCAGGGCAACTCTGAAGGTAGAAGCCAGACATGGACATTTTACCTTAGGTGAGATCCTCAGATGGATTTCACAGAACATCAAGAAATAGGTTAAAAAGGTTAAAGAGTTAAAGGTTAAAGTTTGTTTACAGTTCAAGTCAAAGTTCAAGTCAATCTTGTTTTGTGGACTGATATGCTACTTTATATTCTTTTAATTCTATATAAAGCATGTAACCTACTCACGTAGCCCCTGTTCTGGCAGCAGGGGTTGGACTAGAAGATCTTTTGAGATTCCTTAGGATTCTGTGATTCTTGTTTTGGTTTTTGGTTTGTCTGTTTATTTTTATTTTAACAGCTGGAGCATTTTTCAAGTTCCTTCTTCCACAGGTACACTTCATTTGCCAAACTGCAACTTACAAACCATGATGAAGGGGATGAGAATGAAAGACAGTCTCCTCCTCACCCTCCATACACTCCCCCACTTTCCCACTAGACATATTCTGAACTACTTTTTGTATGAAAATCAACTTTGTACTATATTTTTGGCAAGTACGTTTCTGATAGTTAAAAATAAGAAAGGAATAGTAAATTGAAGAGACACCGTTCACAGTAACAACATACTTTCACCATGGCAAATTTTCAATTTTATAATTGTGTTCTTTTATTTGAAAAATTTAATGTGTTGGATGTTTCATGCATTTAGTTAACTTTTTTTTTTAACAGAGTTATTTTTGTTTAGTGCTTGGAGCACAGGGATAACTTTGCTCTGTAGAAAATGAGGCTATCACCTTCCCACAATTTACGCTTCTTTTTCTGAAGATATTATGTATTATGCCTCTCAGAGAATCAGCCAGTTGGTAACTTTTGCACAATATTATCTATAAGTGCATGTATCTAGCATAACCTCAGACAGATATAAAAAGCATAATAATTCATGAATGTGCAATGAAATTTAAAAGCAACAAATCTGGAATTGCAGAGAATGTAGCCCCTACCAACTTCCAAGTCTACTAAACCTATGAAGTTTGCAAAAAAAATTATAGGTGTAGGCCAAAATGTATCATTGGAAACCACTTCATTCTCTTTTGAATTCAAAATGGAACAGGCTGTGTATCTGATATGTTCTAAGCAAGAAACAGAGGTGAGGAAGAGGTCAAGGTGCTCTGAGTTTCCATTACTATTGCCAGAGCTTTCTCTGGTAGCATTCCAATGTTGGTTGTGCTTGTTGGATTTGCAGATGTTTCTCACACTTCAGTTTCTGTAGCATGTAAACTGGCTTTAAGAAATTCTATTCAAATTGTGTAGCACACAATTACATAGATGCAGAACAGAACTTCATTTAGTTAAAGCACAAGTAGGGCTTACACATGCTTATATTTCTGGAAGTGAAATTGAAAAAAAACACAGTCCTTGAATTTCTAGGAGTCAAATGGAGGATGTCAATGTAAGACAACATTATTAGAAATAAAAGAATGGTGAACCTCTGGACACAGCCAGAGGTAAGGCTGGGGATCCAACACCTGGACTTGCAATTGGCAGGGTTTGGAACTTCTTCTACTTCAAGGCCTTCAACTTGTTCTACTACAGGGCTTGCAAGTCTTAACCAGAGCCTCAGCTCACTTGTGCTTAGCTTTGCATTGCAATTTTGTACTCAGTTTACTGCATTACCATGCAGTATTCCAGGTCACTTGTGTGTGCAACTGCTTGGACTTGCTAGTTGTGAGTATAGCTAATACTGCATTAAGCTGAGGCTTTCAGTGATAACTTCTTCTGTTGGCAGCTATGCCAGTTGCTGAGCTTATCAACAGACATCCCCAGCTGTTCCACAACATGTCCCTATCAGAGGTTACTGTGCTACTGGCTCAGCTCATCCCCTATTTCAACAGTTCAATGTGAACATTATTTTTTTCTTTTCTGCCATTCAAACAGATGTAAACAGATGAATTGGTCCATTCTCTTTCTCAGTGGCACAAGCACTGCAGATGCTCCTCTGAAGGCAGATGTTACTATATGGCTATCCTTTGGGAGGTGAAAAATGAAGAGACTGCATTTCTTTTCAGCCTTCTGTTAATGGTACTGTAACCAGAACCATGAGCAGAGACACAGGGGCTGAGAAACTAATGCTCTGCAGTAGCTGATATCTTTTTGGTTTTACTTAGTTTTGGTGTGGGGTTTTTTGTTTGTATGTTTTTAAGTGGGCTCAAATTCTTAGAAAAACTAGCAGCGAGAAACTAAGAAGCTGAAGTGAGAAGAGAGATTGTGCTAGTTTCTCATGTAGTTTCAATTTTCATTTGGGATTTTTCAGCACCCAGCGTGGTATTGTTAAATATGTTTATGCATTAATTTTCTACTCTGTTTCCAGATCTACAGAAAAATCAAGCCAAAGTCAGAAACCCTGAACTATTTTCCCACAACTTCTCATGCCAAGTCCTAAAATATACAATTTAATTCTCTCACCAATTGTTGCAAATTGACCAATACACTGAGTTTATTTTCTTAGCAGAATTTATCTTTGTTCATCAGGAAGATCCAAACATATGAGGCCTTCATCCTTGGCCTGTTTAAAGCTCAAGGATGATCACAGTTTGGCCACACTAATGCTATTCCCTATCAAAATAACTTCTGCGTTCTTGCTCAATCACTGAGTTTCCCCAAGGACTAAACACTTCTACCACTGTTTGTACTTAAGTAAACAGTAACAAGTGGCCTGTTGTAGTTTGTACTACCTTTGCTTTTGCTGTTCCAAAGGAGGGATGGTAAAAATGATTAACTGTTTTTAGCCTTCCAGTACTTAAGCCTCTCACTCATGTTTCCCTGTCCTACCATCAACCAGAATAAAATTCAGTAAGCTAGGTAGCTTTATCAACACAGGACTGTGGTGCTCACTATCAACTTGTCAGCATGAAAAGAATTACATGCAGCTTAAAATATAAATCATCCACAGATCACATAAACAAATTACTTCTTTTGCTGTTTAATATAAACAGTTGAGAGAGTTTGCTTTCTTCTGATTTATTTCTAGCAAGTCCATTGCAGCTGAAAGAAGCTTTAAAAACAATCATTTGTCTGCCACAGAAAAAATGAACACATTAACTTTAAAATCTCTAAACTTAAAAAACCCCTGTACCTAGTGCAGCAAAGTATTTTTGTTAGATAGACTTCAAGATTTCAAAATATAGGAACATATAAAGGAAATATAGACTGATAAATTGCAAACTTGTGGAAAAACTCCCTAAATGAAACCTGCAAAAATACATATTATTGTTTAATTACATATTTTATTGCTGTTTATCAGCAATAATGATTATAAAATATATGTTGCATGACGAAATTGTGGCCGATGGACTCAATTTTTATATATTACCTCCACTATTTCTTTCATTAAAAATGTTATTGTTACAGTAGTCTGAGAACAAGTTATATTTTATAAATACAGGACAATATTTTCCAAATCAAACAACATGGACCTAGATTTTCTCCCACTGAATTCTTTGCTATTAAAATTTGACCAACAAGCGAGTTAAAATTTCTAAAGACCAAAATATGCATCTATAAGTAATCAAAATTAGCATTTTATAGAAAGTAATGAAATTTACATTGCATTTAATGAGATTAAAACAAAAGCATTTTTCTAGTCCTCCAAGTATTTACAAGTTGTTTTCAGAACTGCCAGTATCAAGACAGCAATCAGGCAAGGTTTTGTTGTTTTTTCTAGTGTTAGGTCTTCTCAACACTAAGTGCCTGCACTATAACTGCCCCATTTTTATTGCTCCGTTGATGGAATTCAGACTCTGTGGGAAGGGAAAGGATTGTTCCAGTTCCAATGAGCAGCAAAACCACAGACAGGGATAAATCACTCAGGAAAATGGTGGAATGCTGATCCAGTCTTTTCAGATGCCTCCACCTTCCCTTTCCCTTTTACCATTCACTGAAAGCACACCTTTTTCAGTCATCCTCTGCTTCCATCCTATATCACATACTCTCGGTTAACTTTCCTGATGTCCCATTTCCTGTGATAACAATTTCTGTGAGATATTAAAGATAACTCTTGCTTTCCTGTTTCCAAACACCACCGATCCCTCCCTGTGACTCAGATTTTCTGTACCAGTGTCCAAAGAGACCTTCAAGAACATCAAGACATATGAGGCTAACAAGAATTAGGTTACTCTGACATCCACTGCCATGCTTTTACACTCTTTGAAATTGAAATTACTTCTTCAGAAGGTACCAGGAAAATTATTCTGCCTTCAACTGTACTTCATTGCAAAACAATGCAATTGGATTTTAAAATACTCGCTTGGATTTTACTAGTTAGGTTCCTGTGAACAAACAGGGTCTCCAGATAAAAAGTCTAATATCTAAGATAGATGTTATATGCAATGATCCACACTTGGATAGATCATGGAGTACTACATCTTCACCCCGAAGAAAAACTAGGCCATATTGAAAATAGTATGGTGTAACAGTCTGACATCTGCAGCCCACTAGGCAGTTTTGACAGGTAGAACTAGCTCTGTACTTCATAGGAGACAAAGAAATTTAAAAAATCTGTCTACATTTCTTGTCCACAAGGCCTGTCTACTTTGTCTGCTCTATAGTTCTCTGTACAGATGCCACTCACATGCACCCCTGCATCTAAAACAGGGTCCCATGCATATGTGAACATACTAAGGAGGTTATTTTTCTGGAAACAGAAGTCTATATTACATGAATTGTAACTGAGGTGCCCAGCAGACTCAAGTAGTTCAAAGTATCAGCTGGAAACAGCAAATATGACCAGATTCTGTCTCATCTTCACATCCTAGCCTCTTCAAATAAAGGAGAAGCACAATGTCATAATCACGCTATCTACAGCTAGGCAGGTGATGGTAAGTTAGCAAAAGAAAACAAATAAGCTAAGTGATTAATTGTTCTAAAAGGACAAATAGCTTTCCCTTGTGAAAAGGAATAACAGAGAATACTCTTTAGGAAATTTTAAAATACATACATTTTTAAATTTTCAGCAATCCTTACCTCAAAGAACGGGACTGCAACCATGTCATTATGACGAAAACCTAGCTTATGCTTTGATACCAGGAAATATGTTGAATAAATTCAGAGATAATCACCAGCCACAGAAGAGAATGTATTATGGAGATATTGCCGACCATTTTATGTTACAAATTATTTAACTTCTATTGTCTAAGACAGTTTATTAGAAATGTGAAAATAATATATAGCTCATTTTATTATTTTTCACTTGTTGACCAAGTGCAGTTCCCTACCTCTTTCCTTTTACTACTTCTTGATAGCACTACAGAAGTCTCAGGACTGTACGTAGTCTCAGGAACAAAATCATTGTATAGCTCCAAAATACTTTGAGACTTAATTTTATTGATGGCCATCAAAAGATTAAAAAGAAAAAAAAATGCAGGTGAAGTGATGACTACATTGCGTTATAATGGTGGTGGAGTGCTTAAGATCACTTTCCTTATGGCTTAAAAAAACCCTATTTCAAAGAAATTACTTTGTTTATGTTATCTAGATTGTATGAATTTGGTCATGATGGTTCACCTCACACCAGCTGGTAACTTGACATAAAACCAGTCCTAAGAGTGAAGGTAAAATTGCTTTTCTGAGGGTTTTTTTTTTTTTTTTGAGGGTATGCTGTGTTGAGACGTCCCCAACACTGCGTTTATCTTAAGAATGAACTCTGTCTTTTAGTCTCCCTGCAGTCTAATATCTTTATGTTATGAATCTATTGCATATGTATGACCTATTGTTGGTATAACTTCAACTCATCTTATGCATTTTTGGCTCTCTCCTGGAGCAAAAACAAGGTCAATTCATTATTCTAACTAGGAAGTCTGACAGGAGCACTAAGAGAATCACATATCCTATCTCTATTCAGTTGCACAGCCTCCTGTGACCACCCACGCTACTGTATCAGCTACCTGATACAGTGGTGACTCACTGTTAACAATACTCATGGATTTAGATTAACATTGCATTGATTCTGATAGAAGAATTAGCCTTCTTTCCTCAGTAAGATAGAGAAGTAGAATTCCTTCCCATGCCTCAAAATACCATTTTATAGTCTTAGGCACACATAGAGATTAAGATCAGGTACCAGATTGCTCCAGGCAGTTATAAAGTGCTGTAAATTAAAGAAAAAATACATAAACCCAAGTGGCCAATCTTTCCTATATTTAAAGCTGCATACCTAAATCCTTGTGTGACTAAGACAAAAGCACTGAGACACGTGGCAGTTGTGAGATGGGAAGGAACTGAGCTCTAGAAGTAGTTCATAGGTGGAGGGCAACAATGGGTGGATGGACCTGCAGAGAGTGTACAGCTGGGTGATCTGCAGTGCCAGTCTTGGGAGCCTCACTGCCACTGTACTTCTCCTGGTTGTCGATACAGTCTACACACAACAGATCCTCAGTGACTCAGATGTGTTGGTGACTGGCTGACCACTGAAGCTGCTTGGGATGGCTCACAAGCAGCACAGGGAGCACAGATACTTCCAAAACCAGTTACTATTCTAGTAATTCTGGACTTGAAAAACGACTTATGTTTCTCAATCTGAAAATAGTAACCATAATTTTCCGACAACTTAATACTTATTCACTGCAAAGAGAAACAATTCAGGCAAATAATAAACACAGGAGCGATACAGCAATTTTTTACTTTTTTTCTTCTCTCTCCTCTTGTTCCACTAAACTGTGTAATTAGTTCTTCTTCATTAGTTAATTGTGACAAAGCTAGTTTCAATAGGCAAACTATTGCTCCTTCCAGTTCTTCTTTGACTGTACACCATGCCTTTTAAGTCAGAATCTGCATGACACTTTTTAAGAAATCTTACCTCTGTAGTGGTCCCAATGTCAGCAGATGGGCTGCATGTGCTAGTATCTGGTGGAGCAGTACCAACACTACTTTTAACTGGAGAGCTAGGAGGAGCAGGTCCTGTCATGTTTTCCGTATAGACAGAAGATTGATATAGAATTCCTTTCTTCTGAATTTTATTCCAAACTCTACTTGTGATCTCAGCCAGTTCATACAGAAGCTGCACCTAAATGAAAAAAACACACCTTTCTTAATATGAAGCTTTCATTAATGAGGTGAAGAAAAATCAAAATCCTCTACAGAGACTTAGAACGTAGCACATTTGTAATGTAGAACATTTAGAATGTAGAACATTTGTAATGTTCTGATAAGCAATTATATTGCAATTAAAATGATTAACATGGGTTACAGAATAATGATTTTGATAAAAGTAATCTGTGCTTTGTCTAAACATATGGTATGGACCTCATAAAAACACACCAAATAAAATGGTATTTATTTTAATAATTAAACAAAAGTAATTTTTATTTACCTCATATGTATAGATGTTGGAAAAAAGCAAACATAAGCTTTTTGAAATATTAATAATGAAAAAAATGTTAATACTTCAATATCACATTGAATGGTATTAAAATAATTATCCCATGGGCATTTGAAACTGTTCTACATTTTAGGAAGAATATCCACTGTCAAAGTCAATAGTCTCCTGGCATATGTCATTCCAATATTCAGAAACACAGTGTTTAACTTGCACATTGTTTGACTCAGTTCTAAGAAAGTTACACAAGTTTTTTTGTAAATAAGTATTAATCATGGAATTTGTATAACAACATGTGACAATATACTGTATAAAACAAGCTCAGAGAAAGCTGCAAACAATATATAAGCAGATCCACAGCTGGATACCATATCTAACTTGCCATTATAAAAAATGGAAATTCTGATATTTATAGGAACCTTCAGCCTCAGGACACATCTCCTCCATGAAGCTGGGTTCTTATGTGGGCAGAACAGATGCAGAAAAATACTGCTGTCAATCTACATTTGATATAAAACAGTACTTGATTTTGTGCATGAGAGTGTGTAATGAAGTCTCAAAGTGTATGCTAGTCTTTTCTTCAGAGGTGAAGTGCTGGGATTTTATAAAAGCCTTCTTAATTCATCTCGAATTTTTCTTTTGAAATAAGTCTTTCAAGACTTACACTGAGCAGGTCATAGTCTCCTTTGATAGAAAAAAAGAGCATATAAAGGATATAAACTTCTCACTACTTTTTTTCTTTGCTTTTATATACAGGACGACTGACAGAAAAACAGTAAATTTGGCAAAAAGTTCTCTTTAGTTATGCTTTAAAATATTGTGTCTGAGTTACTCTGATATGCATTGGTAACCTCTAAATTACTAATTACAAATTTCTAAGGTTTCCCAAGTCTCTTCCATGTAACTCAGGAAGATCAACTAATAATGTCCATCTGAATGATTAATATAACATTAACTGGTGTTGACACTTTGCTGGCAAAAGAGTATCTAGAAAATGAATAGAATACAGGCACGTATCCAAATCATACATGCTTGCAACCTCCTCTCCCTCAAAATATTGTTTGGTTAAGAAACCTAAGGATAATTTAAGCTATACTTGTCTCGATGAAGCAGGGCTCCCAGAAATTTAATTATGCTACTGTTCATAAAGGCATAAAACATTGTAAAAGAAGGAATGATGCAACTTCTGTTTTTATATATGTTCTCATACATAAGGTAAAGAGTTTTGTCATCAGCCAATCCAACACTGAAGAGTTTAAATCTTATTGAGGTTGCAACATTCATAATCATTAAAGCTAAGAATTATTTATGTTATCAGGGACATTTAAAAAAATTGCCCAGGCTAGAATCTTTGCAGTCACTCAGAAACAGTGGCTATTTCAGGCAGCAGTAGCCATCTCTCTGAACATTGTCAGCAACAAGACAGTGAAGTAATATGACCCTAATACTGTAACCACAGACAAAGCAACAAGTTCACCAAGAAATAAAGGCATATTTTGATTGAAGCGAGATGATTTTCATGGAGATTTGTAAAAAAGTAGAAAACGCAAAGAGTCTCACAACAAAAGCTGATTAAAACGAAAACTGAAGGCAAGCGTCTAAATAAAATTTTAACATTTCAGATAAGCAGCAGAAGTTGTTTCTTTGATTATTTTTAATACACCAAATTTTATGCCATCCATTGTTACTTATCAAAATAGAACTATTTCTACTTCTCTCATTTGTTGCACTGTTTCTAGTGAGTAGTCTTAATACTTTGAAAATTCATTTCTGATTATATTAGAAGAGCTGACATAATTTTAAGGCCTCTCTCCTTTATATGTATTTTTGAGCATAATAATTACTTTTAGTACACTCTATTCAAGAGGAGAAAAATGGTGTGACAAAAATAGAAATTACTGCCAGTATTTGTTAAGAAAAGTTTTCTTCTCTCGCTGCTTCCACTCCTTCCCCAGTAAAACCACACATAACTCAGTAAGACCCCACTGACTACTAGGCAAAATCTTGGCATATGTTACAGCATTTTATACTTAAAAAAATAACATATTACCACAAAATTAAAAGCTACAACAAAAGCCAACAGCCTGCTAATTTTGTACACTGAAAGTATCTATCGATTTTAAAGGGATACAACCATCAGAACATGTTTTCATATTAAGTCGTAACAGCCATATAGTAAAATACTGCACCTTTGCTACCACTTAACAAACTCACTAAGTATCACCTATTTTAAGGCTCTCTTCTACAAACAAAACACAGTCTGCCATCCTAAAGAATCAAGTGTCATAGATACTCTACTGTGAATTTATAATTATCAAATGCTGTTTATGCAATTGTATTTTTCATCTTCTGTTCTTGAACATCTGGTTAAAGAAGACTGATGGGTTTTTCCCCCCTTTTGTATAAATAAGGCAGATGTAAGGGAGAAATACAGTTCAAGAACCTTCATTAAACTCAGTTTGTCTGCATCCTTTTGGTCATAATATTTCAGCAGATGAATAACACCACAATTTACAAGGGCATAATTTACGGCAACAAAATTTGGTCTGACATTCCACTGTACAACTTCATTTTAACCCTTCACTATACTTGCAATATGATTTACATGGAGCTTACAATTAAAATATTTTTAGAGCAAATATTATCTTGCAGCTTGCAAAAAAAATTATTTGATCACATCTTGGGAGGAAAGCTTGAAAATGTGCTTTACTTAATTTTGCTTTTCAATTTCCAACTCTAATTTAGATAAAGTTTCCACTTAAAACAATGTCATTCTGCCTACAAATTAATGCTATTTGTGTATTAACCATATTAACCACAAGATTAATTGGAGATTTTAAAAAAAGTAGAGTTGATCAGATAATTTACTGGAATTTAACTGAGAGCGTACCAATCAAATGTTGGAAACTATTTTGCTACATGAACATCTCAAAACATTTACCAATTCTCTGAATAGCTGCAATATTAAGATGAATTTTGTACAGTTCTATCAAAATTAATACAGAATAAGGTGAGTTCCCATAAGATGTGAAATTATTGCATATGTATTCATTAAACATAGCAATACCACAAAGTTGCAAAGTAAAGCTTTCAAGAGTCTTTAAATATAAATGGAAATCTGTCAGCAAATTTATAATTTTGTCCTTTGCTATTTAAACATTTATAACACAATGACAGTCCTTTACATGTGCAAACACACCTGTCAGCTTTACAACTCTAAGTAGACCTTGTTGAGGCTGTTGCATTGTAAATTTTAGTTTGCCACACCCAGTGTGCAATCTCACACTAATAGCTGTCATCCTAGTGAGTCTGAGCCCATCAGTACAGAAGAAAATGGCATGTAGCAAGAGAGTCAGAAATTATTCAGATGGAAGGCAGTGAATGGGGCACAATACCACACACATTGAGGATAAAATGAATACACAGTTTAAACCACTTCTTTCATTCATAGAACTTGGAATAAGGCAAGGTAAAGATTGCATGTGGCTGAGAAATATTCTGTAATAAGTACACACAAGGGATAACAAAATTACTACATCAGTCACCTTAGCTTTAGTGCTCCCAGATTTATCCCACAGGTCCATAAATCCTTACAAATGTATAAAGGTCACATTCCCTTTTTTTTACTCCCCCATTAAATGAAGTAATTAACAGTGTTTTGTCCATGACATCCTTTGAAAAATCTAACATATCGCTAAAACTTTGGAGCAGACCAAACATGAATGCAGAGCTCCACTCAGGTCTCAACGGGTTTGCAATTCCCTAGAACAAGAGTGTGCTCTCTCCAGCACCACTGGAAATGTTGCAACTGTCACAAAAATGGGATTCAAGACACAGTAAAGATAAGTCAAAATTTTACATAGATAACCTACTCTGTTTGAAACTATTGCAAACTTGATCCAGCTCAGTAAAATGTAGGCTGCACTTTGTGAAATTCTAGCAACATCTTTGCTTTTTAATAAATACAAATGAGGTAACTTTTGTTTACACATATTCATTAGTTTTTTTCTTTACTAAAGGATACCACTGCTTGCCTAAAATCATTTTATGTCCAAAGAATTTTTAGTTCTACGAAAATACAGTAAAAAACGACACTAAAACACTTCAATATATGAAGCCACAGTGACAGCAGAACAGCACTATAGCATTTAATGGTACATCTGCAATTCATTTCACTCCATCAACCAAAAGATGCATTTATACTACAGCTATTACATTTTGAGAAGAGTTTAAATTACAAAACTTGAGAGAGCTTCAAAGCAGTTAAAAAAATTAAGATAGAAGAGACTCTCTTCAACAAAACACAGAACAATTGTACTTAAATCGAGTTATTTTTAATTTCCTTTCATAAATCAATTAAACATACCAACCTGGGGGTTGGAGCATTTTATTTCAAGGGATTCAAGGTCGACATGGAGGCAGACAACAAATGAGTGTCTGGATTCTGGCCCCGAAGCAAGCAGTTTCTGTGAAGTAACAGCTAGAGTAGACGTACAGCTCATTGGTTCCACTAAATTAAGTGTCATCTGTTGTCCAAGAAGAGTATATATACTGAAATGATGCAGATTAATAGTCCATGGAAAAGCATCACCTAATGATTAAAAAGAAGGGAAAATAATTACATAATTGCATAACAAAAAGTAGGCTATTATTTTCTCAAAACTCAGTAAAGGTCTTATCCTAAACACCTTTGAAAGTCTGCAAGTGCAATCAATCTTTAATTTGATTCTATACTTTGAAATCTAAACAACAGCAATAATTTTTTTACATCTTTTTAAAAATAGAAATCCATTAATAATTTTAAAACCCCAAACTGTGAATAAACCTGTAAAACGTAAGTATTTAAAGAATTCTTTTTCCTTTATATGATTTCTGTAAAACTGAGGAGTATCCTGAAATCATTCCCTACTTATTTCAGCACATGGATGGCAGAGGCAGTTCCATTATAGTTACATTATATACTTACATGCATTTACAGGTTCTAATACTGAAAAAGAGAACTATCTTTCTTCCAAAACTTTACAGCTTGCATATCAACAGAACGGTGTCCCAGACTAAGTTCTACCTCAATGCACTGCTTAGGTAAGTGAGACCTTGATCACAGTGCAACTGTTTCCACTGCTTCCATTTAATTTCTTAGAAACAGAATAACGATGAATGTTGTAAAAACAAATTACTAAAGACATACACTGAGCACTCCATTTCTTTTATTTAGGAGGCAGCCTACCATGAAACATCAAGAATAATCAGTGAGGGAACTGGCTCAGTTCAGCTGAACAAGAAAAGGGCTGCAACTTCCATGTAATCCGCTTTCTTTAGATTGTCAATAGATGGGAAAGGAAGGAAAAAGTTCTCAAAGCAAGACCACAGACAGAATTATTTGTGTAGGTCTTTAAAAGATTGAAAGGATACTACTTTAGTGAGAGAAAGTCTTCAAAAGCTCTACCAGTTAAATTTGAAAGGAATTGAAAACACGGACTACGGAAACTGAAGCAGAATGTCTGTTTGACCTTGACTGGAAGCCAGGTGCCCACTAAAGCTTTTCCATCACTTCCCCTCCTCAGCTGAACAGGGAGAGAAAATACGATGAAATGCTTGTGAGACGAGATAAAGACAGAGAGATCAAACAGCAATTACTACCATGGCCAAGACAGACTTGACTTTGGGAAATTAATTTCATTTATTGCAAATTAACACCAGAGTAGGGTAACATGAAATTAAAACAAATTTAAAACCACCTTCCTCCTATCCCTTCTCTCTTTCTGAGCTCAACTTCACTCCCAAATTCTCTACCTGCTCCTCCTCTCTGAGCAGCACAGGTGCACACGGAATGTAGATTGCAGTCACAAGGAATCACAGCCTGTCCAGTTCACCACAGGTTGTGTCTCTACTGCTTCTTCCTCCTCACACTTTCCCCTGCTCCAGGATGAGGTCCCACCCATGGGAGACAGTCCTCCATGAACTTCTCAAACATGGACCCTTCACATGAGTGCAATTCTTCAGGAGCAGATGAGGGTCCCATGCAGGTCCTGTCAGTAAACCTGCTCTAGCCTGGGTTCCTCTGCACAGGGTCACAGGTCCTGACAGGAGCCTGCTCCACTGTGGGCTCTCCAAGGGGTTACATTCTCCTTCAGGATTCATTCACTTGCTCCAGTGTAGTGGAATTCACTCCATGGGCTGCAGGTAGATATCTTTTCCACTATGGACCTGCATAAGCTTCAGGAGGACAATGTGAGTCACTGTAGTCTTCACCACAGACGAATTGTGCTCCAATGCCTTAAAGCACCTCTTTCTCCTCCTTCACTGGTTTTTTTTTTCCCCTTACTTCTTAAATCTGCTATCCCAGAGATGCTACCACTGTCACTGATGGGCTTGGCCTTGGCCAGTGGTGGGTCTGTCTTGGAGCTGTCTGGCATTGGCTCTGTCAGACACGGGGAAAGCTTCTGGCATCTTTTCACAGAAATCAACCCTGCAGTCCTCTCCAGTACTAAAACCTTGCCAGGTAAAACCAATACAATTTTGCATAACAATAACTGTGTCTCAAAGAATTTTGGCTCTGCAGGAGACACTGGACCAAAACCCAAAGAATGCTCATCAGAAGTGAGGAAGACGAGAGAATGAAAAAGACAGAGATAATTCTCATCTTACCAAAAACAGGTATGGTGTGGGTTTTTATTTTCTCTGGAAGTACAAGAGCATAAGAATTATTTCAGGTTTTAGCATTAAGAAAATCTTAATAATTCCATTTATCAGATTTTCTGCTGAGGAAGCTGGGTCTTTTTGTTCTGTTTGAATCTGTACCAGCAGTCCTCCAAGAGAAACCGCCTGCCTCAATTCCAATTAACAGAAAAGTGTCTGGATGCAGTCTCAGATCCAAACACAGCAGGCTGACGAGGATCCACAAATCTCAGCCTAGGCTGAAACAGCCTTCATATTTGCACAGAACACATTCATTTGGAAGATGAGTTCTCCTTCCTATTTCAGAACTGAGAAGATTATTTGGTATGTGGTTTTATTTTTCAAGATTTGGATCTGGAGACACAGATAAGAGCCCAAATTAATTGAATACCCTAGAAATATGAGAGCCAGAATCCAAACAGAACATGTCAGACAAATACATTGGAGTCTCACAGGGCAATAAAGAATTCAAACCAGTGTATATAAACAAATATGAAGAGCATGTTTGCTGCTTAGTGTGCAGTCTATGGTCAAAGTTGTCCTACTGAGAAATAATAACACTAAGAAATTGCACAAATTGAGGACTACGATGATTAAACAGAAACATTAGCAAAGTTTTTAAACAAAAATGAAGCTTTATCCAAACATCTTTTCACTATATTATTTTAGTAAGACTTCTATTGCTTCTTCCATGAGCGGCACCAGCAATAAATATATATGGTCAGGAATATGTAACAGGAGTCTGTGTGTCTCATCCTAAGAAATCATTGAAAAATTCAGTAGCTTTTTTGAAGCTATTGCATAATAGAGAAAATATTTTGGAAAGATTTCAGATAAGAAATTATAAAGTAGTTTGTAATCATTATTTTTCCCAAGTTCAGTCAGCCAAGAAATACAAAATATTAATTATAATAGACAGAAAAAATTCAAATGCAAAGTCAACTGTAATGACACACTTCTAATTACTACGCGTGAACTTTGTTTTTCTCTGTGACCACCACAGTAAATGAAGATCGTTTATATTTCACAGATTAGAAAGAACGAGTCTCTAAAGAAAATACTAAATGCTTTGTTTTTCTCTGTGACCACCACAGTAAATGAAGATCGTTTATATTTCACAGATTAGAAAGAACGAGTCTCTAAAGAAAATACTAAATGCTTTGTTTTTCTCTGTGACCACCACAGTAAATGAAGATCGTTTATATTTCACAGATTAGAAAGAACGAGTCTCTAAAGAAAATACTAAATGCTGCATACATTATCCGCCTTAAAAGGAACACATTGATCAAATTTTAAAAATGTACAGAAACCACAGAATGCTGAACAAATACTGTAGTAAAGATATGGTAAATTTACGGCTATAAAAATCCCCCTAATATCTTAATTTATGTGTTCTTCAGCTGTGTATGCACTGTGTGGCCATTCTGATGTTATACTCGAACTGTTCACCTAATAAATCCTTGTTTTGTTGTTGTACCTATGCTTGTTTTATTAATGTGTTAAAAAAACTATACCTGAATTCATTTCCAGATTGGCTTTGTGAAACTACTTAAATAATAAATTCTAAGTGTCTAAGCATCAAAAATGACATTGTGAATAGGATTTATTAGTAGGAAGGAAGGAAAAGTCAGTGCCACACATCTAACCTTCCCGTCCAGATGTATTACGGTTTTGTAACTTAACTGCTGATATTTTTTACACCAATATAAGTGCACGTGACACATTCACAGTGGAACTAGAGCTCACCTCACATCTCTTATGGGCAAGGTTATAAAAGATACTCATGAAAGACACTTAAAATGGTTAAAGACTCTGCTTAATTACTGAACTACAGCTCTCATAAATATTTATTTTTAATCACTTAAAATATCACTACTTATTTAAAAATCTTGAAAATGTATTCATTAAGATATTTTCACTGCTTTGATAACTTGATAAATTTATAAATACCACTTTTAGATCTTTAGCAGTTGACTGACTCAATCACAAGGCAATTTTCAAAGAACTGGAGAATTTATCTGCTATTTGCAATAGTTGAATCAGACTCCTTTCCTTCAAAGCTTAGAGTTTCCTTTCATTATATGTAATTACAAACTGCTTTGGGTAAACACCTTCTTTGGTAGTTATTTCATGCACTTTGTTTCTTAGCTAGATTTAATGCTCATTATAAACCTTTCCATATGCATGATACAGAATACTGATAAATGTACTTAAAATTATATATTTGCTCTCACTTTCATATTACATTTTAAAACTCATATTGCAGAAGTGGCAGTTGTACACAATGTTTTGTATACAATGATGACAGTTGCACAAAAGAGAATTTTTGTTTAAAATTAGTAAAGGCAGGAAAGAGATCAAGAAAGCTTTATCACACAGATGATCTGGGATCCATTTGCAGGCATGATAAAGGTAGCTTTTGCAGTCTTTAAAAAGCACGTTGACTACTCAGTCTTCATTTCCATTTCTGTACTCACATTGCAGGGTCTTTACATGGATTTCCAGTGTGCTCATATTGTCATGGCACAGACATGCTCTAATTTTCTGTCTCCCAACAAGTCACTTGACAAATTTAAACACATGCTACAAAAACCTGTAAGGTTAACTAATCTGTCATATTTCACAAACAAAAGCCATCTCTCAGATTTGAATGTTTGGAATACCCTGATTTACATTGTCAGTATGTTGCTATCCAAATAAGAAGGTGAATGTGATATCTAGCAATATCAACAACAATTTTAAGATATTTTGAGCACTAGCTCCTAAAATGTATTTCACTGTGTCTAACTTACATTTCTGTATCTGACCTAGCCAATATTTTTACAAAGATGGCCTTATAAAAGTTACCAGTATGAACTCAAAGAGGGACATTTTAGAGGTGCCATCTAGAGATTATTAAAAAAAAGTATTGAAATAGAGAGAAAGCAAGCACTAAATAAAACCACCAGTAGCTAGTTTGAAAATATGAGTGGAGCCAGGAAAAAATTATCAATTAAAATAAATTAAAATTAAAAATAAACTTAAAAACACAGGAAGACTTAATGGATGCCAAAAATGTTCTAATTATTTCTCTAAAACTTACACCTTAACCCAAAGCAAAATTTACTTTGCTTCACGCCTTCAATTTCTTTTCCTATTATAACATTTTAAATTTTTGGAAGACCATTTAGCAGTCCATAAGTCCTAATCATAAAAACATATTTTGTGCAGCTGTAAATTTACTACATTTACCCTATCACCATATATTGGGACCTAAGAGAACATGAAGATGAATTCTCATGTGTTTGAAGCTTCATGTACTCAAGCATGTACAGAAAGTCACATCTCACCCTAAGTAATTCTCTAGACACTTCAGTTCTGCTTGAACTGAGTTTCTAACTGTTTAATTTCTTCTTAGTAACTATTTCACTCAAAGGGCTGCTACAGATAGGGCAGAGATCCTACTCTTTACAAGGTCCTATTCTTTACAAGAAGTCAAAATGGAGAAGACAAGAGGCAATAGATACAAGGCACTGGAAGAGGTTTAATCTTGTTATAAGAAAGAAATTTTTTACATCAAGAACAATCATGCACTGGAACAACCTCCCTAGGTATATGTCGATTTTCAAATGACTTGAGGGTGCTGGACAATATCTTTTTCGCAAAAGTCTAGATGATAAAATCATCCAAAGTCCCTTCCAACCTAAGTTGCTCTATGATTCAGTGATTCTATTTTGATATTCTCAGTAAACATTACCTCATTCATCTATCATTGGATTCATTTGAACTATTAATATACTATTTAATATAATTTAATATCTTTTGTTTGACATTTAGTTGTATTTGTTACTGAACAGAAGTTTAACAGAACACTTTGTACTAAATTAATTTCTGTTCATACGTTACTTAGTATGATCGAGTTATGTTTCCAAATCAAAGTATTGCACTTAAAATGTTCTTCTAAACTTTCCTACCAACTCCAATGACCTCTGAAAAGAAAGAAATCAGAACTCTGAAAACAAATGGAAAGGCCTGATTGTGGGATACTATATAAGTATGTTGACATTTTGAGGTCAATAAATCTCTGAGTAGGCTGCAATATCACTAAATCACTGTACGACCATGTTCCCTTTTCCTCTTCTTGTTAGTTTTCCATTTCTAAAGAAAAATACATGAGTGAGCACATAGCTTTCTTAAAAGTAACCATGCATCCTTGTAAACAAGTCTTTTACTTAAATGCTCTGGGTAAAAGAAGGGATGATTTAAATATATTTTCCAGGAAAAGCAAGATTGAATAAATATAATTTCAGAGAGACAGAAACATGTATATGGGAAGAAACAAAGAAGGTGATTTAAAAGCTTTGGAAAATCTTCTTAGTAATCTGTTTAACGGGGAGTTTTGGCATGGGAGAAGGCAACAGCACCATCAGAGAATCAAAAATATCAAGATTGTAAGAACTTGTGTTTGGCATTATTCCCAGAGCACAAAGCCATACAGAAATTCCTTACCATAGGCTTTATCCCGACCAAGAAGATTCTTTTCTTTCACTAGGATGTTTCCTTTAAATCCGAGTTTGACAAAATTAAAATTACTTCTTACTTTCATAAATGGTTTAAATTACATCATGAGTTTAAAGCAAACAAAATACTTTGGTGGAATTTATTCTTTCCTTTGCCATTATGATTAGCAAATTAGATCATTCACACTGAAAGTTACGAGGGAAACACATATCTCTTTCACTCTAATATTTTTCACCTCTAATATCCTTTCAGTGTTAAAAAACTGTGATTTTTTGTTGCTGTGAGTTCAGGTAAAATACAACAAGGAGAAGAAGGATCTATTTCCAGTGGCAGAACAAAGAGAGTGGGAAAACACTTATAATTAAAATGAATTTCAGATGGCAAGAGCAGGAGTAGATCTTGAACATACTTTTGACTCAATTTTTTATAGAATATCTTTTAAAGTTATGTTTCAGCAATAAGAATGGAGAAAACAATAATCTTCCCAGCAAATGTCACAAAAGCAATGGAATAATTGCTGTATCTCTCTCTCTTCACCTTAGAACAAGTATACAAAACAGCAAAAAGTCTTTCCAGATAATGTATTTCAAGAATACAGTAATGAACTAAATGTATTCATTTTGGCTGGGATAGACTTCATCTTCTTCATGGTAGCTATGTTTTGGATTTGTGCTGAAAACTGTTGATAACATGAAGATGTTTTACAACAGTAACTGCAGAGATTCAAGGTGTTTTTTTGTTTTCACTCTGCCCTGTCAACTAGTGGGCTGCAGGGGCACAAGAAACTGGGAGGGGACACAGCTGGGACAGCTGATCCCAACTCACCAAGAAGAAAAGCAATAAAAGCTTGGGGAAGGAGGACAGGGAAGAACATTCAGAGTGATGGTGTTTGCCTTCCCAAGTGTGATGGATCCCTGCTTTCCCAGAAATGGCTAAACACCTGCTTGCTGATGGGAAGTAGTAAATTAATATTTTGCTTTGCTTGGTTTTGCTCTACCTATTAAACTGTCTTCATCTGAACCCATGAGTTTTCTCACTTTTACCCTTCTGATTCTCTCCCCTAAGGGGGAGTGAGTAAGTGGCTGTGCAGGGCTGAGCTGCCTACTAGAGTTAAACCACAACAACTAACATTTCCATAAAATTTTTATTTGGTTATGAGGCTGCATCTAACAGATGCCATTAAAATAAACCAAAACCCCAAAACTCAAGAGTGGAAGTGATACCTGACTTGCTTATTTCCAATACATAATTTCTTATGAGAGTATCTATAAAACAAGATTTTTACATCAGTATTCCTTTGGAATACTGTTGTAAATCCATTTACTATTTACTTTGATCACTACTATTTTACTAAAAAAACATATTGAACATAAGCAGTTTGTTTTCACTTACTAGGTCCTTTACAGCTTATCCCTTCCTTTTATTCCTCAATCATTTGTGGAATGTTAAAAGCTGATTCTTCCCTCCAATTGGTCTACAAAAGAACTACTGTACTTTTTCTCATCCTTAGCCTATGCACATGTTTCCATGGACAGTCTGTTTCAGAGTTAGAAACATAGAATCATTTCAGCTGGAAGAGACCTTTACGATCATTGAGTCCAGCCTTTGTCCCAGCCCTATCAACCGCTAGACCACTGCCCTAAATGCAACATCCACCCGTGTCTTAAAGGCCTCCAGGGATGGTGACTCCACCACTCGTTCCAAGGCCTGACAACCCTCTCAATAAAGAAATTCCTCCTCATATTCAGCTTGAACCTCCCCTGGTGAAACCTGAGGCTGTTTGCTCTTGTTCTAATGCTTGTTACTAGGAAGAACAGACCTACCTCTGCCTCGCTGCAAGTTCCTTTCAGGTAGTTGCAGAGAGTGACAAGGTCTCCCCTTCTTTTCTCCAGGGTAAACAGCCCCAGATCCCTCAGTTGTTCCTCAGAGGAGACACACTCCAAATCTTTTACTAGCTTGGTAGTCTGCCTCTGGATCCTGTCCAGCACCTCCATATCTTTCTTGTAGAGGGACCCACAGTATTCCAGGTGCAGCCTCACCAAAGCTGAGTACAGGGTTTGATCACCTTGCCAGTGAAGAACATCTTCCTAATGTCTAGTCTGAATGTTAGAGCCAAGACTATTTTATATATTTTGCCAGCAAAGGTGGGAGGACAAGTTCTCCCTAACCTGCCTTCATTCTGTCTTTGCATTCACAACTCACTACTCCCTCCTTTTGTGTCAAATCAACTGTTTGTGGTAACCAATAAAGACAAAAATTGCACTTCTGAATTCTTTTGGCTTCAATAAACATTCAAAACATATCATAGAACTAGCTCTTTGATGATGAGTTTCACTTTGATCTCTGTGGGGCAGATCTTGTCATTAATATTTCTATCCATCAGTAATACATAACATACTGCTAAAAAAGCAGCACAACATAATTTTTTTTAAAAAATGAAGATAATTTTCATAATAGTAAAATAAATGGAAATTGAAGAAAAGTTTAGTTGAGTTCATCACACTACCTTCCTCCAGGATGGGTCTCAGCACAACAAATGGGATTTCCTGCAATGGTTCCATGTGTTTGTGTCCAGCACTCATGATTTTTATCTGGGGCAAGCAGATGACGAGTGTGCCAGGCATACTGGCCTGCCCATGGTACCAGCTTCGCACAGTCCCAGGAATGTCACCCGATACAATAGTACTTGGAGAAGGCAGGCTATCATTTGGAAGGAATACACAACAAGATTGCACTTCAAGCTGAAAAAACAAGAGCAAAAAAGATTTCTCAGAAACATATCATTTTTTCCCTGATGTGGGGTATTCATCCTGGTAGAAGAATCTCAAGTTACTTATCCATGACAGACAATTGAAAATAGTCCTAGCTTTGAGTTGAATTAAGAGGCAAGATGACACAAAATTTTGGAAAGTAATATTTTCTTGTAAATTATGATTGTAGAAGGGGAAAGAAAAATAAATTTGGTCAGTAAATTTGATCAGAAAGGCATCGGTATATAAACCAAACACACATCTATGTATATTTCAACAGCTTTTTACAAAATGCATGAGTCAAAAAATGTTCTCACAATGCAGCCCTCTTCTTTTTGCAATTCATTAGCTTTTGTTTCATTAGCTAAACCTCCAGAACTAATGTACATTGCACATGTTGTTACTTTCTAAAGAATTCTGTAAAGACCTATTGCAAGGAAAAATGTGTTTCACTTTGTAGTCAACAGTAATGAGTGTGTACAAAAAGGTTAATCATCAGATAAACTAGGAAAGTTATAAATTCAGAGAAAAACAGACTTTCAAACAAATGGATAGGTGCACACATACACAAAGGGTAAGGGAAATGAATGAAGTCCATAAAGTTTACACAGCTTTTGTTCTGTTTTGATTGCAAATCAGAAGCAATGCATATGGTTTTTTATGAAACAACATTTTATTTTTTCTGTATTTTAAAGCAACACTGCTACCCTGAAACATTTCTGACCATTTGACCACCTCCTTATGAGCTTCTAGCAAGGCTGAGGGAGTTCAAACCAAAAACTTCTTAAACTTCTTAACTCAGAAGTAGTGTAAGCTGCAGACTGTTAGTCTTCCTTGGCTCTTACTAGTAATATTCTGCACCTGGATATCAAATAGCCCTAGCAGACTGCACACTTGAACATTTTGTTAAACAAGTACACGCTATGATTCAGTTCAGTTCATTTCTTCATCTTCTTTGGAAGAGTCTAGTTTACAGAATGTTGGACACAAAAAGTTATTTGTAGCTATGATAAAAGAACACTTGTTTGCTGTAAACTTATGTAACAGAGGCTCTCTAGACATCACTGAAGACATTGCAGCTTTAAATCAATAACAAAAGTTTTTACTCCATACTCTCCCCTGAAGGCTAATGGTCCCTCTCAAGAACAGTAATTTGCAATAGAGGTGGAATTCCCCAGCACCTAAGGACTTTGCCAGCCTAGTGAGGAAAACACAGATATTCATCTTTATTTTGTCATTTTTGCTTTTGCTTAGACAAACTGACAAGAATTCACTGCAGAAAAATATAAGTAGAATTTTGCAAAAATAAATACATTGTTACATGAAGTCTATGTTTGTTTCTAGTTTTAGAACTGTTTGAGTTGTAAAATGAAATTAATTACATCTTTGATAAGTAGTTTATTGATCCAAGGTTGCAGAGTATACTTTATTTATACTGGATGAAAAGCAATGGTGTATTGTTACAGATGTAATGGATTTGGATTTTTTTTTTAAACTGGTTAATTAGTCATTGTGTCAATATGCAAAGACTTTTACAGTGACACATTAGGTCGTTTCCTTGTCTATTAGCAACAGGTTGCAGGTCAAGCCTCTGTGGGATAATGATAAATAGATGACAGAAGAAATTATGATTAGTATAACTTTTGTTTTATCAGTGTATTTGCTGAGTAAACAGTTTATAAGAAACCATCCATTCTTCATACAAATATATCTATATCTGCTTCTATATATATCTCCCTAATGATTAACATCAAATGTTGCCTGGATATACAAACCATGTGGTAATAATAATACAAGAATTCCACCAACTTGGAGAGTTACTACATCACATTACCATCAGGATCAACAGGAGATGTTTTACAAAGTACTCTGGAGAAGAGATCTCAATACTCAGCAGAGTTTTTACACTTAATTTACAATTCAGTTCAGCTTTGTGCTGAAGATATGTTCTTCTGATTGAACACTGAAGTAGAATCACAACAGTTCCAACGTGGGAAATTCCTGTTTACAGAAGCTGCCACTTTGCAAATAACTGAATGCGAGCTGGACCATGAATTTTGGCCTTCCATACATAGTACTACAGATTTGCTTTCAGATGTGGTTTGCTTACTTGTGCTTCATCTCAAGTTTTATCCGAATAAATAAATTTTGAAAAATATTATTGCAAGATTTCAAAGGTCAACAAGGAACATACAGCAACATTCCACACTGAGGGCAAATCATGCAATTATTATAATTACATACGAAATTTCCAATTTGGACATACTTGCCTAATAAGTGCAAAATTGAATCACACCCATTGAACTTGTCACATGCAGATTCTTCTTACACACACCTATCAGTTTAATAGAATTTGTGTACATTTATCTGACAGAATCTGGAGATCTGTGTAGTAACAAGTTTCAGTGAAGGAATGGAAGAGTGCATCTAAAATGATGGAAATATGTGTCAGACAAAGTGAGAATGTGAGCTACAGGTTCCTTCACCAATCGGAAAGTGCTTTAAAATGTATGTAATCCAAATTCTTAAAATTAAACTACATCAATAGCATATATTAAAGCTATCATATAAATCTTTTTACACTTTTAAAATAACTGCTAAACTGTGTGTCTAAAATTGTGAATTTAATGTAATATGTGACTGATTTATGTAACTGAATATAAATCTGCAGCAATAAATCTTGCATTAATGTAAGGATCTGACAATCCAAGGGAAAGAAAATGAAGTAATCTGCCAGTAAGAAGTCCTCAAGCTGGGGGTCAGATTCTGTTCATGGAAACCATCTGGTTGGGACCCTCCAAGCCACACCAAACACAAATGATCTTTTAAAAAAATATCCTATTCATTAATGCTTCGCAGCTGCACCGAGTGTTACTTCATTTTTCCATGGCAACATCCTTTCTGTTGCAAGGATCTTATTTCAGTTTTGGTAGCAACGTCTTCTTTTGCCAATACTGAACACATTCATGTGTTGAAGAGAATGAATTATTACAAATTCTTGAAACAGAATCACCCCTTATTTTCATTTCTATTATGTCAAGGCGTTTACATGCTAAGTAACGTACACTAATGATAAACCAATGAAGTAAGCAGTATTTTTGCTTCTAGTCTTTAAAAGTGGCACAAAGCATATTCTCTAAGCTTTTACTAATATAGAAGCCTAAAAAAGTGCAATTCCTCTAAGACTGCTGTAGAAAAAGGAAAATATTAAGTTACTGGAATAAATTTAGTATTTTTAGTTCATTTTTCT
Source organism: Urocolius indicus (assembly GCA_013401255.1). Taxonomy (NCBI): domain Eukaryota; kingdom Metazoa; phylum Chordata; class Aves; order Coliiformes; family Coliidae; genus Urocolius; species Urocolius indicus. The sequence continues at coordinate 581,779 of WBNH01003954.1, forward strand.
AAATAAAGATAAGGTTGTTTGATAGACTGAACAATGTAATATATACTGCAGGAGAATTAGATCTTCAAAACTAAAGAGGGTGAGTGGACGGGAATGAAACTAAACAAGTGACATGGTATAGTTGCATGCAATGAAGAGGAACAGGTTGTACAAGAGCCTTTACAGCCTTTAACGATAGTAATAACTTAAGGAGATTCTCTTCTTTAATACACATTTTATAGCAACATAAACCAATTGGAGGCATTGAAGATGACCCACAAGGTGACATTCACATAAAGGTGTCTTCTGGGAAGTGGCCTCTCTCTGCATTGAACATAATCCGTCATACGCTCTTGGCAGAAAGGCTAATGCGTTTTTCTGGGTGTTTCAGGTACAGGATACAATCTTCCAAAGCTGCAAAGAACCACTGTTGCACATCTGATGTAGGGGTTCTGGTGCAGTCATTATCATAAACCCGTACCACAGCCTCAGACATCCAGATTAGCTCCACCCAATTAGACCATCTGCAGTTGAGCCACACATACACTGTTTGTTAGAATTTTAAAAAGCAGGCCAGAAAATCATGTTTTAAAGTCAGACAAAAATGGAAAGCAGAGCATATGAGTAGGAGAACTAAGATGGCAAGCTACCTGTACATACAAATGAGTGTAAGGTGGATCAGCTGCAAGTTCTTTGACCATTTAAAACACAATGTCTTAGCACTACGGTATTCCTACTCTTTTTTAAGAAAGCTTGGTATTAAAAAGTTTTTATTTAGTTATGGAAAAATTAATTTCTGTCAATTTGTGAGAAGTAACTAACTTAAAAAATGATCTTATAATTGCTGAGTAACTGCACACACCCAGTTTAACTGCTGAGTAACTGAGTAATCTCCTGAGAACTGTAACTGCTAAGTTAACAAGTGACAGAATCTCTTCATAACTCATGGATAAAGACTACTGTCCAAAGAACAGGAACTGGAGTCAATCACATTTCTGTTCTTTCAATCAACGTTTCACATTGATTAAAGTCTTGTACGAGTTACATGCTTTAAAGAAAATATTATTTCCAATAATTTCAGGAAACAGTCTCTTTTTTTTCTAATAATTTCAGGGATATTTAAAGACATGGAATATCTGGCAAACTTTTAGATGTAATAATTACACTTTTAGTTGGCATTCAATGCAACTTACTCATTAATTCATTCGCTTTTAATACAGATCCTTCATTGTTCTCACTAGAATTCAGCATTAACAACCAATTAAAAATAATTGTATTTATAGTGCTCCACAATTTTAGCAACTACTAGTATCAAGAATACGTGAAAAGTGAGTATTACCCTCCTACACAATGTAACTGCCAAAAAGACTTCAAGGCTGTATATAAAATTCTACAACAACTAAATAATAAAACCAAGTTTTTATGGTTGAGTATTAATGTAATTTTACTTAAATACCAATAGCTTACCAAACTGGAGTAAGCCAGGGCTAGGGCTAAGCAAGTACGAGTTTTGGATCCAAAGAAAACTTTCCAGTTACCTTGGTTCCAAACTCATTTACTTACTCAAACTTCCACTAAAAGAATAATTCTTTGATGATTTTAAATTATGAAGTTCTGCTTTATCTGATGACAACTCAGACTTTTCTTTTCTACAGTCATGTTAATAAAAGACCCAGGAACATGAAAATAGCTTTAGAAAAAACCTTAAGAGTCTAAGTGCTCCAGCATTTAGCCATATATTTTTGAAATTTACCTTTTTCATGCCAAATTATAAGATACAGGAAATCTGTATTAATTTAACATATTTATATTTGTTTAATAAAATGTGTATTATGTTTAATGAAAAAAAAATCATACTGCATCTGAATGGAAAATCGACATTATCTTCTACACATTGTCTTAAATACTTAGTTTTCCCATTTAGTCCACTATTGAAGGAAAAAAGCTTTATATACACATTAGTGTGCTGAAAAATATATTTTAATAAAACAGACATAGGCATTACTAGCAATAATAAAATGAACAGCAAGCATATCTATATACCCTTCATATCTTGCTACAAAGACTACTGTACATTTTATCTGGAAGCATGTTCTTGGACTTAGAAAAAGTCTGTTGGAGTCTGTTAAAACTTTACACTGGTAACATGTAATGTTCTTCTGGCAAGATATTGTCATATACTTTACCAAATAATAATCAAAGCATAAGGATGTAACGTTTTAAGTGTGTAGGCTGTTGTATGAATTCATAGGGCCATTAAATTTCAACATAGATAAACCTCCAAAATATAATTTCACATTCATAACAGTGAAAATTGAAAGCATGAATATCTTACGAAAAAACCTGTGTTAACAAGGAAATAAATCTACAACCTCAAACATGAGAAAGAGAATCTAATACACAAAAGTCCTCTGTCACTATTCGCAACAATCCATGTATGTAGTGGTTTTGGCCTGAGCTTCTTTAAACAAAGAGAGTTGCCAGAAGCTTCCTCTATAGCTGACAGGATTAGGGCCAGTCAGTTTTAAGCTGGACCCTGCACCTGACCCAGGCCTGGCCAATTAGTGGTGGAGGTAACGCCTCTGTGAATAACATATTTGAGAAGAAGAAGTTGTTGTGCAGTTGCAGAACTGCAGCAGCAACAGGGAGTGAGAATGTGAAAACATCTCCGCAGACACCAAGGTCAGTGGAGAAGGAGGGGGAGAAGGGTGCCCAGGCACTGAGAAGAAGGCTCCTCTGTGATATGTGGTGAAGACCATGGTGAACCAGGTTGTCCCCCTGCAGTCCATGGAGGACCACTGGGAAGCAGAGACCCACTCGCAGCCTGTGGGGGAGGTGCTCACTCCGGAGCAGGTGGATGTCTGAGGGAAGCCGTGACTACCAGATCAGCAGTATATCTACAAATTACTCTGACAAAACATCTATCACTGTCGTGAATTTTCATCTTCCCCCATCTACTTCCCCAAATCTACTAGTTTGAACACAGTATTTTTTCTTTCTATTTGGTAACAGGCAAACTTGTCAGTAGGTCGTCAGTATCTGAATCGTTCTTCAAAACAAATTCACTTTGCCGGTTGCTCATACAAAAAAAGTGTACTTCAAAAAATGTACAAGCAGGGTTATCTCAGTCCTGAGTCAATTTTTCCCATTTATAACAGATCTTACTCTTCATCATGCTCATTACTATTATTTTTATTATGACTCAAACAGTAAGTCTCATTTATATAGGGAGTCTCAGTGTGCTAAGAACCATCCAGACACATAATGAATATACAGTGCTGCCTTCAAACAGCTAACAAATTATCTCTCTTGACTCTCCATCTAGCCATCTTAATCTCCTGTGGTGACAACATTAAGAAAGAAAGAAAGACAAGCAAAATACTTATGGAACAATGATGAAAGAGCTGGCTGAAAACTAAACAGAATTAATAAGAAGCATTTCCTCAACTTAAGTATGCTTTGTGATCAAGGCAAAAGGTCTTATCTTCCTGTTCAGACAAAAATGAAACTTTCAAACTTTGTAATACTCTACTCCAAGTACTTTCCGAATGAAAAAGAAGCAAAACAGACACAGGTTCTCCAAGAAGCCTGTATGTACACACATATTTTTGGTAGGAAGAAGGAAGAGGGATTCAACAATTACTTTCTGTCAGAAATAGAGGAGGTTGTATTTTCTTATATTTAATTTTAACACAAAACAGCTTTGCTAATATATTTTTATGGCACACCATAAAATACCAATGTAATAGAATCTACTATTCAAATCCTAAATATTCTACTATTACAATCCTAAATTATGGTAATTTCTAAGCAGGCACTTGATATCTTTTTGAAAGAACAGATTCCTAATTCTAGCATTTCCAAGCCATGTAGTACTTGATCATGCAATCCTAAACACTGGACTTCTAACGTAGTCTTTTTTTGTGTGTATTGGATGCAAATATAGTGCTACATGAAAACTGCTTTTATTGAGCAGTGATCAAATCTAGAGCAATCCAAGATGAAATTGTTTAATAGTGGTCATCTACTTGTCCTTTAGAAAAGGTAGAAGAGCAGGCAATGAACCATCACTGTGTAACATTATATAGTATCATACACCCCAAGAATTTTTCATACACACTTTCCTCTAACATTTTTAGAAAGGAAAGTATTCTACAAATCTGACTATGGATAAAAAGGTGTAAAGCTATGTTTATAATACAGAAAAGTGTCACAAGCCTTTTTCTTCCTATAATTTTTTTATGGATCTCCCCCTTAGATATAAAAAAGGATTTTGAAACCTAATATCCTAAACCCAAAGCATTCTCTGCTTAATTTATCAACAATCTGTATTTTATTTTTCATTCTCTAAGACTTTGAAACTACTGAAATAAGACAATAAACTTAGGAGCTCTTTTAAAAACCATCTAATAAAAGGACTAGAACATATAAAAAGAATCATAATGCCTGGAAAGACAGATTTTTTTCACTTCCTTTTCATCTTACCTGAAGTGTAAGGCGTTTAACTGCATTCCACACTATTCCAATAAATTCCTTCATTCTTTCTTCGGGACTTCTGCAGCTTTCAGATGAGTTCAGCATGGTTTTCACAGGAAGTGACAAAGGACGAGATTCTAATGCAAACAACAAAACTGAGTTACACAGAGAATATATAACTAAGTAACAGACTGGTAGCAAAGAAAAATATTACTTGTTTTAATTCTAGAAGACATGTTCTCACATTATCTCACTACAGACATAAAAATAGTGTGTCTATTATTAGTTTTAAACTTAGCAATACAATTCTATCAGTTAAGCCTGTTGAGAAATGCAATGAAATGAAATGCTTCAATTTTTTAATGTAAACTGCTAAGAAAATACTATGAAGAATATTTGATCCAAGTAAATTAAGACAGTTTTCAAAGTGTGATAACCTATTGGGTGACAGAATAGCAATCCAAGAGGTTTTCACATTCATTGCTGCCAGTGTAATCAAAAAAAGGTTTTCATTTTCTAAATTTGTAGTAAGAAATGAAAGACAGTCCAAATTCAATTACAGCTTTTTTTTTGTTTGTTTTCTTTAAAGAATTTACTTCACAAAAACTTCAGTATGCTTCCAAAAGCAACAATAAAAAATGAAATGTCATGAAACTTAAAGGTACTTGAGTATTAAATATATCAATGAAATTTAAAGTTTTCTAGTAAAAGAAAAATTTCCTTAAATTGCTAGTTATTTAATAACATGAATACAAAAAAAAAAAAACCAAAACAGAATCATTTAATTGAATATGAACACAGTAGAACTTCAAAAGAGGACAAATGAGGAGATCAAGTAGAACCTACAAATTCATTACAGACTGTATGAGTGGTACATAATTCCTCCTGAACTTTCTTACAGAATATCCTCCCTCTTACATTTTCAGATATTCACTAAATTATTGTCAGCTTCTTTAACATTTCCATCTTTGGCCTACATGTTGCTAAGCTGAGAAAACTGAAAAAAAAAAATTATAAGGTCTTCATGACCTCACAGAATCACAGAATGACAGGGGTTGGAAGGACCTCTAAAGATCGTCTAGTTCAATCCCCCTGATAAAGCAGGTCCACAGATATGTGTCCAGGTGGGTTGTGAAAACCTGCAGAGGAGACAACCTCCCTGGGCAGCCTGTTCCAGTGGTCTGTCACCCTCACAGGAAAGAAGATTTTCCTGAAGTGCAGCTTTTTGCAAAATTATAGAATTGTTTCAGCTGAAGGAGACCTTTAAGATCGAGTCCAGCCTTGGTTCTAGTCCTATCGACCACTAGATTGTGTTTCAGCTTTTGTCCATTATCCCTGGTCCTATCACTGGACACTACAGGGAAAAAGTGTTGCCCTATCCCCTTAACATACTCCTTTCAAATACTTATAAGTATTAATGAGATCCCTCCTCAGTCTCGTCTCCCTGTTCTTATTGTTCCTTTAATAAATTAAACCTTTTTCTCCCCAAGTTAAGCCTGTTTTGCCTGTGATGCTAATTGCTGAGCGATGTCTCCATCCTCATCTCAGCTCACAAACTGCTCATTGTCTTTATCTCTTACTTCTGCCCAGTTTAGGAGGGGGACTGACAGGCAGGAAGCCTTTAGTTCAGGATGAACAGATAAATACAATGTAAAACTACATTCTACAGCATAATTAGCAGGAAATATCAACATCCTACATCACTGAACAAGTGGATTCCTCATGAGTAGAATGTTTTGCACCATTCTACCATGTTTTTTTTTTTTTTCATTGGGAACACCCACTCTGCTAGCTCTCTCTCAATTAGGGGAATCAACTTCTAATGCCAGAAACAAGTATATGTGAATTAAAAAAAAAAATTAGGTGTCTAATGCACCACTCGTTTCTCTCTATACAAATGCAATTCAAACCTGATTCGAATTCCAGGAACATCCACGATAGGTATCACTGTAACACCCTCTACCTGACCAAAAGACCAAAAATACAGAAAGCCTCAAAACCCAATGAATAGATAAGGAACCACTCAACCAGAAATCATGGAAAATAGAGAAGGAACAAAAAGTGTCTCAGAGTGGAAAGAAGAAAAAAAGCACAGGAATAATTTCTGAAAAGAAGAAAAGTTCAGGTTTTTTACCTGTACATGTAAGACCCAGAGTTTTGTCTGAGGGGATGCTGGGACAAAACAATGTCTTAATTCCCATCAGGCAAGGTCATCAGTGGATGACAGTTGCTAAGAGACTGTAGTAGTCTAGTGTGGATATCATGTGTGTTTGGCTAGTCCTCTATAGTAGACATGTAGACTGGATCAGCTCCATCTGTCTTGGTGTGAAGGTTAATCTCCTAAAATAACTATGCTGGTCAGTCACCACTGAACTGAAAACCTAAGAACATTTCCTGGCACTGTAATCAGCCTTGTGTTGAAGCCAGAAGCCAATCAGCAAGATCTAGATAGACTGAGGGGTTGGGGGGAGGTGGTGTGCTGCTTCAGGTTGTAGAAGTTGACTTTCTAAGAAAAGCAGTGTAGAGAAACACAAAATGTTTCTACTCTCATTTTTTTAGTCCCAGATTGTATAATTAGTATTTTCATAAAAATGAACACCACAACTATTTCAATCAACTATTAGTCACTCAGAGGCTGCCATACCATGAATTTCAGAGCACAAACTAGTAATGAACAGATTTTTTAAGAAGGATTGATCAGATCAGTCATGATTGAGCTACCAGAAGCATCAGTTTCCAGAATTCAATTTATGGTTAAAATACAGAAGGAGTTCCAAGTGGCAATCCTGCAAAATTAATCACAAACTTTTTTTCTGGGAAATGACACTAAGCAAAATTTACAGGTATAAATTCTAGATAGAGGTGTCTGTCTTATAGACATATGTCTCCTTCTTTGCATTTTTTTAGCCTACTGGGAACTGCATGCATTATAAGTTTGATCCTTAAGATATTTTTAAGTTTTAAAACTAAAGAGATCTTTGGGGAAAATGGTGCTATTCTGTTCTTATTAATATTCAGTGACCTAAGGAACACAAAAGGGAAAATAAAACTTCTGAAGTGTGAAGATTTGGGGCAAATGACATTTCCTTAAAAACAATTAAAGCAAAAAAGACCCCAGATCAGAGACTCCCACTACTGGGCTGAAGACTACTGATAATCTGTACTCACCATTGATCTCATGCTTTCAATTCCTCCTCTCAATTTATAGCTAGCAACTGAACGACAGAGAGGCAAACGTGATACTGATCTATCTTGTCCCATCCCTCTTACACAAGTCTACTCATTTCTCCTGGCCCACTGTGTGCCTCAGACACCGCATGTGTTAAGAGTGCAGAAGCTTCTTTTTGGTTAGAAAAGGTTATTCTGCTGCAGGCAAATCTGTACTTTCAGTGATCCTCAAGAGCTCAGAGAGCTCATACAGAAAGAGATGGTTCACAGGACAAAACTTATGCAGCAGTCTAAAGTAGGATAGTCTCTCACCATCCCATCATATATCATATGTATCATATGACCTCAGCAAGCTGGGCAAGCTTTCCTTCTCCCATCACGTCGTCTGTCATATAGCTTTGCACACATCAGAACTGAGTTAAGCTGAGAAAAATCCTATTGCAAACTAATCGCAGTTACTAAGAGACCATGACAGTAAAACACATGAACATTAATAGCATTTAAAATTAGAAAGAAATCAAAGGGAAGTGTACTGTTATTACATGTGGCTTTCTGGAAAGATTTTCCTCTGCTTAAATTAGAAGTAGTCTCCATAGTGTCAAAGAATTCACTGGAATTTTTTTTTCCAATATGTATTCACATTTTCATGCATCAGATACGGCTTTTCATCAGAAATAAAAACAAAAATACCAAAGTGTTTGCAACAAATGCCATCCATTAAGGAACTGATCAGGGGGCTAAGGAATTAGAAATGAGATTAAAATGCACTGGAGGAGAAAATTCAAACTTCAAACAACTCTGAAAAAATCTAAATGGTCTGCAGATTATTTGGTTTCTTCACATGTAAGGCAAAACAAAAACTATCTCTCCCCGCCCCACAACCCCATCACCTACTTAAAACTGACTTGCTCTTTCCTATAGACCAGCAAGTTTTGCTTTCTAGTTATAACACTGTGCTAAAATAATAATTCAGAGAAACTTGTTATATAACAGCCTGTTTGTCCTTAGGTTTTCATTCTACTTTTCGTCATAAGTCTACGTATTTTTCTACTTAGAACACAACAGAAATAAACATATATATCTTTACATATAAATACATATGAAAGCATTACAAATTATTCGCACTTTTGTGCATATATATGATAGCCAAAGAAACAAATTCATTTCAAAATAGAATTAATTTCTGTATAATAATTTTGTTCCATGATCCACTATTAAAACATCATGCATATAAAAGAAATTTCAAAACCACAGAAGAATATCATGGAATCATAGAATGATAGGTGTTGGAAGGGTCCTTTAAAAATCATTTAGTCCAACCCCCTACAGAAGCAGGTCCACCTACATCAGGCCACATAGGAACGGTCTTGCAGACCTCCAAGGAAGGAGATTCCACATCCTCCCTGGGCAGCCTGTGCCAGGGCTCCCTCACCCTCACAGTCAAATAGTTTTTTCTTATCTTTAAATGGAACTTTTTGTGTTCCAGCTTCATCTCATTACCCCTTGTCCTGGTGCTAGATACAATAGAAAAAAGGGATGTTCCAATCTCCTGACACTCACCATTTATATACTTATAAATATTAATGAGATCTCCCCTCGGTCTCCTCCAGATTAAACAGCCCCAGTTCCCACAGCCTTTCCTCATAAGGAAGATGCTCCAGTACCCTGATCATTTTGGTGACCCTATGCTGGACTCTCTTGTTAAAAATACTATCTTAACGTCTTTTTTTCCACACAATCCAACTTAAAAGTAAAAAGTTAATCTAAGTAGCAGGCTTTTTGCAACCATTAGGTGTAGCTATAAGTTCTATTTACCAATATTTTCTAAACCGTCAGTATCCACCAGAAACATTTCAGGAATATTCACATTTTATTTTTGTAGTATTATAAAATAAGTTATTCTCAAAAGTCCATTCCTGGATGACTTGATATTTTAACTGTATGATCATCTGTATGTAAAAAAAGTCTGCACTCTTTCTCAGGAGAATTGAGAATAAAACTGCACTTAAATACCTTATACAGCATCAGGAAGTCCTTTTAAGCTTATAAAAATATGCAATACATTTGCCCACATACTGAATAGTCTTTGCATAAATGATTTAATTACTCGGCTTTGAGCATTTTTTTTCATTCCATTTACTAATGGTGCAGATAATAATTACTTTTATTAATTGAGATAACTGAGCCACACAGTCCCAGAAACTAGCCAGAGAAAGTCCTTCATACTCAGGTAAGCAGCAGCAAAGAGGTTTAGTATCTGAATTAGAATGTTCACTCACTGAGTTAGCAGCAAAATAAGTGTTAAAATAGAGGCTTTTGACTTTTTACCCAACGTCTTATTCCAGAGTAAACATATGTCAGTAAACAAAGACAAATGTGATATTAACATTTTTGTGCAAGCAGAAAGGATCTTTCTGTGTGAAAGCAGGGTTTGGCCAGGGAATGGCTATGGTCAGCATTTTCTCCTACCAGATTCTTAACAATTGCTGCACCGTTTCTGGCAAAAAACCATCTATTTAGTTCTGGGAACAAAAATAAAAAAAAAAGATTGACACTTCCATACAAATCAGTAACAGCCGTTCACAAGAAAACTGAGCTACTATGTTAGTAATTACAAAAATGTGTTATATGTGTGTTCATATCTAAAGTCCACATCTGAATTTATGTAAATATTGCTTATAATTCAAAACAAATTTAATACTATGAAGTAAGAATTTCAGCCATTGGATTTGTAAGAACTTTTCTAGTAAATGCAGGAGGAATTCTGCCTCATTTTCTGCCTTTTTAAAAATAAACACTCATACTTTGTCTCTCAACTTTGATGTCCCCACACAGCATGTTTGATACATTATATTGGCTTTGTGTTACCGTCAAGCTGTCCCCACATGCAAGAAAAGGAGATGGCAGGGCAGAAGATTGTCCTGGCTGAACGGGGAGCTTCTGATGGAGCTCAGGAGGAAAAAGAGAATTTAAAATCATGGAATTGTTTCAACTGGAAAAGACCTTTAAGATCATTGAGTCCAGCCTTTGTCCCAGCCCTATCAACCACTAGACCACTGCCCTAAGTGCAACAACCACCCATTTAAACACTTCTAGGGATGGTGACTTCACCACCTCCCTGGGCAGTCCATTCCAATGCCTGACAGCCCTTTCAGAAATTCCTCCTCATATCCAGCCTGAATCTCATCTGGTGCAACTTAAGGCCATTTCCTCTTACTCTGTTGCTTGTCACTAGGGAGAATAGATCAACCTCTGCCTTGCTACAGCTTCCTTTCAGGTAGCTGTAAATAGTCATAAGTTCTCCCCTGAGCCTTATTTTCTCCAGGGTAAACAGCCCCAGATCCCTCAGCTGTTCCTCATATGAGATGTGCTCCAAATCCTTTACTAACTTGGTAGCCTGCCTCTGGATCCTGTCCAGCACTTCAATGTCCTTCTTGTAGAGAGGGGCCCAACACTGGACACAGTATTCAAGGTGTGGCCTCATCAAAGCCAGGAAAAAGTACAGGAAAATGATCAACTCCCTCCTCCTGCTGCATACATTGTTCCTGATACAGGCCAGGATGCCATTGGCCTGCTTGGCCACCTGGGCACACTGCTGGCTCATGTTCAGCCAGCTGTCAATCAACACTCCCGGGTCCCTCTCTACCTGTCAGGAATCCACCTGAGGGTGCTGAAGGAGCTGGTGGAAGTGCTCACTGGTGCTGGTGGAAGTGCCATTCTCCATCATCTACCAGCAGTCCTGGTTCACTGGAGAGGTCTCAGGGGATTGGATGATGGCAAATTTGACACCCATGTACAAGAAGGGCCAGGAGGAGGATCCTGGGAACTACAAGCCTGTCAGCCTGACCTTGGTGAGGGGGAAGGTTACGGAATAGATCATGCTGAGACACATACAAGATGCTCTGAGGCATATACAGGACAATCAAGGGTTCAGTCTCAGTTAGCATGGCTTTATGAAGGGTAGGTCCTGCTCGACCAACCTGATCTTTTTCTATGACAAAGTGACCCACTTAGCTGACATGGAAAAGGCTTTGAATGCGGTCTTCCTGGACTTCAGTAAGGCCTTTCACACAGTTTCCCACAACATCCTCCTGGAGAAACTGGCTGCCCATGGCTTAGATGGACCTACTCTGCACTGAGTAGAAAACTGGCTGATGGCTGGGCACAAGGATTGGCAGGGAATAGAACTAAATCCAGCTGGCAGACAGTCACCAGTGGTGTTCCCCAGGGATCAGTGTTACATCAGCTTAACATCTTTATCAGTGGATCTCAATCTGGATGAGGGGATCAAGTGCACCTTCAGTGAGTTTGCAGATGACACCACGCTGCACGGGTGTGTAGACCTGCTTGAGGGCAGGAAGGCTCTTCAAAATAATTGGCTGGGTTTCAGGCAGTTGTATGAGGTTTAACAAGGCCAAGCACTGGGTCGTGCACTTGGGCCACAACAATCCCATGCAACACTACAGGTGTGGGGCAGAGTGGCTGGAATGCTGCCTGGAGGAAAAGGACCTGAGGGTATTAATCAATAGCCAGCTGGACATGAGCCAGCAGTATGCCTAGGTGGCCAAGAAGATCAATGGCATGCTGGCTTGTATCAGAAATAGTGTGGTCAATAGGACCAGAGAAGTGATTGTCCCTCTGTACTTGGTGCTGGTGAAGCCACACCTCAAATACTGTGTTCAGTTCTGGGCCTCTCACTACAAGAAGGACATGGAGGTGCTGGAGCATGTCCAGAGATGGGCAAAAATGCTGGTGAAGGGTCTAGAGCACAAGTCTGTTGAGTGCATGAGGGAACTGGGGTTCTTTAGTCTAGAGAAGAGGAGGCTGAAAGGAGACATGATCAATCTCCATAACTACCTCAAAGGAGACTGTAGCAAGGTGAAGGCTGTTTTTTTCTCCTGAGTAATGAATGACAGGACAAAAGGAAATGGCCTCAAGTTGCATCAGAGGAGGTTTAGATTGGACATTAGGAAGAACTTTCACTGAAGGGGTTGTTAAAAACTGGTACAGGCTGCCCAGGGAGGTGGTGAAGTCACCATCCCTGAAGATATTTAAAAACTGCATAGATGAGGGACACAGCTTAGCAGTGTGAGATTAGTGGTTGGACTCACTGATCTTAAAGGTCTTTTACAACTGAAATGATTTTATGGTTCAAACGTTTTTGAAATCCGCACATTGAACTGAAGAAATCATGGTGTCATAACACAAAATTCAAACATTTTACTAGTGATAAAAACTCAAACAAATTAATTTTAAATATAGGTATGTGACTGTCCCGCCATCTTAAAGTTACTATAAATCATCTGTGCCTAGAGACCTTCCTTTTAAATAATTATTCCAACAAACAAATCCCATTTATAGAAATAGTAAAATCCTAGTATTTTCAGGCACTCTAAGTAAATGTGCATCAGATTTGAACTCACATATTTCGCTTTGCCTATTTAACAGGAATTTTCTTTCATCTTCCTAAATAAATCATCAGACATATACGTCACAGCAGGCATGAATGAAAAACAATCATTCCGTTCACTGATTAGAAAATGAACTACTAATTTAAATATTTTGGATAATCCACTGAATCCATTGATTTCTCACCAGCCAGACTTCTCACATTTGCCAGGTTTGTGGTTTTAGGTTTTTTTTGACATTCCAACAGTTCATTGTATCAGAAATATAGCTCAGGATTCTAGTTGTACTGTCAGAAACAAAAATCAGTAACTGCATCCAGTTTTGCTAAGTACAGGTCATTTTCTGCCATACTGTACTCAACAGAAAGTTTATAAGCCTCAAATAAATACATTCACACAGTAGCAGATGTCTGTATCCTAAGGCTTCCTCTTTTCTCTGCTTTTAAATAAAAATATTTCATAGTGATTCAGAAGTATCGTGTATACTTTGAAGAAATTCTAAGAATTACTTGAGTTATGCTTTTAAAATAGAATTTCTAACACTTCCAAAAACAACCAAGAAGTTGGAGCTATAGTAAGTATCCAACAGCCAACTCATAAATATGTAATTATATCCACACTATCAAAGGTTAGGAAGTGATTGAAAGGAAAGGTAGGGATTTTTTTTTCTTGCCAGAATTCCTGTCAAAAAAAGGCTTAGGCATTCCCATATTGTATGCATGCAACTAATTTGCTTGTCCTCTAAATCTTTTTGCATTTGCTGGTCGATACAGCAGGTAGAAATTGGCTAGAGGAGCTCTGTCTTTATTAGAAACCAGACAACTTATATGGGACAGACAATATAAAGGCCACCTAAGATAGAGTTTTGCACATTCTTTTTATGACAATATCAGCTATCTGCTTGAAATAAAAATGAATAGTTGACTAGGTGTATCTTAGCACTTAAAAAACTTTAAAACTCTTTAAATATTTCTCTGTAAGAACAAAATATTGAAGTTTCAGAAACATAAGTAAGAGATGTTTCCTAACTGCAACATTTTCACATCCTATCTGTTTCTTTATATGCACATACTGTTAGGCTCCATACATATACTTCTTGCAGAATAAAACATTACTGGATTATCTTCCTAGCTCTGAGCTTGGGACTGATACTCCATGGTAATACTGAAATTGTGGTGGAATTAAATGATCAGTGCACTGTCTGACCTGCAGACCTGATCAGTCTGGTCTATGGAAAAAAGCTGTTCAAAATCCATCATTGTTTAATTCTCCTTTGCAAATGTCCTTGCAATCTGTCCACCAGACAACAAAACAGAGTAACCTCTGGTCATGAGCACTAGACCTAGCGATGAAAACCACTTGCCTACAATCACTTCACTACAATCATTCTCTCATATACTTGATTAAAAAGCTGAAGGGCAGTCACGCCCTATACCATGATCTAATGCTGTTGCATAATAGGGATTAGCTAAATCTTATGTGACAAATGTAGTTTCAGTTATGAAACAGGGCATTTAGTTTTCAGGTGTGTTTCTATGAGGCCAACTCGAGCTGAAAGGCTTTTTAAACGATACATTAAATTCCACATATCTACATATCTTGTGGCTACAAGAAAAGTCAACTTTCAGGATTCTGAGTGTAAAAAAAAATAGTAAACTTTTCTGCCACTCTAAAATAGCTTCTTTCATTAAAAGCATTCCTCATATAATGAGTATGTGTGATGTCACTTTTCTACTGTTACTGACAAATTAAGATGCCATAGTCTGGGTTACACCTCACAAGACAACATCAAATCTGTGTCTGGGATATCATGGTTTCTTCCAAGCACTGTGAAACACTGGATGCCATGGTAGATGCTGGTGAAAACAAATTCCAGTGTAATGGCTCCAGAAGGACCTCACTAGGAGGCAGTAAAAAAAAAGAACACACCACACCACACCTTCCCCACCCTCCCACCTCCCTGGCCCCAGTTTAATCTTTAAGCATGGAAAATGTTATTATGTTTTTCGAAATGAAAACCATTATCATGATTTAATAACTTCATATGAATGAAATCTGGAAGTTGTTTTAGTAATAGTTGAGTACACTTCTCCAATGTGTGAAAACAGGCACTTTGGCTTTTCATTACCTCTTTTTAATCAGCACCCCTGCTATGAGGACAGGCTGAGAGAGTTGAGATTTTCAGATTGGAGAAGAGCAGGCTCTGGGGAGAACTTACAGCAGCTTAAGGGGCATCTAAAGGGGCCTGCAGAAAAGCTCGAGAGAGACTTATTATAAGGGGTGACAGGACAAGGGGCAACTGCTTTAACTCAAAGAGAGAAGATTTAGATTGGATATAAAGAAGAAACTGTTCACTATATAAGAGTGGTGAGGCACTGGCACAGGTCATCCAGAGACATTTTGCACGTAAGCAAGTCCAGATTGGATAGGGCTTTGAGCAACCTGATCTAGTGGAAGGTGTCCCTGCCTATGGCCTGGGGTTAGAACTGGATGCTCTTTAAGGACCCTTACAACTCAAACCATTCTATGATTATTTAATAGTGTGCACACTATTAAGTTATTTAATATTATTTAATAATTATATTATATGATTTATGATATAATAATTATTTAATATGATTATTAATAGTGTGTACAGGACAAATTTCAAGATTACCCTATCTACTGTAGCCTATAATGTCTTACATATATTTTACATATATAGTTTATATGTTACATATGCTATATATGTATTACATATTTATACACACATTTAGCAATCATTTTGCCACTATGCAAGCATTAGAACCATATTTTTATGTATGTATTTCCTACAGGTCTGCAAATCACTTTTTATTGAACTAAAACAGAACTAATGAATTGCTGAGAAAGGGAGAAGTGGAAGTGGGTGGTTGGAGGAATTGAGGTAAACACTTTTTTTTTTTACATACTCTTTCACCTCGCTTGTTCATAGCTATATCATACAAAATTTAAACTCATATCCTCTTCTCTTATTTTGTTTTTGAAGATGATTCATATATAGACACAATTTGAGACATAAGAACAGAAACCTTGGATTTTCATAGAATCAAAGAGTGGTAGGATTGGAAGGGACCTTTAGAGATCATCTAGCCCAACCCCCCTGCAGAAACAGGTCCACCTAGATCAGGTCACATAGGAACATGTCCAGGCGGGTCTTGAAGACCTGCAAGGAAGGAGACTCCACACCCTCCCTGGGCAGCTTGTGCCAAGGCTCCCTCACTCTCACGGTGAAATAGTTTTTCTTATATTTAAATGGAACCTTTTGTGTTACAGCTTCATCCCATTTTCACAGACAGATAACTAAATAAATAGTACTTTTGCTCTTTTCTCATGCTTCATTTTTGGCAAGGTCTTAGCAGCCATTAACTAATAAAATGAGCTCAAGATCAATGTTTTGAATCATTTTGCAGCTGTGATTACAAACTACTTTCATTTAATAAAGAGGGTTGGTTAGTAGTTCTCAAGGGAATGACTGTTAACAGCATGTTAGACTTCTAAAAAAGAAAATGCTTAGTAAACATTATCTCTTAAGAGAATTAGTACTATCATCTTTCATTTGTAATTATCAAACTCTATGCCATGAAACTGTTTTATAGAGAGGTCAAATATATGTTTAATCACAAAAAATCCCCCAACATTTAGGCTAAACTTACAGAAGCTAAGTTTTAATTTTTGAAGTGGAAGCAGTTGAGATGCACAAAAGTTCTTCTTTTGCTTTTAGGATGTTATTTGTAATTTATAATTTTGTTTTATCATTCCTGCATTCACACACAAAAAACCTAACAAAAAAGCAAAATTGCCATTCATGGCATTTCTAGATTTTGAACAATAACATTTTCTTTTAGTAGACTGTCCTGGAGTATTTTTTATTAGACAAAAGATAATGCTCAAGGTGAAGAATAACAAAGGCTAAATACCAAAATTGGCTACCAAGGTGAGCAGATAACAGACTGGGACGCTAATTTTCAGAGCTCAAGTACAAAATTGCTTCTGTAAACTACATGCAGGCTTTTACAAATTAGTAATTAACACAAATTAATCTAGCATCTATTAATGCAAATAGTTGATACTGTGATCTGATGTAGGTGAACCTGCTTCTGCAGGGGGGTTGGACTAGATGGACTAAAGGTCCCTTCCAACTCCTACCATTCAATGATTCTATGATACTGAATGTGAAACATTCAAAATTACAGAAGTTCTTCTAGTGAATTACATCTTTTTTCTTTGTTGGCAGTCTTAGGTAGAATTAACCTCAAAAAGAAACACATCATATGATGTTGATATAGTAGAACAAAAGACAAATATAGTTTAAAAGAATATACTTGGTACAGTCATTTCATTACAGGTAGAAATAAAGGAAATTCATACATGAATAGTAAAAATAAAATAATAAATGGTAAAAAAAAAGATATTTGTAAATGAAATAGTAAGAAGTCTTTGGAATGAAACTATTATTTTACTATCAATGAGACCACGGCAACCCATATAATATTCAGCAAACACTTTTTCTGAGTTTTCCTTTTTACACTCAAAATAACAATTAACTCTACCACAATGGAAAAGATTGTAACCTCAGTTTAAGCAGACAAGATCTTGAAGTACTTCATGATTATCTTGGAATAAACACAAATGCAAAAGGAAAAGATAATTTCTTCAGTGTAGTTCAGGAGGATTACTAAAAGTTTCAGCCAGATAGCAATTTTTGGGGGGATGATCTACTTTATTACTTGTACACATTACTATATGAATAAATAGCCTAGAATATCCCAGAAAGTCACATCACCTCAATTAACGATAATAGTGTTTCACTTTAGCACTCAAGTGGCCAGAAAATGTTCCTAAATTTAATAATTCCTTAAACTCCACAAACAGAAGTGCCAACAAGTTCTTTTTTTCTATGTGAGTTTGAAAACACTGAACTGATTATGCAGAAATCTTGACCTCCATATATGCCAGACTTTAAATAATGTGAATAGACTGGTGGAAATCAAACAGATTATTCACAGTGTATAAAGTCTGATAAAATCATGGACTAAACCACTAAATCTCAAGGCAAACCGCAGATATTTCATTGTAAGCACATCTCCTTTATCTCATTTTAGAAAATGTGTTACTTGTAACGGTCCCAAAGATAGTGCCATAACATATGTTTCAAAATTGCAATTTTGATTATTTTTAATTTCAAAAGTTGTAATTATCTGGGTGAATATATATTTAAAATTGAAAGTTGTTGCACAGTATTTTCACAGCTGATGCTGTTAAGTTGCGGACACATTTAATTGAAGGAGTTTGCAAACGCAGAAAAGCCAGTTTCAATTAAGTGATCATACCTGTTACTGTTTTTGTTTTGACAGGACTGCTGGCATACTCAGAAGCTTGATTTGATTGCTGTCTTGCCAAAGGTGCACTTCCAACTGATGCTTCATCATCTTTTTTTCGAGATACTGACACACCAAGTGGAACAGTTCCTACAGACTGCTAAAAAAAAAAAAAAGTGCCATGTGAACCACTCAAAACTGAAACACATTGATACTCAGTTATGACATTGTCATAAGAAACATGTCTTAATGTATTTTTTAATATATAGAGAAAACTGGAAACAATGATTGAAGTGCTTATTTTGAAACATTATATTCAGACTTGCACTTTATTTTAGTCCTATTACTCTGAAGAAAAGCTCTACAATAACAAAAAGTGAAACATAATTTATTAACTTAAAATACCATGCTTGTTGGCCAAGCAAAATGCACATGAATAAACCTGGATGACCATCAAAACAATTACCTACATGTTTAATGGAAACTCAAAAATTTTAGTCAAATATCAAGATCCTAAATTTTTGCAAAGAAAATTACCAGCCTTCGTTAAACTTCCACAGAAAAGATGCAGTTCTTCATACGTTATGGTTTTGGTTCCTCTCATTTTAAATACAAAAATTAATTATGACCAGTAATGATCTTGAATTGTTTTGTCTTTCAAGGATATCAATAAATGACAAACTGCTCAATACATGACATGGTTCAACAAAATGAAGGCATAAAAATCTAGTTTGAAGGACTGTGTGCCTATTTTGGTAAAAAGTGTGATGGGTATTAATCAACATGGGTTCTGGAAGTAGAGATCTAAAAATTAATTCAGTCTATTGGCTTCGTTGTTACTTTTTTTAATTAACATAAGATAAAAAAGACAAATCCATTAAAAAGAATGGATCCTTAATTTTACTGTACAGTTTGGTTGTTAACACCTTTCTGCTGCATTAGCTGCTATTTAAATTTTAGATGTATCCCAGCTGACAAAAGCAGAGAATTTCTATCACTGATTTTGCAGAAGGTTATCATTTAAAGATGACAAAAGGTTTTTCTCTAAAGATCAGAGATTAGGATTACATGCGTTTAATAATTTTTTTGTGTAATTTAATTTTGTTGGTATTGGAGTGAAAATGTAATCCATATAGATGGGTAATGAGAAACCTCACACGTTGCATTAGGAATCTCTGTGGGAAACAAATTCGTGTGAGGTAGGCAATGTGCTTGTAAATTTTCTCCAATAGAAAACAGACCACTGCATCAAGCAGTGTGTAACACGTGCACTCATGCAAAACCTCAAAACAAACAGAAAAACCATTTAATTGAAGGAGAATGACTTCCAAACGCCTTCACCATTCCAGTATAAAAGTAAATTAAAATAAGAAAGACAATCAACTATTTAATCCAACTCCAGTGAAAACAATCAACTTATATATACAATGGTATGCAAAGTTAATAGGAAAATACTAATGGCAATGACAAACAACCCTCATCTCTCCTCATCTCTCCGATCATACAGTCATCATCTTTGTTTCCAAAAGCACCAAAAAGTCATTCTGGAATAATGTGCCACTTTGGTGTCATCTAGCCATAACAACAACAAAATCCCATCAGCTTTGAAAAGACAAGTTTTACACCACAGAAATACTTTCCATGTGCATACACACAGAGAGTCTGAAGTTCTGTAAGCTCTTGTCAGACATCTTAAAAATTAAGCAGTTTATCTGATGCAACCTTTCATAAGGTAAAGCCATCTGCAGCTTTCCCATGACGGCAGCCATTGAGCCATGATTTGCCAATTCTGGATGAAACATTGCAAGAACAATGACTTGCCAAAGTGCAGTAAGAATTTCTGAAGAATAAACACAGTTCATACAAGACAGTACAAAAAAACTATAGGAAGAAGCTGTCTGAAGAAGCAGTATCTATTTCTGGACTCCTGAAAAAAAAGGATCATTAAAATATAGTAAGTTACAGCACTAGTCATATAGCGAAAAACATCAAGACTATCACAGCCAGACAAAGCTGGAAAAAATTATGACCAAATATTGAGTGCTTGAGTGCTGATCTGGACAATGAAACAGCTGTTTCATCTTTGCTCACTGAAATCAAGCCTGATGTTGCTGTTGATGACACCCAGTACAATCTTGTCAGGTTTTTGGCAAAAGATTTCTGGTTAAAAGAATGCAGAAGATGAAAAGATCAACGTTGAACTAGATGGAAAAGGATCATCAGGATTTGGGGTTTAGCCACAAACTGATGAGGAAATTGTGGCTTGGGAAATGGCAGATGACAAGAGTTCCACAGCTGTACGAGAAGATGAATCTAATGGGAAAGGAGACGTTGCAGGCAAGTTTTATCGTGTTTCATCGCAAGAATTCAAAAAGCTGTCTATAAAGCAATATGAAGTAAACCTTAACATACCTACTTGGGATGTAAGGTTTATGGTTACTAATTGGTAGTGTTACAAAAGATAAATAAAGAAATTTAAAGTATGGAATTGCATCACATTTATATGAGGTTGTTCTGTTGACACAAAGTCAAAATCAGTTTCTGTTCTAGAATACTGACCACAGTCCTATCAATGCAATAAAGTTTTGTGGCAATTATACACTGAATACTAAATTACTAATAACTCTTGTTACTTAAAATAAGAAAATTTAGTGCTTTCCAGTATAATTATGACAATTAAATTTTGAAGTATTGGACAAAAAACCACAGGAAAGCTATCTTTTTCCAATTTTAAATTATATTCACACAAATAATCTCACACATCAAGACTGTGTACACAAAACACACACATACACAATCGATGCAAGTAAGTAGATCAACAGATACAGATTATATCTTTTTTTTGTTTTACTTCATACTGTATGGTCGGTGTGATTTTGGAAGTGATAAGGATCTAAAACCAGAGAAATACCCAGAAAAAAAAAAGCTAAAAAACAATCTGCCAAAAATACCAGTTCCCAAGTATTTCCTGATTTATGTGAAGACATGAAGCTAAAATATCCTATAAAGAGGATAGAGGTAAATTGTCCCTGGTAGAATAAATTAGTATTTTTATTTTACATAGGTATTTTACTTTATTATTTTACTTATTTTTATTTTACTTTGGTATTTAAATATTTTATTTCTGAATTATAACTTCCCACAAATGTGCAGCTGAAAAGGCTGTAGCCAGATCTGGAAACATGAGAAATGCATTGTAAAGAAAACTTGTTAAACTGAGCAGAGAAGTAACTTCATTTTCAGGGATGCCTATACAGTCATCTCCCTAATAACAAACCAAAGGCAAAAGAATATTCCAAGACAGGAACTTAAATAAAGGAAAAAAAAATGAAGCACTGGCCTGTGAAATGTTGAACTCAGAAGTCTCAGCCCAGACATCTTTGAAATAATACCAAAGCCAGTTATCCCATACGATGGATGCTGCATGCACATAGAGTGTGACAGGTACGTGTGCAGTTTTTCACAAGCAGTAACCAGCAATTAAAATCACGGAAGTCTTTGAAAATGGGAATCATGGCAGTTCTACTCAAGACGTGTTTTCTGAATATCTAAGACCATTGTCATGCAATCACTATCTGTGCCAGAGAGGAATATTTACCTATGCCGCAAGACTGATCAAGATGTGCCAAACTGCGCTCCAACAGCAAGATATACCATGCTTACCTTGCAATAAGTTCTAATATAATGAAACCACTATTGTTACTTGACCACAGAGTTGCATTTCACCTAAATTGCTTCAGAAAGCTCCAACTAAACTAGGAATTAGGCTTAATTGTAATTTAAATATAAATTAATTCATTAATTACTCAAAATTAATTTCTAATTTTAAAGATTAGGCAAGCCTGTCCCCTGGGATTCACAAAAATCCCTTCTTTCCTGGCATATGAACTTGCTAATTCAAATTAAATTCTGTGAATGCTTCAGGTAGGAATTTCAGGTATGCTCAAAGAAGTGATCAGCTGGGATACAAGACCAAACACAGATTATCTGTATTCTTTCCAAACTTATGTAATGAACTGCTATCAAGAAACCTCACATTTTTACCATTGATGAAAGTGGTCTATCAGCAGTTTCAGGGAGCTTCTGAAAGCAGACAGCACAAGGTTGAAGTCTCACGTAGCTTTAGTTTCTTAAGTAAGTAGTTAGTTTCATTCCCACATCCTTCAGAAACTTAATCATGTTCCCTGGGGTAAGAAGTGACAAATCTAAATACGTATATAAACAATGCTTTTGGCCTGCAAGCAAAATCCGAAATCAAAACCTATTGTAATTTGAGAAGTCTCTGAACAAGAAAGTAATCATGTATCACATGAATCACAGAAAACATGCTTGTGTATCAGTCTTTCCTGCCATTTATCAAAGTAGAAGAGAAAGACTAGAACTTAAGAAGGGCAACACAGCTCTGGCCTGTACAGTCAACTTTGACACATGGAATAATCTTAAACTTGGGTACTGAAACTCACTCTTACATTGTGTCATTCATTACAATTCATTATCATAATTCTTTGGCTGTTAAAGACACAAAGATTCTGAAAGTCATCTTAAACTAGAACAAATCAGAGGAATTACTTGTTCTACATTAACTTACTGACCAAGAAATGATAAAATAATTTCACCTTAGGCAAACATTCCAGAGAGTCCTCTGGTGCAGAGCTCTGAATGAACAATTGCCCAAAGCATACCACCAGGAGCTGGTAATATCCTGAGCTCACATCAGCTTCCATAAAGGAAAGGGTTTTCTAACACAGTATAATTTCCAAGATAACAGTAAAGAGAAAATAAGCAGGGAAAAAAAAAAAAAGAGTTGAAGGGAAAAAAATAAAGGACTAAACTGTATTGCTTATGACTAAAACGGTAATCTACCTACACAACTGATTAAAAATTATTGGTCTAGAATTGGCATACACAATTTTCCATAGTGTAGATGTTCATGAAAATAGACAAATTTGGACTCTGGAATTATGCGTCAAGAAGAGTTTGGCCAGTAGGTCAAGGGAGGTTGTCCTCCTTCTTTACTCTGCCCTAGAAAGACCACACCTAGAGTACTGTGTCCAGTTTTGGGGCCCTCACCTCAAGAGGTACAGGGAACTTCTGGAAGAAGCCCAGCAGAGGGCTAGCAAAATTACTAGAAGACTGGAACATCTCTCTTACAAGGAGAGGCTGAAGGACATGGGGCTGATTAGCCTGAAGAAGACTTAGGCGAGATCTTATCAACACTTAGAAATACCTAAAGGGTGTATGTCAAGAGATTGGGGCGAATCTTTTTTCTGCAGTGCCGAGGGACAGGACACAGGAAATTCCACTTGAACATGAGGAGAAACTTCTTTCCTGTGAGGGTGAGGGAGTCCTGAAACCGGCTGCCCAGGGAGGTTGTGGAGTCTCTTTATCTGAAAGTTTTCAAACCTACCAGGACACGTTCCTGTGAACTGTCTGAAGTGAACCTGCTTTAGCTCGGGCAGGTAGACCAGGTGATCTCCCTTCCCACTCCTGCCATTCAGTGATTCTGTTTGGTTACATTTCGGGGCTTTAAAACACAATAAATCTGGAAGAAGTGCAATGTCTTTTCCACACATGCACAAAGAACAGCCAAAGAAAATGACAGAAACATGCAGTCATACATATTTTATACTTACATAGATCTACAAGTACATGTTTTTGACAGTTTAGTCTTCACTAAAATTAGTCATTAGAAAAGCACTGACAAGCCATGAAAGCTTTACGGGCATATGCATTTAAGGAAAAAAAAGATCACATGCACTCATTTATATATTCACTGCAAAAAGTATCACATACTTGACTGTCTCATATCAAAGTACAGCTAAGGCTTTCTTATGAAGGAAAAAAAACTCTTCAAATATTTATCTGTGCAAAGATAAGTAGGGGCTTTTATAAAAGAGTAAATATATTAAAAATATCACTGATTTATAGAATAGCCTCATCTGAAAAAATCTTCTAAAATGATCAAAATAATATATTAAAAAGTATTTCAAAACTACTAGAAATAAGAACTTGCTGACAAAAGTCACATCTGAAATAATCTTTTAAAAATAGTAAAAATAAATGTTAAGTTACTGGAAACAAGGCATCTAAATGTGGCTTTGTTTTTCTTTTTTAAGATGTAGGAAATGTTAACAAGCAGGAAAGAACATACATACAAGAAGTCAGTCTTGTGAATGTCACTAAAGTAAATAATGTGTTTGAAAAGGGGAAGAAGTTGCTGTGCAGTTGCTAAACTGCAGCAGCAAAGGGGAGTGAGAATGTGAAAACATCTCTATGGACACCACGGTCAGTGGAGAAGGAGGGGGAGAAAGTGCCCAGGCACTGGAAGAAAGGGTCTCCTGTGACCTGTGGTGCAGCCCATGGTGAGGCAGCTGTGCCCCTGGAGCCCATGGAGGCAACCAGGAAACAGAGACCCACTCTCAGCCCGTGGAGGAGCCCATGACAGAGGGGGTGGATGCCTGAAGAAGGCTGTGACTCCGTGGGAAGCTCACACTGGAGCAGGTTCCTGGCAGGACCTGGAAGTCTGTGGGAAGAGAGGAGCCCATGGCAGAGCAGGTTTGTCGTCAGGACTTGCGATCTTGTGAGGGACTGTGAGGGAAGGAGAGTCCTGGGAAGAGGGAGGGGTGGGGGAGGTGTTTTAAGATTCAGGTTAATTTATCTCCCTGTTCTGATGGTTCGTTAATAAATCAAACCATTTCTCCCCAGGCTGAGTTTGTTTTGCCAGTGGCACTAATTGCTGAGCAATCTCCTTGTCCTTATCTTGACTCACAAATCTCTTGTTATATTTCTCTCTCCCTTGTCCAGTTCACAAAGGGGAGTGATATTCCGACTTTGTGGGCACTTGGCACCCAGCCAGTACTAAACCACCACAATAATTTTCTCCAGAATGTTTTTCATCTACTCTTTTTGAACTGAAGGAGAACAAAATAAAAAAGTATATTTAATTTATTCTTTATTCTTGCCATATTAGGTACTAAAAAGTTTTAAAGAAATCCATTAGCCATTAGAACTATCACATAATAGATTACTAACAAGATGGCATGCCAAATTCCATCTTTCTTGACATATACACCAAGTATCAAGAACTGGTTATCGCGGTTTTTCTTTTAAAATAATAATGTGGTGTAAGTATCTTAATAGGCACAACATTCAGAAATTGATGAGTTAAATCATGTCCAAGATGTCTCAAGCTTTTAAGTCAAAACCTGAGGATTTTGAAAGTAAGTTTTGAACTGTTGATTGATGAAGTTTACTCCTTGCTCTGCTCCAAGACTCATTTTATCTCAGCATTATTGAGAAATAAACTAATAAAACTTAATAAAACTAATAATAACTTAATAAAATTAATGCAAACAATTGCTGACACAATATTAATAAATATCATGTCTTGTGTGTTCTGACTTTTTTGGTTTTTAACCTTTAGAAAAGATTTCTGGTGTTGATCACTATACACTGTAAACACAGTGCAGTGCTCCAAACAGGAAAGATGTTTGACCAATAGTGTCCTTTTCTAGACAAAGCAGCAAGTAATAACTGCCACACTCATTATCTGGAAAGATCATCAACTGATGATGAGGTGAAAATATTCTCATGATAATATCTTTTCCTTACCTCTTCCTGTCTCTGTTAGCAATTTATGAGGCTTTTTTCCTTTTCTGACACTAAAAAACTGTATGTTCTTCTCTTTGGACATTATTCACAGCTTTTAGATATGAAATCAACATAAAACATTTTTTGAAAAATGTGTACAAATTGTATAAGTATTATGCATTCTTAACCAATTCCTTGTGTTTACTTGAGTTTAGAAAAGGAAAGGAGCAGGAGGGCAAAAAAAGCCAAAAAATTTCAGTGTCTATGGGAAGACACATTGCTATCAAGTCAGGAAATTCATGAGCTTTTCATATTGGAAAAGACTGAGGTACCAAATGATTTCTTCACCTTAGTCTTTACTAGCAATACCAGCCTAGAATCCCAGAAACTGGGGAAAAGCATGGAGCAAGGAAGACATACCCTCAGCAGTAGAGAATCAGGTCAAGGAATACTCAAGCATACTAGACATATATAAGTCCATAGGCCCTCATGGGATGCACTCACCGGTGCTGAGAGAGCTGGCAGATGTTATCACAAGGTGACTTTAGATATTCTTTGAACAATCACAGCAACTGTGAGAGAAGGAACAGGGCAATAGGAATATACAAGAGGGCAAGAAGGAAGATGCATCCAGGGAACTACATGCCAGTCAGTTCTGCTTCCAACCTTGGGAAGGTGAATGAACAACTATCCTAGAAACTCCTTGAAGGCACGTGAAGGACAGAAGGTGACTTGGAGTAGTAGTTTCAGCAAGTGGAAGTCATTCTTAACCAATTTGGTAATATTTTATGATTAAATGACTGGCTTGGTAGACAAATCAGTGGATATTGGCTATCTTTACTTCAGCAAGGCTTTTGACACCATGTCCCATAAAATCTTCATGGAGAACCTAATGAAGCATGGGCTGAATGATTGAACAGTGGACTGCAAACTGGCTGAATGGCTGGGCCCAGAGAGTGGTGACTAGTCTAGCTGGACTCCAGTAAGTACCAATGTAACACAAAGTGCAATTATGGGTCCAATCCTGTTCAATATCTTCGTTAATGGGAGGAGTGGTTGACATGTCAAAGAGTTGTGCAGCGTTTCAGGGAGACCATGACAGAGGCCTCATGACAAGTGCAATGTACTGCACCTGAGGAGAAACAACCTCATGAACTAGTATATGCGGGGGGCTGCTCAGTTGGGAAGCAGCTCTGACAAAACGGCGTTGGTGAACACATCTCCATATTTTCCTTTTACTACAAATTGTTTCAGCAGTTTCCTCTATTATTACTGGGAAAATTTACGAATTATAAACTTGCAACAAAGATATTGGCTTAAGGACCTTAAAAGCATGTGATGAAAGCTTTGTGCTTGCGTTTTTTATATATAGACTTGTTCTTTCATTTATGCCAAATCAAACCTTGTAAGAAACGTTGCTATGTATTATTCAAATCCTGTCATGCCCCTCAGAATGGCTTTACACTGATTCATGTTCAATATCACCACTGGATAAGAGGTGGTAACAGATAAGACAACAGACACATTAGATGCTAATTTTAGAAAATGCTTTCACTTCAACAGAAAAATTTAAGAGTTACACCACATATTTCTGTTAGCCATGAGAGAAATTTAAAAGCAAAATTCAGATTTGTTCAAGCACTGAGTGCAGGCCTCATGGATCTTTAGACTTCAATATTTTCATTGTTTCTCTACTTCAAAGAGGACAATGGAAAACTTATAGATGTGTATTGAAATTCTGAGTGGAGAGAGAAAAACAAGTTACATTTACATCCATTTACCCTAGAGCTCTGACCATATAGCCACAGCAGCAACCACTCAATCATTATTCAAATACGGAGTAGCAGCCACATTTTGGGATGCACTGTCACTCTTTAACAAAAAGGTAATTTGCTGAAATGCCATTCAGTGAAAGCATCTGCCACCAAATAATTTCCCCACATTAATTCCCCCACTTCAAGGGCCCAGTGTGACATTTCCCTTCTATAATTATGAGACAAATATTGAAAAAGTCTTACATTGGCTACTTAATAACTGACCACTTATAACTGAGACAGAACATGAGGCTACACATATCACTAGTTTTCAGTTATGACATATTTAAGCTTTAGAATATTCTACTGGTGTGCCAAACAAAAGATAAAACAGTTTAAAATCTGGCAAAATCTGTGTTATTTCCAGGTAAGGAGTATGAAGCATGAACATAATGGTCAAGAATACATCAAAGCAAACACTGTGCTACACAGCCTTAACTTTTTGTATCTTTTCCAAGCACTTTGTGTGAAAATATGTAAACACATTACATATAAAATCTGTTACAGCATTCACTTACATCAAGCATATCATGTCAGACTCGGATAGCTTATCATGTCTCAGTAGTTAAAACTAGTTGCAAATTTCTGATCCAAAAGAGGGACTACCAAAAACATTGTATTTTTTAAAAACTAAATGTTATAAATGCGAATGTTGGAAAATTCAAAGTTTAATATGCAAAACTTAGCATTTTAAATAATTCCATATAAGATCAACTGTATGTGCAGCAAACTACAAAAAACAGGGTGACAGAAAACAAGTAGGTGGAAAAAGAAGGTGCTACTAGCATATAGAGAACAGAAAGTTTCATATTCTCCCCCCCTCCTTTCCCTCCAAAATTACATACCTGCTGAATGTGTCTACTAACTCGCTTCTGAGGCTGGTAGATAAGCCAAGTATAAAGGACTGGATCAACATTAATTGCTAATCCTTGTACACTGGACAAGAGTACTGCACCTACACACCACAGAAAAGAGAAGAAAATGTAAACTGTCTGCTAAACAATCTCCATGCACGTATTCATTTGTAATGCATACAAATGATCATTGATGCAGACTTTTATTTGGACAGGATTTACATATATATTTTTTAAAACAACAAACAAAAGTAATAATTAAAACTCAAACTTCAATAACTTCTTGAAAGTAAGAAATTTGCCAGCACTCCCAGTGTTATGGATACACACACACACACAAAAATATAGAACTGCATTTTGATTTTGCTTATTACATTTTTTTTCCAAGAAAAATGTTTGTTTTCACAAAGTTGTGTGTACCTGAATACATGCAACACCCACTTCCAGATTCTCAACCAACACAATGCAAGAAGTGTGTTAATGAGAATCTTGACAGAAAATAAAGACAATATAATTTATGACCTCCCCAGTCTCAATAAAGAAAAACTTGGTCTAGGACAGTGGGTCCAGTTTAGTTAGTATTGTGTCCAAAGCTGGTCAGGATCAATATTTTTTATGTCAATGAGGTCATGAATATTCTTTATTGGACCAATTACATACAACAAGGCAAATTTTTTAACTCTGATAACACTTGCAGTCTTGGCACTTCGAGCTCTTAAGATTTTATTCTAAGTTTTACAATGCATCTTATTTCTTTAAATCTCACTTTTGCAGTCCTAGAATTATTAAGCCCTAAGATAGGGATACTATATATTAATCTCTTAAAATAAGCTTCTAGTTTTCTTACGCTTGTCAAGAAAAATTTATATGGGAAACATTTAAGCTCAAAACAGGAGAAAAAATTATCCTCAGTATCCAAAAATCTGAACACACACTTCAAGCCAAGCACAATAAAACTCAATTTATGAAGCACTATTTCTGTTAAATCTGCATTAAAATGTGATGATGTATTAGCAAATCCTTTGTTTTAATCGTACAAATAAAGTATCTATGGCAGTAGAACTTAATTGCAGAGCTGTAAAATTCAGAAGCAAAGGATTAATGTAATACGAAGGCATTGATTTTCTTTAAAATGTGTGGCAATCAGTAATAGGCAGTTATCTTTTCTCATAAGTTTTGTAATTTTACAACCAATTAATAAATAAATAATGAAGTAAATTCAAAACAGACACCCTAATTACTGGAAGATCCCAGAACCTGGTTCTAGAGATTTACAGTAGTTCTGCAATTCTAAGAATTATGCAGCAATCTGAATTTAATAATAAATTGCAATAAATTCAGAGAGCCTGTCATGCAATTCAATGTCCTTTCCAAAAAAACAGCAAATACATACGTCTCAAAACACAAAATGAATCACCAAAATCGTAAACAAGGAAAAAAAGAGCGATAAGTTATGAGTTTATTGTATACATCAAAATTTTAAACTCAACTGAATTCCAAATGGCAGAAGACCCACCAACCCGGGATGACGCAAACAAAGCCTGATGAGTACAATGGGAAAATGGCTGTCAAGAAATACACAAAGATAAATCATCTGCCTAGCACAGGCTTGGAGATGGAACACACACTGTGAGGAACTCCTATACACAGACTAGTCTACGTGATCTGATGGTCTTAAATGTCAGTAATAAACCTTAGAAATAAATCTTTCATTTAAGGCAAAGCTGATATCAAGCACAAAGTAAAAGGGTAACAATCAAGTAAGAGCAGCAATGAATATGTCTTGCAGTAGTATCTGGAAATGACTAGAAAAAGGAAGCAGAAGGTAAGAGGATTGATAAAAGCATATGCTAAAATCATTAGCTTTTATAAGATACTGGCATGCCAAAATAAGAGACTCCTGCATCTTTAAGAGATACCGCCTGTTGTCAGTAATACTTAATGAAAGGTTTAATGTATGTGATATGACAAGTAGGATTCAGAGACCTCCCAAAGAGTGAGGAATAAAGTCATCCTACAGATAAAGTCAACAAAAAAATCCCACTTCTATAACCAAACTCCTGAAAAGAGAAAAAAAAAGTGTTACTGTAGCACATGATTCTAGTTACTCCATTTAGTTTCTTGTTTACTGCAAAAAATTAGCTAAAACTAAGTTCAATACAATTAAGTCATGCTTTGAACTGAAACTATCTCTTCAATTAAGTCACATTAGCACAACCCACATAAGACTCTGAAGTAAGGGAAAACAGTCAGCAAAACAGTTTATTTTTCTAGCTGTCTTTTGTCATTGATAGCTTGTGTCTGGAAGGAAAAAAAAAAGAAGGATAAAAGTAGTACAAGTAGTCAGATAAGTCATTACATTATTTGCCTTCCAATTTGACTGTCAGGTAACTCCTTTCAAGCCACTTCTGTCACACTGAATTACTGAAATTTACTGCTGTACTTACTACTCAGCCACTATAGTCAGAATAGTTTAATCACCTGTGTAAAGTTGATTTCTGTGTAACAGCTTTCTTCAAAATAAATACCAATACAGTCAAAGTTTCTCAGATTTGCCTTCTCATTGAAGTGCAAAACAACACCACCTCTTAAACTTGTATTTTCTTGCCAAGGACCGAGAAAACTCCCAGTTTTCAAGACAAATCTCACAGACGTGAGGACCAAGCTGTAAGTTGGCAGCATAATCCTTTCACATCTACCAAAAAAAACCCATAATTGCTGTTTTATCTCTGTCAAAATGCAAAGCTCAAGTTTCCTGGATTTCATTAAGACTGTGGTAAAATTCATTTTCTCCCCTCTTCTCCTTTTAATTAAATTTACATTACAGAAAAAAATGGACCTTAGTCTCATACCATACTAGGTTTCCTTTCCAGATCCTAGTTCTTGTGAGAGTTACACATTACATATATCTAGTAAATGATCTGAAAAATAAGAATTGAACCCAACACCACGCTATCTTTGAACATTTGACAATTTCTTCAAAGTCGCAGTGTCATTTGCTAGGCAAATGATTTCTTTTCTCCCCTACTTTCAGCTCTCTCCTGAAGGAATGAACCAAGGGAAGCTGCAGGTGGTTGTAGAAGAGAAGGAACAGGAGACAGCAGCACACAGCTGTGCTTGGCACTCTCAACCTGCAGACCAGCTTCTTGACAAGCTTCCTTGGACAATAACAGCTGCAGCAACAGCACTTATCTATCCACACGACTGCAGGGTGGGAGGCACGGAGAATAACGTAGGGCCTCCCACACTTAGGTTGTCTCTACCACCACTTCCTACTACCTTCGGTGGTAGGGTAAGAGCAGGGAGAAGAGGAGTCACTAGTCTGGGGCTCTAGCCCTACCCTCTCCTTCAAAAGACAAATTCCAGCATATAATGAAAGGTTTCATTACGTGGGACAAAGAGAATATGTCACACTTCTGGTGAGGTAGGACACTTGGGGAATATAGCTACAGAGAAAAAGTAAGGCAGTAATATGGGGCAGTCGAGCAGCAGAGTGGTGGTGCTGAGGGATGTTCAGGGGTAATGAAAGAACAAGAAAGGGCTTAAAATATCACAGAGACAGGAGAAAAGGATAAAGGGTGCAGGATGATGAAAGAGGAACACAGAAGCGAATGAATGCTTTAGGAAGGAGGAAGAAAGTGACAATGCTTGTCTAAAAGGCTGTCATTTTGGAGATCTACAAATCTTGTGAAGATTAAACTACATTTGGGTGAAAAAAAAAACAGGAAGAGTAGACAATAATAGTCAAGTCAAATTTACTTATGGAAACTCAACATTTACACAACAGTAAACAGAAACTGTGATGCACTAGACACTGAAAAGCAACCTTGGTATTTATGTGCAGAAAATGTATTTTATCTCTGCAACAATGAAGGATGACCCTGGCAGAATTCTTTCTAAATTCTTCTCCATGTGTATGCAGTATCCAAACACATATATAACAGTATTTCCAGTAAAAATTTTCAGTAACGTGTCTTAGACATTCCCCTATAAAGTGAGCTGAAAAATCTCTACAGGAAACTGAGGCTTAAATTATAGTTCACATACACTTTCTATTGGGGAGGGATTACAAATATGAACAAAAGGAATGATCTACAATAAAAATTAATTCTGACAAGTTAAGTTGGTTTTTAGTAACTAAGTAACTAAAGAAAATATTACACCATCTTGCTATATAAAGTCCACCATGAGTTATTTTAGCATTGAGCTTGGGACTCCAAGATGTTTCTTGACATACGAATGACAATCAGGTACTGATACAGGTTGTGTTATCATAATTAATTTAGCATCTAATTATTTTAAAGGATAAAAGGTAGAAGAAATAACCTTTTTACTTATTATCTTACTGCTCTGAAGGGCATTTCCACTAAGGCATACCATAAAAATGCAGATCTGCATACTACATCTAAATTGAGAGTTCTTTTTCATAAAAGTATATAGGTAATTAGTTCTTTCTGTGAGTTGACTGAGAACAGATGCATTGTAAATCATTAAATTCAACTCTTTAATTTTAGCCTGGGAGTCAACTAAGGAAAAAGAGTGCTCTTTACTACTCTGCTTACTGCCAAAATGGCTCGCTTACCCACATTCCAAACAGGCTTTACCAATTAGCTATCCCATGGCACCACAGCCATTTTCAGTCACTTCCCAAGCTGAAGAATGAGAGATGAAGTAGGAGTTAGAGGTTGCAGTTACACAGCATAAAAATTAAACACGCAACCTTTTGTCCACTTTGGAATATCAATGACAAGCCAACATGATTGTCTTGCAAAATAATCATCTTATCTAAGAGATGGAATCCTGCATTTCATCCTGAATTGCTGAGTCAGACAAGGGAAACAGGTATCTCAAGCTGCATTGATTCATGTGACTGTTAAAAATTATTTTTACGTTATATCAACTACAGTAAGTTATTAAATTTTGTCTAACTACTGAAATATGTCTGCATGTCTTCCTACTCAAGATTGACTTGAATGATTACAGATGGCCTTTTGTGTAAGCATTATTCCGATTTTATCTCAGAGTAAAACTTCCAAGACTACTCTACTTTCACAGTCTCATGTTCACCAAGCACTTAAAATAACACTAAAATCAATTAGTTTAGTTGCTTAGACAAACAGTAGAGTATGTCATTAAAACAGAAGTATTGAGGTGACACTGTCCCATGAGCTAAGGTGCTTTTCATCTGCAACATCAAACACAGTTGCTTCACACAACACTCATTATTTGCTCAAGTATACATCCACCACAAGATTTTAAGATTATTCCTTTCAGGTTGTTTTGTTTTGTTTTGTTTTTTTTTTTTTTTGTTAATCTTTTGATCTTTGGAAACTTTCAGTAAGAATATACTTCTACTGCTAACATCACCTTGTAATTCTCCCAGCTGAGGTTTATAGAACAAAAGCAATACGCACTGCAACAAAAGTGGTCAGCACCATTATTTTTATTTCAAAACAGAGAAAGTGAGTCAGAGAAGTGAGCTTATTAGATCATATAGCAGGACAACGGGACTCAAAAACAGAGCTCAGATGCTAAAGTTATGTTCCACAGCTAAGTACCTATGGTAACTAGTAGCGAAAATAAAGGTAGAGCTGTGACTTGTGCTAATCGTAACTTTAAATCACATGGGCCTAATTTCAACTGAATGTTCTGATAAGCCATTGTCAGGACTGAAGAAAAGAAATATCTGCATCAGTATGCATATCCAAATACTCACAAATACTGAATTATAGACATAAACATAACATAATGAGGCAAAACAGAAAACCACTGAATTCAATGGTTAACAAAAAGTGCTATATGTAAGGTATCATTTTCTAAAGTACATTTCTGCAAATCAATCTGAAGCAAGGTGTATCAAATCAAGGTGTGGCAACCTTCAGTTATCTCATCTCTGCTCTTCAATGTTAAGAATGGGATTGAATTCATTTAGTATTTTGTCTTTCTTACTATGGAAAAATATTACAACGTGCTAAGATGAAAATTGTCACACAAATGGTAGAACGTTCCTAATTAAATTGTTTGCTATATGTTTTTGATGGAAAAAAAAAGAGAGGAAAAAAGGATCTTGAAAGGCTGTTTTTTTTTTTTTCCAAAAAATTCATTTGAGCAGGACCTAAATTTCCTTTTGAGAACAGAGCAATGTTGGTTCAGTTGAACAATTTAACAGGTAATAACAATCAATAAAAATAAGCAATGTGCAGGCAGCTGTAGTATGCAGAAATGTCAGAGTTATTGGGATGATTACTGAATTATCTCTTTAAAAACATAGCAGCTATATTCCTATGCTGCGCTGCATAGCATCTTTTCCTTAACTTCTAGGGGTTTAATACAAGAAAATCTCATCCAAGTTATCATTCCTTCATGTTCACTTTTAAGTCCTGTTTATATCACTCCTACTACTCTGTAAATATGAGAATGAGTCTTGAATGATGGCTTGAAATTCAGCTGACATAATGGACTACACAGATAGAAAGGAAGGATATATATTGATGACTCAAAACCATACTGTTAGCATGTGAATAAAGTGGTACCACAGAATTGTTTAGTTTGGAAAAGACCTTTAGGAGTATCAAGTCCAACCACTAACCTATCACTGCTAAGCCCACCACAAAACCATGTCCCTGGTCCTGCTGGTCAAACTATTTCTGATACAAGCCAGCTTACCATTGGCCTTCTTGGCCACTTGGGCACACTGATGACTCATGTTCAGGTGGCTTTTGATTAATACCCTCAGGTCCTTTTCCTCCAGGCAGCTTTCCAGTCACTCTGACCCAAACTGTAGCATTGCATGAGGTGATTGTGACCCAAGTGCAGAACCCAGCACAGCTTGAACCTCATCCGCTTGACCTTAGCCCATCGACACAGCCTGTCTTGATCACTCTGTAGAGCCTTCCTGCCATCAAGCAGATCAACACTCCTGCCCAACTTGCTGTCTCCTGACCAACTTGGTGTCATCTGCAAACTTACTGTAGGTGCACTTGATCCCCTCATCCACATCATTGACAAAAATATTAAACAGAACTTGCCCCAATACTGGGCCCTAGAGAATGCCACTAGTAACCATTTTAGAAAACACGAAGTGTTTGGAACACCACTTTTGTTTTTTTCATCGAGAAATGGAGAGAAATATGGTGTTCAAGTTGGCCAGAGATTGACTCAAAACGCAGGGTATCCTTGGACGCAGAGTCCAAGCAGAGGCTGTTATGGGAGACTGATCAATGCAAGCAGGTATTCAGAAACTAAGTAGTGCTTACAACTAAATGCTTCAGTTTACAAAATGGTCTAAAAAAGTCTGGTCCCCTTTGTCTTACTCTCTCCCCTAAGTAGCCCTAAAAAACTACC
Organism: Urocolius indicus; assembly: GCA_013401255.1. Classification (NCBI taxonomy): domain Eukaryota; kingdom Metazoa; phylum Chordata; class Aves; order Coliiformes; family Coliidae; genus Urocolius; species Urocolius indicus. The sequence goes on from WBNH01003954.1 coordinate 617,751, forward strand.
TAACATTTGATGTTATAGATCTGATAATCAATCTGACTCTAAGCCCTTAGACTGTGTTTATTATGAAAATTAATGGATAAGATCTGCTCTGCTAGCATTGCAATACTTTCTCTTATGAAAGAGCTACGTCTCAGACTACCAACAGTTCTGCATCTGAGACCATCATATTTACATGGATGACCAAGATGACTTCAGATCTCTAAATAATGCCATAAAATACATGAATTGATCATACTCGACCAGGTTTTCAAAATGCTAACAAAGATTTGAGAATTTAGGTTGGTTAGCTGTGCAACAAAATAACTCAAACATGTGTTGTAAAGTCAAGGCTGTTCCTTTTAATTTTCCATATGGAAACAGTACAACTTGCAGATGCTCACTCTTATGGATCAAGACAAGACCGCACATTCCATTAAAGGAAAAAGTTATTCAATGCTATGAAGAAACTAATTTTTTTGTTTTCTCTACTTGGCTGAGACCTCATCGACCTTATTTTACAGGCTCTGACAGCTATTTTTCAGGACTTTCAGTCTCACTTGTAAAATGCAGTAATTCCATGAAATGGATTTCTGATCAACTACTGAAAACAGTTTCTCAAGCAGACTAGAAATAAAATGTTTATATGAATTTTTTGACAAAAAATAATTTTGTTTATTCCTGTATTTAATGGACTGAGATTAGAAATCAGAACAGTAGGGCAGCAAATCCCTTCTCAGGAGTCTAATACCACTTTTGGATCATATTCTATTCTGCCACAAAAAATACGAACAAATTTATAAATAAGGAATACAATGGTTCAAATCTATTATTCTTCTAAGGAATCAACATACATGAGGGCAAAGTGGATTTAGTGATGTAGTCTACTAGAATTCATTCAAGGCTTTTAAAGAAATTATAAAGCATAAAGAGGAAGTTAAATAGATAAATAATTTGAGATTGGGTAAGTTATTTAGTAGAAAAGAAATGGTGATAACATAGTAATTATCACTATAGAAGAAAACAGAGTCCTGCAGGGACCTGTGCTGCCCAAGACATTCCAGGAGATTAATGTGATGACCAACTCTGCTGAGCTATCCAGAGTAACCAAGAATACAGCAGACTGAAGAACTCCCAAGTATCCTACCTGATTCAATGCAAATAAATCTATTTTTCCTACTAGTGTCATTCCCTCATAACAACTGAGCTAACTGCTTTGACTCAGAAAATAAGATTTCTGTTTATTCTAGGAAAGTGTTAGCTTAATGTTCAGTAGGAAGGGAGGAAGGGGCAATAAAACAGAAATTATCATCTCTTTCACTGCATAAATCCATTGTGTATACAGATACCGAGAACGCTGCATGGAGATCTAGTCAGTTAAAGGGGTAAGTTTTAAGCATTCAAACCTGGAAATTTCTGTTTCACAATACCATTCACTCAGCATTTATGCTCCCTGACTCACTCTATGCCCCATGCCAAAAGCATTATACATTCTCCAAATCCCAGAGCAGAGAGCACTGAAATAAAAATGCATATACACATGTATCTTGAATTTCACTTACTGGTTAAGTCATTTTCTTTTCTTCATTTTTAAAAGATTGCCTATTTTATACAGCCAGTTCCAAAGCAAATGGGTTTTGAACAACTTCAAGCCCAAACCACCTGGATGCGGACCTCCAAGCATTAGACAAACTGCAAGAGCAGAACTTCTTTTCCAAGTGCAATATTATTTGAAGATTTTTATGATTACATTGTTTTTCTACAGTATGTGTACAAATGTATAAGTTCCAGCAGTAGCTGCACATAACATGTTAATTGATGACACCAGGGTTTCCAGATAGGTAACAACTGAGTTCTAATCATTGCAGACAATCCTGCAATACACTTACATTTTTTTAAATCTCCGAATTCCACACAAAAACTTCTGCACAGAGACCTACATCTGAAGGCCAAGGGGCCATGGAGAGGCAAGCATTTGTCAGTGGACAAAGACTTATTGCAAGGAAGTGAGGGGAATAAATATTTAGGTAGAGTGATTGCTGAAAAAAATCTTCCAGTTGGTAATGCAGGAGCTTTGTCCAAAAACTACCTCTGCATTGGTATTCTGAACGATATCAGGAAGATTGTTTCCTTGGAAAGGGAAAGCCTCAAACTGCCTGTTTTCCTAAATTAACTTTATTCCTTTCAGAACAGGACTACAAGAACACTGAAAATCAAACAAGTCTGTACCTGCTAGATGGTGGACTGAAACTGAAACTGAAGCATCCTGATTGACAAATGACTGATGTTGAAGATTTAAAGTGAGCTTGAATGCGTCAGTGGAAAGTTTGCATAATATCAGAGTGAAGATCACAGATGACTTGGGTCTTTCTTGCTCTGAATGAGGATGTTTTCAGTAAAGGATAGACAAAGCCAAAAAACCTAATATGACCTATGATTGTTTAGCATCAGGCTGATCAGGTTGCAAACTTCCACAGTTCCAGGTGAATAGCTCATAGGGAACAAGAAAAGACTGGAGAAAGCGAGAACACAAGTATCAAAACTGTCTTAAACAGGCTAAGTTTGAAAGGATTAGTCATAAAGAACCATTCCTAGACTTGTGGAGTACATGTAAAGTTTGAGATATGGCAGGAGGACATCAGAAGTGCAGATTTACTTTTGTCTTTAATGGTCAAACTTTCTCTTCACATCATAATAAAGACATCTATACACATAATCATCAGCCCAGAAAAACAACCAGGAAGATGACATTACCATTATCAATCCCATTCAGCTTAAAAAGGCAGAAAATAGTTGAGGTCCGCTCCAAGGCTTTGAAATCATGAGAAATAGATCTTTGCTGTAATACTTCATCTCACCCATGTCCCAACCAAGGAAGAAAGGATGACAAGCCATCATCTCTCTCCATGCAGAGAAAAGTATGAGTCGTTATCACAGAATAATTGAATGGCAGGGGTTGGAAGGGACCTTTAGAGATCATCTAGTTCAACCTCCATGCTCAAGCAGGTCCACCTAGATCAGGTCGCATAGGAACATGTCCAGGCAGGTCTTGAGACCTCCAAGGAAGGAGACTCCATACCCTCCACGGGCAGCCTGTGCCAGAGTTCCTTCACCCTCACAGTGTAATAGTTCTTTCTTATATTTAAATGGAACTTTTTGTGTTCCAGCTTCATCCCATTACCCCTTGTCCTGTTGCTAGCTACAACAGAAAAAAAAGGGACACCCCAGCCTCCTGACATCCACCATTTGGATATTTGTAAATGTTAATAAGATTCACCCTCAATCTCCACTTTTCTAGACTAAACAGCCCAGTACATACATTATCCAAATGTATGACCCCTAACTAAGCTATTAGATATTGTTAGTTCATAAGCCCTCTCAACGTTTCTGCTACGAAAATCAGCAGAGTGCAGCTTTACTATCAGTTTAAAAACCATGATTTTATGATCTGTAGACAGTTAACTGCACCGCAATATACATTACCACAATGATATTGGGATTGCGTCCACCCTTTCTCTGTGACCAGATTGGTAGACCACTACCACACCATTTGTTCATTTCTGACACAACATTATGAGAAGATTGTGAACTAATGATATAGTAACTAATCAGCAATGCCTCAATATATCTCCTTCTATGTGATTTTTCAATAGAATCTCCAGTTTGTTACTGTTATAATATGCATTTGAAAGTAATGCCATCAAATGCTCTGAAAAGTGCCAGGAAGTTTCTCAATTCAGTTCAGCTTCTGTATTTATAAACACCTCACTATTGTCTGCCAAAATGTTATTTCACAATTTCTTACAGCAGTTTTCCTCTGAGAATTGCAACAGGATTCTTCCCTTTTGGCAACAGGGCATCAAGGGAGTTATTTTCATTCCTTCTTCAGAATCTGAACATTTGTAGCGCTGTGACTATGGATACCAACTGGTCTTGCACTTTAAGTTATAAAACTGAAATCTCTTCAGCAGGATATGCCTCATGTGTCTTGTCTTAAAAGTAAATTGAAAAATATACAGCTATGGTTTCTGTTCCTTTTCTTAAACATTATCGCTTTTCAAACACGATAGGAAACACAGGAGAGTCACACAATGTCTTAGCTGCTCAATTAAAAAGTATATACCCCCAAACACAGAGGTTGAATAATAAGAAAAATAATCTTAGAAGGCAATCATTACAGTAGAAATGCCACATAAGATTATGCTTTTCTATAGCAGAAATATAAGTAGAGGAAGAATGGAAAATTCTATATCTTCTAAGTAGAAAATCATACATAAATAATATATTCCTTTGTATTGTTTGCAAGAAGACTTCATGCTCTATACCAGTCATTCAAGATTGCAATAAATAGCACATAAATGAGTTGCCAACAATCATCCAGAATAAAAATAGCCACAGCATGTTACACTGACAAAGTTGTGACACTTCAAGATAGATGAAGTTACACAGGCAGTTCTACTTCAAATTATATTTTTTTGTTTTTTTTTTTTAAATATGTTCACACCAACAGAAACTTGATACATAAGCTCCAGTTGAACACAGCAAAGTTTATTTTAAAAACAACTTTGAAAAACACTAAATTTGTACTGCTTGATTAGTTAGTGGGAAAGTTTTAGATACTAATAACATAAAATGGGAAGGCTTTTTTTAATGGACAGTCAGTCCTTTTGCAGCTGATGTTTGCATATGTAATAATTTCCAAAGGGGCTTGTATTCGTGAATGACAGTATATACACATTAAAAATCCCATTTTATTGGCTCTCTCCTAATCTACACAAACAAGGAAAATGACATTTTAGAGGTAAAGTTAATAACATATTAATACCAAATTTGAATGCATTTCTGCAAGTCTGTTAAGGATAATTTGATTTTCATTTTTACCACTGATAGACTTGCACCTGTTTCATAACATGGAAAAGCCTTCCTCAACTAGGGAAACCTACATTTAAGAAAGGAGAGAGAACAGATAAGCCTCTCCACACACACTGCAATAATTGTTGTAAGACACAAAGAGGCATGGACTAACTGACATCTCAAATGTGGAACTAACTGTTCACAACTAGAGAAGAGGAGCCAGCTTCAGAAAGTCCTGGGAATGTGCTGTAGTTTCAAGATACTCTAGAAAGAAGATTTCAAATTAACTATTATTGAAGAACTTTTTCAAGATATACAATGTACTGCTAACTGAAAAATGCCCACATAGCATAAATACCACAAAGAAATGCCTTGTTGGTGCATACCGTGAAACTGCCAAAAATTCTTACTGAACTTATGTATCAGTGTATTGAATGCACACAGTGCAATGTGGATTCCTTGCCTGTAGCTTTGTTTGTTACTTCTTTAACTTCCATCTGGGATGCTAGTTAACTCATCAGAATAAATAGCTTTCCTTTTATAGTAGTCTTGTAAATAAACATAAAATGTAGAAATAAACAATTACTTATTAATCACAGATACAGTCATTGTATATGAAATATAAAATTACATCTTTACTGGTATTCGTTTTATCTCCTTCTAGAATAACTTCATATATACTGGTTACAAAGAGGAAATGATACGACATGTCCTCTAATTATTTGTTAACTTCCTAAACTAGCATTTATGCTATTAGAAATGTAAAGTAATTCATATATTATATTATGACAGTCACTATGGATGTTATAGATGGAGATTAAATTAAAATCTCGGATTGGTATGGGAAAACCCACAGCAAGTCTTTTACAGATATGAAAAAATTATTGTTACAAATGTCAGAAAAGAAAGAATCCGCAAAGCACCAACATGAGTAATACTGAAAGACACTGTTTATCATCCTGCTTTTATTACTGAGATTCAGTTTGAGTATTTTAAAAGTATTTGAAAAAACTGAAATAATCTTCCAGTTCATGAAGGTTCCCAGGTAAATTCAACAAAAATCTCCAAAATATTGAAATACTGAATTATTGAAGTAACTTTTCTCAGCAATACAATGAATGATACTTTGATCACCTATAGACAAATAACAAAAACATATATTTAGAAGTCAGATAGAAGGCATAAAATCAATTTAAGCTAAAGGTGCTGTTTAAATCTTAACAGCACAGTACGGTTTAAATGTTATGAAATATTACCAAAAAAAAAAAAAAAAAAAAAAAGGACACATTGCATTCAGAATACCTTAAAGATATTCAGACTGTCAAACTAGTTTATTGTAAAAGCTGCTTTCTTCTTCTGCTGGAAACAAAGCTGTGAGCTTCCAATACAACAAGCAGGAAAAGTTGGCATTTTTTCATCAGAAATTAATGAAAAAAACTACAAAAAAAGCCAAAATTCATTACATCAATTGCTACCTTCAGTGAACGGGGAAACAGTTATTTAATGCTTACTAGTTATTTCAAAATTAATGCATAATTTAGCTGATATAGGACCAAGATAGTCTTCTCAATATCAGCATACTTGTAAACTTCAAATGTACAATTAAGGTCAGCTGCTATTATATGAAAGATTCAGAAGAGCTAGATGTGCATTCAAAAAACTGGAACACCTCATACAGTAAACTCATTTTCTCTCAGACTTAAATATGCATTCTTGAATGGTGTAAAGGCTTATAATCACTATCTTCTCACGCACGGGGATCTAATCAGGAACTTGTAAGGGATAGGCTTGCTAAATCTCATAACTAATATTTTTAATTAGAAGAAGTATGTATTTGATTAACTACGCTTCCTTTATACTAAAGCATTACTTACATAATGATGTAAACGTATCTATTTTCAAATCTGGTTTTTAACCTCTTCGATCACTGATAAACCTTTTAAGAAATTTGAAACCAAATAAAGTGGGATTACATACATTTGATTAATTAATACGAAGTGTTCTTTAGCTCAGCCAGTGCTTTAAATCACTTCCTAGCTTAACTGAGAGCCGGAATTTTACTTTCACTTTTGGGCCTAAAACAGCACCATCACTATCTAGTGGGCTACTATTTACAAAATAAAAACAATAACAACAACAATAGCTACTGTTATTATTACTGATATTCACAGTATTAGTAGTATTGGTGTAAACAGTAGTAATTGTAGTATTAAAATTATTTGCATTATTAGTATTCTTAAGTACAAACTTCTTCAACATGGGCCCTGGAAAATCACAGGTAAACTAAACTACAAAACTAAATCTCTTAACTAGTAGAAGTGCAGAAAGCTGCTGTCATACATTTAGGCCACAGTGGGAGTTTTTAAATGTGTTGCCTTGAAAAACTGATTTTTAAGTGAAACCAGCTTTCACATTTTTACAGTGTCTTCTGAGAGAAATGTTACAAGAAAACAGAAACATGTAACCTTTAGTATTATTTTGTCAGTAAGCTGAACACTGCAGCTTTATGATTTTACAAACCTCATTTAAGATTTTTAGCGGAAAAAAAAAGCATTAAGTAAACCGTATAAAACATCTGCACAAGCATTATAAGAACACTGAACTTATTTACAAAGCAAATATTCCTGCAGATGGCTAACAATATATCATGATGTCTTCAGAACATTACTTTTCTTACCAGATCTTTTGGGGATATGCTCCGAAAGAGTGGTATGTGCTCTTGCGTCATATTTTATAGCTCAGCAAAAACTGTACCTGCTACAAACTACTTGACAGATCAAGGTTTCCTGCATTTCTTAGCACACAAGTCAGACTACTAAAATTATAACTAAAAATAAATCCAATTAGGTAAAAATAACAAGAAAATAATCAGTGTTCTAAGCAATCAAACATTAAAAGGAATGTTTACTTATAACCATGACTTAGATACTCCGTGCAACCTTAAATTTTTTGCATGACAACACATGTTGCAGGCTGAATATGGTCCCTACCATGTAACCATAGCACTAGCTAAACAAATTGTTTGTTAATCTAGATGCTTCAGAGCTGCATTTCTGTGCTGGGGCTGGAGATATGCCAGTTCTAAAACCAAGAGATGAACACAACTGCAAGCACACTATGTAATTTCTGTACCTGTAACAGGAAAAAAGCTGGAGAATTTTAGCTCTTGTTCATTTTCTTGATATTAAGGGAAATAACTCCGACCAGCTGCTTCTTCCCCAGCTCATTAACCTCATAGTCCTTTATTACGATTATAACACTGAGTGTAGAAACCAGATTTCTGGAATAAAATGCAGATGTTTATACTTGTGCCTGTTTAGAGTTTTATGTTTTGTGATACTAAGTGGACACTTGTCTTTTGGATTAGGGGGCTGTTGTTAGCTAAGGAGAACTGTTTAAAAAGTGACCGATGTATAAGCATTTCAAGCCTGCAGCTCTCATTCTAACAAAACTCCATCTTGGAACATGGACTGAGTAATTTTAAAGTCTAAGTTACAGGTTTAAAAGAAAACCAGTTTATATATACTGTTAAAAGGAGCAGTGCCATACACACTATGTTTCAGTTGCTTACCACTCCTTACTATATCACTAATTTTGTGGGGAATACACTTTGATTTCTTACTATTGCTGCATAGCTGGTTTCTCCTTTTATGTAAATTTATACCAAGTCGTAAAGTTAATAAAATCACGCAAACTTTCTGTAAATATTAATATATGCTTAGCTATATCCAGAGTGACAAGCTAGATGCCACACAGTGTCCAACTCAAGAATGTGACAAGATAGTTGAGAATAATTCTGTTTACTTAGCTGTTTTCAGTCCAAGGCAAAAGCAGATGAAGATTTGGTATGACTGTCTTGGAAGTTTTCCATTTCATGTTCTTATTTTACGGATATATGCAAAGAAGAGAATCTTTGTCTTTATTTAAAATCCAGAGAATTTGCCAGAATATAATTTCATGTCATTGATATCTAGAAATATCCAAGTTGTTTCTGCACAGTAATTAACTTCAGTACTTCCTTAATTTAAGTAACTTCTATTCAGATCAATCCGGTTGCGTTTGTGGTGCACCTCACAGAATGAAACAGCAAGGCTCACGACAGCAGTCTAATATAGTTATAGACATTAATTAATAGAATCTGCTCTAAATTTTTGTGCCCTCAGACAGCAAGCTCTGCATGGATTGCTATAAAAACAGTAAGGTACGCCAAGCTAGCAAGCACCTTCTTTGGTTACGGAAACATGTTTACATTAGTGTTTGCATCTGTCAGATCTTTATCACAAGCTGCATTGTGATCTTCTGTTTTAACAATTTGCATTGTATTTACAGGAAATATCGTTTAAGAGCCTCAAGGATTTCTATTTTTCAATATATGATTATCTAGTTCTCATTTCTAAGTTCAGCTACACAAAAGCAGGATAACAAATGTCAATATATATTTAATAGATGTCTGTCTTAAAACAGGCTAAAACTGAATTTTATTTAAACTCCCAGACACTGAGAAAGAGGCGTTCCATATCTGAAATAAGTCTAAGAATGACTAAAAGGAAGAGCTATCATACTTGTAATCCAATCATAGTAGTAAAGTAAGAGTGAAAGAAAACACAAAAGTAGTATTTAAATGTAAATGAAACTCAGTTGTGAGAAACACAATAAGCAAATACATACAACATCGAAAGATGCTGGAGTTCAAAATCTAAAGTAAACATGGACATCAAGATTAACCTTACTTAAACTTTGACTTTTACATATCTGTTCTAGGTCACATAGTCATAGGCTACAATCAGATCAGATATTCTTTAAATATACTATATGATAATGTATAAAAGTTGTAAGTCTCCTGCCCCAGAAGTATGGTATAAAGGTAACACATTACTTAAAAACAATTTGTCTTAAACATCTATTTTGTGTCATACCAGGAATGAATACTAATTGTGCTGAAAAACCAAGGCAAAAAAAAAGGTACTCAGACATGAAAGATGAGCATTTTTAACATCAAAGAACCTACTGTACAATTCTTTATTAGACATGACTTTTTCACTTAAGCAGAATAAGGAAAATTAATGAATAGATCACCTGTGGATCTAATCTGAATTTTTATTGTTGTGCCGACATCTTAAACCCTCCAGCTGTAGCAGCTAGTGAAGCAGATACAGATACTAAAACAAGTATTTTTTGGATTATGTTTTGAACATTGCATATTTGATGAGCAGCACATTTTATATTCTAAAACGTTAGTATTATAACGACAACATTATGGAGATAATCCATACAATATTACAACTAAGTAACCACTTACTGATAAAACTTCACAATTTACCCTTTCATTATTCTACAAAAGAACAGCCATTAACAGTTTCTTCCTGATATCAGAAAACCAACTTGTAATGATTCCTCTAATATATTCAGGCAGTTTTAATATAACAGCTACTGCTGTTATTAAAATATCTAAAAATGTTGATATGTAACTTTTTATTTATTTTTTACATCGGTAGAGATAACATTTTATTTCAAACACTCTTCAAAAATTATACATTATAGTTACTCCCACTCTCACAGCCTGAGGAAATATCCAGCCCTAGCTAAGACTTCTGTCACAAGAGACCACCACACTCAGGAAAGCTATGAGGATCCACTTGAAGCACAAATAAACACAGCTCCCAGCACCTTTCAGCAGAACCAGCAGAACCAGGTGGTCTGGCTATGACCTGAACTCACAAGCCCCCAGCCCTGTCAGGGCATGCTGACTGGCACATACTAATTCTGAACATTCTTTCCCTCTCAAATACTGGCAGCAATCTCATGCTAACAAATACATAACAGATACACTGCCTGTGGGCAGATACCACCACAATCAACATTATCTCCTGGTAGCTGATTGAAATGAAGCTACTTTCACAGTATATGCAAGGATTCTATCACACTAGATATCTCACTGTGAAAGTCATTTATTCTAGCCACAGGCTTCACAGTATTCAAGCTTCAGTGTAACATAAATCAAATAATAAAACTCAAATGTAATGTAAATTATTATTACATGAGAATTTACTTTCCTGTCACTACTGCCATATTCAGAAGCAACCTACAGTTCTGAATATCTTAAGCATTTGCCATTAGTGAAAAACATTTGTAAACATTCTCTAAGATGAAGACTCAAACAGATAGTCTAATTGTGAAGAAACTTTTCTTGGTCATTTTTTCATTACAAAGTGAACATATAGTGTAAAATAATTAATTTGATCAAAAACATTGAGAGAAACTATAATCTTCCTTTACTGAGATATTATTTATTTGCAGAAGACATAATTCTTCTATTATCCAATGGAAGCATTGGAGTTGCCCCACAGTAGTGTGTATTTTGATTGATTATCAGGAAGCTGTGGATTGCAAATGCTGGCCCATGAATTGTACCTTATGTGCCTGAAGTAGCAATTCATGGTAAGGCTTCCATGGTAAGAGGGAAGGGATGGGGGTAAAAGGAACCAAACCACACCAAAACCCAGGAAATATATCTTCTATAATTTTCTTTCCAGATTTCTGTTTGGATCAAGAAGTAAAAAAGGTGTTATCAGAGAATAAATTATGAAAAAAAATTCCAGCATCCTCTATAGTTATGGACTATCTCCCAGGCAGACAGTATAGCCCCCTAATGAGACCCAGCAGTGCCCTCTGGTGATCCAGGTCAAATTTAGCTGTGTTACACGGGCACAAAAATGGACCAGTGCCCCTACAAAAGCTTCAGATAAAGGAGGTTTCCATCAGCTTTGCTGGGTCATTACACAGGAGCACATCCAATTTGCACAAAGTAAAACTGTTCTATAAAATTTCTGCTTCAAAATCTGCTTTGTTGGAATGAATAAAAATTACACCTGTATTGTGTCCAATATACTCGTTGCAAGTTGTCCGTTACTAACACTGAAGTAAGCTGTAGCAAATGAGACAACAAAAGAGGTGTTTGCTTCATCTGCTCAGGTGACTTTTTTTTTTTTTTTTTTTTTTTAGAGTCATGTAAGAGATTTCCACAAAAATATGGCAAGTTTCCACAAGAACATGGTAAACTAAGATGACTTAAATCAACTAAGTGCAGCAGACTGGCACTGTCTTTAAGTCTTTTGATAAGTTTGAGAGAAAAAAAAAAAGGAAAATAGTAGCACGGGAAATTCCATCAATGTTGCTGCTCTCAGTGGAATCTGGTATTCAAAAGCCATGCAAAGTATTTAACTGAATGGCAACAGGTTGGAAGAGAAGCTTGAAAATCTCTTTTAAAGGCATAATTAATTCATGTTCTTAATATACCTATATAATTACTTTTTATGTCTTATGTGCAACCGAAGTTACTCTTGCTGAGTTCTAATCTTTATTCTGACCACTCCTTCCATCTCTCAGATACTCTTACATCAACACATTCCAAATAATCTTATACATTGCCCTGCATCTATCTTTTTGGTTTTGTTTCTTAACCATATGGACTTTTCTAAACTTGTAATACAGCTTATTTTAAAATATAACAATTACTTTTACAGTGTGAGAAATAATTTCCTGCAACCTGATTTGAAAATCAATTCTGGTAATTGAACTCTTATGACAATAACTATATATAGGTCTCACATAGCTAGTAATTATCATCTATGAAGTTCCTACTAGGTATGTATTCTTTCTAGTTAAAATTTCAACAAAAAATACGAAAGATTTTCTGCCTTGCACACATTTTGATGCTGTAAGCCAAACCTGAAAATAGCCTTTCAAACACACTCTTCAGTTGAATAGATTTAACTGGAACACAAATGAAAAGGAACACAAATTCAGAAACATGGAAAGCAAGCAAAACTTTACAATGGCATTTTGTTCTTTTTTCAATAAAAGTTATGATAACAGGACAAGAACCTTCTATGTATTTTGGATTCTCACTTCACAGAGATTCACTAGAATGGTGTTACAGAAGAGTCAGTTAACACAGACCATGTGGATCTCAAGGTTTTTTCCTTAATGAAAATAAGGCACAAGTGAAGAAGCATGTCACTCAGAATCACTTTGACAGCTGTTCTTCCACTCCATCCTATGTCAGCTAACTTTTCTCTGTAGTCATTTTACCGCTATCTCCTGTGCAACTGGCTTTTGCATCTGCCCTAAAATGGCACACAGAAGAGTAATGGATTCATTAGCAGTGACCATGACTTTAATTCTTATTTGGCCACACAGTGGGTTCAGAAGTAAACATTTTTTTAACCTAATTCCTTTCCTAAAATACTACTACCCATACTAATCTATATTATATCTTCAATATTACGAGGAATTGGGGACACAAATAGTATGTTGCAAAACTACTGTTTCATTTTCCATAGTTCAAAAAATGTTTCCATTCCTTTTCTGTTCACCACAGTAAAAACCAGCATACACTGACAGACACATGATTTGCTGATCTGTACCACTTTTGTAGCACTGCCTGTTTGGAAGGCAAGCAATCAAACATCAACAGAGACAGCAAACACTTTTATTGTTAACAGATAATCACAGAGATCTTGCTATCCTCACAAGAGGTTAAAAAAAAGACATTTCTAACTTTTTTTTTAATCTTACATTATTTTCTGTTATTTTAATTCCAATATTGCAAATGAAAGCCTCAATCTTAAAATAAATCCAAAAAATCAGAGTTGCTGAAAGGATAACTTGCTTGTATTTACAAAGGTTTACAGTATATATAAAAGTTGTGAATGCCTACATTGTGAATGCCCCATTCCTTCTCCTACAGACAATGAACAAACACTAACACCTATTTTCCAACATAAATTCACATTTCAGAGGCAAGATAATGCCCTTTCATTTGAAAAAAGTAGTTTTAGCAAATTATGGACACAATGAACATAAAAGAAGGGATTCAATACAGCTGAAGAGAATGAAAGATTTCCTAGATAAGAGAACAGGGGAAAAATAATGCTGTACGAGGAAAAAATTATTGTTTGGTACTATTTTAATGGTCTCAAAATGTAGAAGCAGCCAAAAAGGGTACCATCAGAAAAAAAGGGAAGTCACTACAGCCTACATTTTCAAGACTACAAATTGTTGCCACACTGTGCAGAACAAATTTAACGTTGCAAATAGTAATGTGTATCAGTGTGTTTAAAATAAACTGGAGTTAAGCGAGCGTATACTGTAAGTATAATACTAACTTTGTACTTGTGAACATCCTTTCCACACAGAGCCCTTTGGGACATTCAAAGAATTTACTGAATGAGCTACTTGGAATAAATAAAGAACATTCGTCTTGGCCTGTAAGAACTGACTTGGCTTGTAACACTTTAACTGATTAAAAAAAAAAGTTTTAACTGTTCCCCTAGTTGTCTGGAAATGGCCATTTTTAAAAAATGCTGCTGTGGCAATACTAAATATTAATTCCTCATTTTTTTTATTTTCCTGCATGGGGCTTGTTAAAAATAATCTTTCAATCCAAACAGCTAACGACTGAAAATTTATTACTATATAGTGAACCATACAAAACTATTAAAAAAAAAAAAACCCCAAAACACTTTTTCCCCCACACGCACTTATTCGGAGAATTCTGGCAGTTTAATAAGCTTAAGTGATAGTTTCAGAATCTAAATGAGAAGATATATTTCTTCCAGCTTATCATCACACTTAGCTTTAACAAAAGTCACCTTTAACTCAGTTATTTGTATCAGTTACATGTCTTTGTTCAAACATTTTGAGATGGTCTGTCAAATTTTATTTTAAAAATCTTGAAACAGATTAAAAATTTTTGCAGCTACATTATGTAACGTTCATTTACAAAGGAAGTTTTAGTTCTTGAATCCCTATTTATTTTATTTTCTAGACAACAAGATGGCTATTTAGAAAACTTGGGGGCTACAGGTGCGTTTGCAAGATTATCAGTTATAGTACTTTAAAGATGCATTTCCTTTCAAGCTATCTGTTGGAGAGCATCAGCACACACCTTGCTATACCTCACTTTCTTTGAATACTAAAGCAAGTTGAAATCTAAGAGCTCAGAGTTGACAATTTTTATCTTTTTTTTTTAATTGCTTTATACATAAAATGCATTTGTACATCCACAGCACATTCTGACTATATCCATACGGGGGCAGTAACGTTAAAGAAAACAAAACACCCTAAAGCAGTCACATTAATTAATTTGTTCACAATTTCTTAAATACAAGGTTGCCAATACAATAGTAACAATAAACAAATAAATATATAAAGGTTTTTTGAAGGCTATTGCTCCTCAGAACTCTGTTTAAAGAGCTACCTACCACAGAGTAATCACTTTTTTTCATCATCCATAGTTTAGACGTATTTCTTGGCTTTTTTTAATCATCCCTATGAAAAATCTCTACTGTTATTTTTTCATTGTACTTAATAAATCTAAAGAAATATCTACAATGTAGCACTGTCCTAAGGCAGCAGACAAGGAGGAACCTTTTTTGAGTAGGTAGTGTATGAAGACACAAGGTTTTGAAAGAGCTATTATGGATTGTCACCAGAGTAACACTTCCTGGATTAGGGAATTTTATCTCAATCTAAATTATTCTACCAAGTCAAATGCCTTCTCCCTCTATGGAGCTGCTGGAATCTCTGTCTGGACAGTCTGAGCAGCAGCTTCTCTCTTGAATTGAAGCTGGCCGGAATCAGCAGCCCTGTCAGACTCACAAATGACTGTTCTTTCAACCTTCATCCTGTACCTTTCCCAGGCTAGCTGCAAAAAAACCCCACCCTCACATGTACTTCTGCAAAAAGCCAGTTCTTCCACATCCTTTCCACAAAACCAAATTATTCTATCACAACCAATTTTTCAATAGCTTCCTGAATGTACTGGTAATCTACAGGGAAGAAATCATTTATTGTCAGGTGAAAAGGCTGTAAGAACACAGCCAGCAGCTCTCCAATTTATTAGAAGAGACAGATCAGGAATGAGTTATGCGAGCATAGACATTTGCAAAGTTTCACAGAAAATCCTCCAACAAAAATCAAAACCAAGAAAGTATGCCAAACATGCAGTGATCATTACCTTGATCCTTTCACTAAAACTTATCATTACCGTCCCCTAAACAGCTTTCTGACTTTCCTAGCATAATAGCTTTCAACCTTTTGTGGTAAAAGGGGTGAGAGGTGCATCTGTGTGAAATCAGGCCTTCTAAGATGCCTCTCAGAAGTCTGAAAACGCACTAGTTTAACGTAAGTTGCAATGTAGTGTAATGTCATAAATCAATCAAAAAAATTTAAAAAAAACCTTCATTTGTGTTCAAGATCCAATTACAAACACTTAACTTCTGGAGGAAAACACAAAAAAAATATTGAGAAGTGGAGTTAATTATGTCAACAGAACTTCAAAACGCTATTAGAGTTGTGTTAGTTGGAGATGGAAATTAAATAACAAGGTTATCATCTAAAATGATACAACACATAATTGGCTCTAAATACCACTAACTTAGATGGCAAAAGGTCTTGAGTCTCTTCAATACAAATCACATGATTACTGGAAAAAAATGAGGTACAATGGGTATGGTATTCAAATCTAATTTTGAAAAACTGCCTCCAACTGTGTGTTAAACATCCATTCATTACCTTCAAAAAAGGTAAACTTATTTCTCCTTCACTCTGCATTTTTCAAGGCCAACTCTCGTCTCTTCAACTTATCCAGCCATTATGCATAAACATCTCCCAATCATTCCTTCAATTATTCACACATTATTTCTTATGTTTATTCTCACAAAATCAGAGGGAAATAGGAAAGTAACTGCAAATAAGACTACTCTGAACTTTCTTTAAAATAAATATAAAAAACAGAGTCTGGGAATGATACTTCAAACAAAATCAGTTATTTGTAGATACTCATTTCATCTTAAGACTTAAAACCCAAATACTGTTGAAGTTCCACTATGCTGGCTAATATGCAGATGTATTCTACGAAGCAATGTAGTAGTTGATACAAATCTGGAACAATTTCACAAAGCATTTTGATATCAACAAGATGTGCTTGCTGCGCTCCCAGACACTTTGAAGAAAAAAAAAAGAGAAATCACTTAGCTGTCCATAGAAAAAATTCTAAAGAGGTCTAGAAAATGACATTCAGTGCTACAATTTATTAGATGTTATTTCATTCATATAGAAAATGAATTCATATTTGATTATGATAGGTTGTGTTTCTCAAGTTTTGGTGTATTTTTTTGCTAAGGAGTTAGCAGAATATCTGTGACCTCTGTAAAACATTAAAAGTAAAATGAGTAGAAAACTTTCCAATTTCTTACTGTACTACACAAATAACTGACTGGAAATGGTATCACATAACTGTGATGTGCAACTTTTTTAAGAGTTAGAAGGAATGAAAACAGATAAGGGGGTGGGAGAAGACTTTTAACATAATTATAAATACACAGGAGTTTCCTAGTTATTTTGAAGATGCAATAGCTTGGTGTCACTTCTGAAGTGACTGGTCAAACATGAAGCTTTGCCTGCAGTTTTCAAAGCAGCAGTTATGAGCTCTGTTACTTTTGAGGCAAGTAGGGACTGTATTACTACTAAACAGCATCCTTACTTAGAAGAGAATGACAACCTTGAAGTAGATTTCCGGTGCAAGGAAAGGAAAACCTTATTATCTGTGTCTGATCATTAGCTCACTGAACAGACACTTTCCTATAGAAAGGGCAGAAAAGGGTCAGAGCAACAGAGCATATCTACTGATTAGGTTGATAGCTATCATGCCAGCCGACAGCTGGTGGAATCGTGGGGTGCATTACACATGAAGTTGACTTTATGGCTGCAAAGGTATCAGCTTTCTTCATAATTTGGAACTAACAGGGAGTTTCCTCTTAAGGCAGATGGATATTTTTCTGGCCATTTGAGAAGGATCTTGGTGGTTAATGCTAAGAACCTATACAAAGAGAGAGAATGCTAACAACTGTCTTAATTGCACTTCTGACCAGAATACCCGCAGAGATTTAGACTAGCAGAGCTACTGTATCAGATAAAATTATTTCCCCAGACATTTGTTTGTCCTATTCAATCAGAATTTTGGAGACAAACATTTAGGATTTGGCACTAGCAATTCTAATGAAAAGATGTGCTGAAAGATTTTGGGTTTGCAAAGCAAACATGAAACATCCCTGGTGCACATGGAAAGACAGACAGACAGAGAGAAAGGAAAAGGAAAGGAAAAAGAAAGGGAAAAGGAATCTCATACATATAGTTATCCTTCCATGTGTATGGGATTCCTAGCAAAAAGGGGCGCTAACCTGTCCACCAAAATCAAGAGGATACTGTGTTCTCCCTAACACAAGTATGACAACATATTACAGGTACTATTCTTCGAGTTTCTGTAAGTAACTGTTGCCTGAAAAAAATAAGAAAAGAGGGGAAGAAAAATAAAAAAAAAGAAGGAGGTGGAGTGGTGGGGGTGGTGCGTGTGCATGCATTTTTGTATACATACAGAAACACACACAAACACACATATACATGCATACATATGTGTATATATGTGCCTGGTCATTTTTGTCTCCCCTAATTCCTCACCATCCCCTTTTATATCAGTCTAATATCCACCAGCTTTTTATTATGACAAAAGACATGAAAATACTTCAGTTGCCTGAAACTACCAGTTCACACTGCAATACCTTTTATCTACCTTTTATAGTGCAAAGCCTTTACAGGAAGATGGAATGGTGAAATCTATTATTCATGCAAGACAATTATGTAACACATCACTTACTTATTTAGGCTTGATTTTCTTTCTGGGCACCTCAGATTCTTTTGTTTTGGGGGAGGTTTTTGCAGTAAGAGTGTCTATCATCTTAAGTCTTGAGCAGCTGTAAGACACTGTTCCACCCTCTTCAAGTACCATATATGGACAAGAAGCTTTCCTGCCTTATAAATAGGAACACATGCATACACATTGTATATACATTATCTACATCTTCCACACACAGATACTGGCTTCTTACTATGAGCATTTAGTTTCTTTCACAGATCCCATAGAATGATGTTTGAAACATATAATATGGATACACGGACCAGGTCCATTAGTACTCAGCACAACACACAGGTAACTGCTAGAATTTACTTTGGATGTGCCAGTAGTTACTTGAAAACATATCAGAGGAAATTTGAAATTATCCCTCTTCTCCTTGGTGACCTCTTCTCACTTCACTGGCAGTAAGGCTGACTAGGTGACTTAACAAGCCTTTTCCATAGCTTGCTTCTGTGCTGACAGGCTCACAAAAGACAAGGTTTTGAGGAAGAATTTCATTGGAGTTGGAGAAATGCAATGCACAACAATATCATCAGAAGAATAAACTAATGAAAACAAGAGACATTTGGGAGATTGACTAATTCTGTCCACTTCAAAGAAAACTTACCTTGCCATTTGAGCATCTTCACACAATCACAGAATGACAGAATCTTAAGGGCTGGAAGGGACCTCGAAAGATCATCTAGTCCAACCCCCCTGCCAGAGTAGGACCCCCTCGAGAACGTCACGTAGGAACTCAAGCAGGTGGGTTTTTAATGTCTCCAGAGAAGGAGATTCCACAACCCATCTGCACAGTATGTTCTTGTGCTCTCAGTGAAGAAATTTCTTCACATTTCTTCTTACCAGATTCTTTCCATACAAACAAAAATTTAAGCCTACACTTAGCTTGACTCAACATATACTAGCATGGCAGAAGTCAGAGCTAAGAGGTCCATGCAAGAATGCTGATTAGGTATGGCTGTAAATATTGCTTCTCTTTATGATGACTCAAATTCTTCTCTACAGTCTGTGTCTGGGTTATCAATACTCAAACTAATTCTCATGTTTACTTATCTCTGAGGGCTACTGCTTATAGAACAAACCTAAAATGACTGTATCTGTAACAGTACTGCTGTTGCTCATTTGTAATTATTATTTCCAGAGGCAAGCTGTGCTTCTTTTCACCATGGCAAATTCAACTATTTAACTCTTCATCGTGAAGAACTGGATTATCTCTTCTGGATAAACAGGATAACTTATGAGAAGTCACCGACGAATTAGCGATAGGCAAGAAGAGCTAAGTGCCGTTTACCCTGAAGATCACACTGCAAGATATGTTAAACTAAGTTTTAACTTCCATTTTCCTTCAAGACTTTTCATTACACTACTACAATAACTTCAAATGTCTCGAATATGCCAATGGAAAATAATTTTGCAGTGCTAAGAGGCCTCTACTCAGAAAATGAATAACATACCTTGTCAGTAATAGACAAAACAGAAATGTTTTAGTCTTGATTTTCCATACTACAAAAAAAAAATTATATAATATTGCCATTAAAAAATATTCACTAGCTGTAATCTCATGAGACATTTGTTCACTGAAAATTGTGTATGGGTTTACACATACAGAGAGCTAATAATTGTTGAGTTTTCTATCATCATAATAAATTAACTTTCAGAGGAAGAAAACATAGCCATGAATCTATTAATAATTCAGTAATAGTAATAATTCAGACATAGGTGTGAAATCACTTTGCAGGTTCTAACAGTGCTTTTCAGTAATAGTATTATAATTAAGAATCTGTCAACTTGCTACTAAGAGAAAGCAGTGTGAGGGCTTATACTTACAGTCATAAAAAGGAAAGTTATTTTCCAGAAAATAAGTTGCATTCAGCATCCTTGTTCTACTCCAATAAAAGCTGTTGTCAGGAAAAGTAGCCGACGTAATCAGGTTTTGTTTATTTACTTATAAATTTAATAAGCAGAAGCGTAAATAATTGTGGTAGTATTGTCATTTTCCAGTATTAAAAAAATATTGGGAGAAGCCTGCCCTTACAATTCTAGTGCACACAGTAATTTCACTAGTGAACTCACAATCTGATAGATACACCTTTTTTTCCCCTTCAAAACAAAGAACATTTCAGTTATATAAAACCTTTCTTCCTGTCGCAGTAATATTATTACTAGAGAATTTCCCTTACTTTTAGATCATTCTCTTTTTCAGCTTGTCTTCTTTACCATCTGTGCTTAGGACGCTTTCCATCACAGTCCTGTAAGAGCACAAGCAGTCTCAGCAAACAACTGCACAAACTAACCAACTAAAGAAATCTCAAGACAACCTGTCAAGACAGTAGCATCTACTATTGTGCTTACAAGGGTGTGACCACTTTTATTTTTGGCAAAATATGGCAAACTTCTCACTCTACTCCAACAAAACCAAACTTGCATGCAACTAACTTAAAGAGCTACTATAACCTTGCCAATACTATCACTGAAGCTGCTGACTACACTCCTCACCACAGCAGCAGAAAGTCTATTACTTTCTCCTTAACAGACCTCACAGAAGAGGAAACAAATAAACAAGCAGCAGAGAAAGAAAAGCTTGATAAGAGAGGTGTTAACAAAGGACATAGCTGTCAAAGAGCAGTGCCACAGACAAATCTATAAATTAGCTGCAGTGAGACTATAATGACAGCTCTAAAGCCTGAATGCCTGTTCTTTATCAGGCGAAGACAGAACCAGGTCTTTGACATTTTAATGAAGTAGAATTATTACTGAGTTGTGTTATCAAACCAAGAAGTCAAAAAGAGTGAACCAACCAGCAGCTAGCTGATCTTTTCAGGATCAGCCACTTAATATTAAGAGAGATAAAGGCATCACAGAATCCAACTATTCCTGCTTACTTAATATTTGAATTATGGGACTGTGGTAGAAAAGTAGTTTCAACATTTAGGCTCTTTCCAATAACTACAAGAAAAAAATTCCCTACAAATGGCTACATGATGACTAAGCTTTAACTTGAATTCTCTGTCAAACTTGAAGTATAAGAAAACTGAATTCCGAAAATCTAAAAAGAAAAAATGTTATAGTTGAGTTTCCTACATATTTTTCTTTTGCAATGTACTAAAACAAACAAAACAAACAAAAAAAATCCATAGGAAAATTCACAAAATAAATTTTATGGAATCTCTACTTCACTAAAAGGATAAAGAAAAGCAGTTGGGGTAATTTTTTAAAATTATTTTAAGATTAAATATTTATGGTAGAAAAATAATTTTGCTCCTATGATACCAGTTACAGTTCATGGGATTAAGCACCAAATGCTTCACAGAAATTCATGGTCTCTTAAACAAAACATTGGAGCAGATCTGTGCAAATAACCTAAATATATTAAAGACTTTTAAAGTGCCAGTCACAACATATTTATCACAAATATTTGTCACAACCTTATTCTAACTCCACAAGCCTGAGGATTCAGACAATAAATTTTAAATGTTTGGTTCCTATAATTGAGAAGCAATATAACTTCACAGTTTCTGTAAGTTTCTTGCTAGCTCCTGACTTCTCTTTTTAAGACCTTCTAATGTGCTTATTTTCTTTTTAAAAGGTATATGTGATACTCGTAAGTTAAAAATATGGTCACCATTGGGTTTAAAGGAGCAGGAGACAGCACAGTAGAATTAAGGAGCAGAAGACAGCACAGTAGAAAGAGGTAAAGGAAAAATACTGGAAACATTCCTTTTATGAGGTTCCTTGCATTACACGCAGACTAGTCTGGCTTTTGTTGGGCTAGCTTTCCAACTCCTACTGTCATTAGGAGACTTCCTATGTTCTCTTCTGGCCTCAAATCTTACTAGGTTCATGACCTTTTCAGCAAACAAATATAAGTTTTACTGGCATTGGCATAAAACAATCCCATTGGAAAGTTTAAAAGGATTAAAGAAAGGCTCTTCTATGAACAGCTGAATAACTACCTTCAGTTTCTTAGGCTCATTCTAGAGCCTTGAGAATGTATTTGTATGGACCTTCTGGGTATTCCCCAAGTGTTAGTGCTTAGGAGAGCATGTGAGCTCTAAGGCTTCTAAAAGTTCCCTATGACTTTGTTAAGGAGCAAACACACATTGATGTCAATGAGAACTGAGGACTCATGAAGCCTAAACTTGAGGGACAGAGTGTTGCTATTGTAACACTGTTTAAGAATCAAGTTGTACGTGCAGTTTTTTTTTTTCCTCAAAAGGAACTGATCTATATGATGCTTTTTCAAAATGATGCAACACAATTCAAATCACTTTTTATATTTCAATCTATTAATTTGAAGATATGCCAAAGACAGTTTATTAGTAAATATCACACTTTCAATTGAATTAAATCTGGCTGCAGATTGGGCATTAATCCACTTTTGGCTGGCTTCCATTTTTAAGTTTCCACACTCACAATGAGATCTAAAATCCAGTTTTAAATCAGATTATACAACTACCAATCCTGAACAGATATTAAAAAGTCATATTAGCAGAAGGTCTATATGTTTTACAAGTCAAAACCAATGCTGCTTCTTTCATTTTAGTGAAGCAAGAGTACATATATAAGTAAGCATTGTCCACTTATATTTCATTCATATGGTGCTTCCATTGTAAGGTTTTCTTTTGAAATAACAGTTTTTAAATGAAATAACACTGATCCTTTGGTAAAAGATTTAAGATGTGTAATTTATATTGATCTTATGTTATGTCATCATCCAATAAATAAATGTACCTTTTAAAAATAAATGTGAAGTATTTTCATCTGTAATTATCATTCTTTGCTTTTCCTGAAGCAGTGTATGGAGTAACTCTTCAAAAAAAAAGGTGACAAAATACATTATCAAAATATTACTCCATTCTTAACGGTCTTGTAGGATTAACTAGCTAATGTTTTACTTCAAAAACAGTGAAATCAAATTATACAGATAAATTGTCCTTAGTATTAAAATATTCTAATTAAGTAGCAGACCTTGCAAATAAAGGATTTCAACAGAAACCTGATGTACCTGGAAGTTTAAAAACAAAAGTCCAATGTCCCACATTTTATAATCATGAAGTAAATGTGACTAAAAACCCATTCCTACATTTCAATGATCGACAAGATAGACTTAAATATATGAGTATATAAAAAAAGGTAAATAAACTAAAAGAGATCTGAAAAAGCGAAAGCACATTCTTATCTGATTTTTATCTTACAACTATAAGACTTGTATGATACTTGGAGTTGCCATGACACACCCTTCAGTTTCCAAGACTATAATGCTCAGTTATGTCACTGTTGATAAAAGTTGCCCCATTAAGCCCACTTACCTTTTTTGGTAGAGGGAGGAAAAAAAAAAACAAAAACATTTTAGCTTGGCTTAAAGAGCACCTAGTCAGTGTGCTCCAAAAATACTCGTTACATTCCTTCAAAGAATAACATGACCTTTGAGGGTTCCTCCAGATGCTTCTCTCAAACCACCACCATCATTTTATCTGGCTTTTAGCCAGCTTGCTCTCATCTAAATCTTGTCAGTGCCTAAAGAAGATACAAATGCACCATGCAAAGGGGACTCATGCAGCTGTACATTGTTCCACAGGAACAGTATACAACATATTCAACAGGTTGTTAAAATTCAAATATTTAAGTCTGCATTTTGAACCAAACTTCTAACTTTCACTATCAAATAGGAGAAAAGCTGAACAAAACCAAACTTTTGTAGCAATTTGAATGAACAAAAAGAAGCATAAATGAACTGACACACTTGACTGCATCTTACTTGTTAAGAGCACACCTGAATGCCTACAAGAGTGGAGCCACCTGCAGTCTTAGTCTTCACTACATAACTTCTTTGTATTCAATGTCAAACATAATGTCCAAGACAATTACTAGCATTCAGTTGTGAATTACCCTTTTAAAGTTTTTTGTTCATATATTTTTTATTTCTAAAATTGAAGAGCAAGTACTGCAGAATTCTGCAGCTTACAGCTCCAAGAAAGACAAAGTAAAATAAAATAAATTAAAAAAAAAAAAAAATCAAGATCCATCACTTAATTTCATTGAAAAGCAAGTGGCAGAACTTCCCCTAATTAGCCTTCAAAAACATAGTCTTCTGCACTCATGAGATTCCCACCTAGAGTACTATATTCAGCTCTCAGCCCTCCAGCATAAGGACATGGAGCTGTTAGAGTGAGTCCAGAGGAGGGCCATAAAGATGATCAGAGGGCGGGCACACTTCACCTATGTACAGGCTGAGAGAGCTGGGCTTGTTCAGCCTAGAGAAGAGAAGGATTTAGGGAGACCTTACAGCAGCCTCCCAGTACCTAAAGGGGCCTACAAAAAAGCTGGGGAGGGGCTTTTAGAAGGACATTTAGTGACGGGAAATGGGTAATGATTTCAAACTTGGAGAGTATATTTAAATGGGGTATCAGGAAGAAACTCTTTACTGTGAGGGTGGTGATGCACTGGCACAGGTTGCTCAGAGAGACTGTGAAATGCCCCTTTCCTAGAAAGGTTCAAGGCCAGGTTGGATGAGGCTTTGTCCATGCTGAGGGCAAGGGGGGTTGGAACCAGGTGATCTTTAAATTCCCTTCCAACCCAAACCAATTCTATGATTCTATACAGCTGTACTTGAACATTTCTTCTGAAAAAAAACTCACACTTGGTTTTAATATTTCCAGCAGCAGAGAATACATTGAGTGCCCTTAATAAATTGTTCTAATCATTACCTTCATTAAGATACACTCCTTGGAGTTTAAATTTGAGTTTAAATTTGGCTTTTGTGTTTAAATTCTTCCAGAATCACTGTTCAATCTTGTTAAGACTTTAAAAAGCTTAAAAAAAATATTTCCTAAACAATATTCAGATTATAAATCTATCTCTTAACTGCCTTTTTTACAATTGTAACAAACTAAGACTTTTCATTATTTTAAAAAGGTAAATTACACAAGTCCATATCAAAGATCACAGAGTGATATTTATTGTGCTACTGTTTATTTTAAGAACATTTGGCCAATAGAAGTAAGCAACAAATAAATACACCTGCTATACCAGATCTGGCCCCTCAACTAACAAAGATCAACTTTGCACTGAACAAGAAACAGCTCATCATAGATATTTTCATTCCCTTTACACCAAATTCAAGATCAGAGCAGCGTAACCAGTTAACACTGGACCTGTGTAAGAATTTCACCTGTGTAAGAATTTCCTTGGGAACTATGAAGGTATTGAATGTATTTTCCCTAGCAAAGTAATTACAAACTACAGGAACTTAAATTCATTTAGCTGAATGCTTGCCAAAGTACTACTTTTAAAAAGAAAGTAAAGGTATGTCACAAGTAATTTTCCTCTTTAAGAGCATATAATTCTAATATAGTACTGCACAAGTAAAAAGGAACATAATTCATAGGAATGTTTTTAAATACAACCAATTTTTAAAATTGTGTTAAAGCCAAGGAGATGACCCTCAAATTTGCTCTTTTCACCAAGACCAAATTAAAAGAACTATATGTAGCTTAATTTTTAATTGCTTTATTAAACTTGAAAGCTGGTCTTCCAGCAGAGAGATCCAATTGTTAGCTGGGGAAAAAAAACAAAATCAAAACCAAAAAAAAACTCAGTGCTTTTATCTCTTAGCTACTGTCTGCAAGGATCTCCTCCAAAACCTCTAAGTAAGGATTTTATGCATGTTTCAGTCTTAGGTCCCATCCTGCATTCATTACTTCACCCCATTAACATTCCATGCAGAGAGCCCTTTGCTAGTTTTATGAGGCGAAACCACAGAATGTCAGGTTAACAAAGCCCTGTCAAGAACATTCCCC
Source organism: Urocolius indicus (assembly GCA_013401255.1). Classification (NCBI taxonomy): domain Eukaryota; kingdom Metazoa; phylum Chordata; class Aves; order Coliiformes; family Coliidae; genus Urocolius; species Urocolius indicus. The sequence goes on from WBNH01003954.1 coordinate 644,136, forward strand.
TCAGTAAAACTGTTCATCAGGAGTCTGTTTATATCAATTTGCAATGAATTATTAGTATTATAGCACTGAAGGAAAATCAGAGAGGTTGGTAATAAAAATATACAACTTAACTCTATACCTACAAATAATGCTGACTGCTTTATCACTTAATTAGATGATTTCATAATGTAATCGATTATTAAAACAAATTAAATACATCATTAGTATATTCTCTACTACATTATCTTGGGATTCTTTTTCTTTTTCACTCAGTTTGTTATAGAGGGGTAAAACGGAAAGGCTTTATGACTTGTAGGACATATGGCCTATAAGCCACATGTGAAGTTTTGTGAACTGTTCAGAATTTAAATTGTTCTTACACTGGTACCTGCTATTCATTTGATGACGTGAATGACCCACGTCAGGCTGGGTCTGTTGTTCTGGTCTCTGCCTCATCAGTAGTAAACATAATTAAATGAAAGAAGTAGTTGTTGTGACCTTATATATGAATAATATTAGTTTGATAATTGAACTATTATTAATGTACAGATCAAAATTAATGTATACATCTATACATAAATCCACAATAATATACAGGCACACATTGAGGTGTTTACACTGTATCCTGTCAGTACTTCCTCCACACCATTCAGGTGACCTGACCTGCCATGCCTGTATTGTGTTGCTCTAGAAGCACCTGAGGTGCTTACAGGGCTATAATTGAACTTCTCTTTATTCAAAAGTTTCTTCATATTTTGCAAAGAAAAGGGAATTCTTTGTACTTTTTGACATAGCCATAAGAATGCCTGTAATCATTTTAGATTGAAAAAAATGCTTCAAAATACAGATTTTTATCTTTAACATAAATTTCCCTCCCCTAGAAGGAATTATATTAATTAGATAATGCTTTACCCAGATTGCAAAAAGGAAGAAATCAGATGCTGTCTTTATTTAAGTTTCATGAAAACAAAAATCAGAAAACTAGATGTTGTATAAAACCTAAGATAGAAAAGAACATTAAAGAAATAAAGCAATGTGCTACAGAGGAGTATTATATCACATGTTACTGTTTACTTTTAAGTATTTTCTCTAGCTACTGAAATGAAGGTTACAGCAATATGAGTTGGGACAAGATGGAGGAATTCTGGACACAAGCAACAATATAATAGATGGTATAATTGCTCAACAAACCTTCTTTACATCTTTATGTTATCATCAATACTGTAACACTATTGTCACAAAAGCACATACATAAATATGTTGGTTTGGGTGAAGTTATATGATTGACAATTTATCTAACTAATTTTTAAAATAACAGAATGGGAAACCATCTTGAAATGATGATTGCCAAAGGAAATATTTTAATTTGAGAATTTCCCAGCACTGTCTATTTTTAATCATGGAAAATATTTGCATGTTCATACACATCACTTGACTGTGGTTTTAAATACAAAACCTGCTACTTTCAATAATTTCCAAAGAGATTTTCTACATTTCCAAAGGCATAGGAATAGAGAAATTCTGATATTGAACTAACTAACTTCATACTGTAGCATTTCCACAAATATAAGTAGTTAAGGCAGCTCAAGCAAGAATTATTTACTTAAGGATTTCTGACGTGCTATTCCTAAAAGTGGCATCAATCAAACATCCTCATGAAAAAAATCTTATTTACATATGACATGACACAAACTCTGTAATAACTTTAGTTCTCTACTCAGAGTAACACATTGCTAAACTACTGTTTTTAATTTGCCCTAAAAAGAGAAAAAAATATGTAAAGTTAAAGTCATAAGGGGGTGGAGGGGTGAATTTTCAAAGTAACACTGCTTATACATTGGAAATTGGAAGTAGGACCACCTCCAGTAGGCAGCCAACTGCATTAAGAAATCACTACCAAATATTTCCAAGATCTGCAATACAACTTGTTCGACCTTTAGTAAAAGGCCACCTCTTTCAGTCAACTGCCTGTTGTTGGTCCCTTGGGTGGTCCAGGACCTGGGTGGTCTAGTGATTTTTGATTGGACAGCTTATTTCAGCTTTTACTGTATTTATCTGTCTCACATCACAATTTATTCTTCTGAAGAAAGAACTGAAACTTCACTAAGAGTCTCCTGCTTCCTGAACATTAACTACACAAGCCTTATGAGAAAAAAATGTATCAGAAAACCAAGCCAAACAAACAAAAAGCTTTTACAAAACATCATTCCAAGATGAGACGAAGGACCTAAAACAATACTGAACACATAATCCATCTGCACCGCAGTTTGAAATCATGTTGAGGTTACCATTAACGTCCTCATACTACAGTTTCTTAGCAGATCCACCTGACAGAATTGCTGTGAACATAATTTTTTTTCTTACTAGTGTAGGATGTAAGAAGGAAGAGAACAAGTCAGTTCACGTGAAGTTTCTGATTCCTCAGTTGGCTACATTGCTTCTGGCACCTGGCTGAGCTCTGCTTTGATTTCCACTGCATGCATTTTTCATTTGCAAGACTGAAAAATGATGCAAAATGAAGCTTTTCTCTTAAAACTGATGCTTAAGACACATTAATATCCAGAAAAGCAACAGCGACAAGAACAGAATTATACAAATTACTGAACTCTAGCATTTAACCGAGTAACTGAGAATGACAACATTGCATGTGGATGCAGTTCATCACACCACAGTTTTTCAGTACTTTTTGAGAAGAATTTCTGATAGCTTTTGCTGTGTCCTACTGCAAAGTCAGATATATCCTTTATTTTTCCTGTCATACTGATGTTACATTTTTTCCCCCTTCCCCATTCTTATTGATTATATTTAGTGGGCGTGGAAAAATTAAGAATAATTAAATTGTCTTAGTTATCAAAATGCACAAAATTTTGCAGTAGACTCCTTATATGCTACACAATGATATAAACATTCATTTGAAAGTCAAGGCAGAATAAAACTCAAAGAATATTCCAGTAAGATAAATTTTGCAGACTTAAGACAAACACTAGAAAAATACTAGATGGCACCTTTAAGTGGAAATAAAGAACAGTAAGTGATCAAACCAAAAAAATCTCACCAACAACCAGATGTTCATTTTTTAAAAGATTCACAAATAATTTTGATCAAATCAGAAAATCTAATTTGAATGCTGGGAGTGGGGAAGAAGCATTTCTCCATTTATATACCTACATAATTGTATCAAAAACTTATTTTCACAATGCAGAAAATGTATTATTAAGCAAGGTCAAAGAAGTTCTGAATGATTCAACACACTGACAAATGCATGAACTATCATTATTGTCGCAAGCTGCCTTCAGGAGGATGCAGTAATAATGTTGCTAAAAACGTCTGAAGTTTTTTCCTGAGTTTCAAATTCAGTCAGTTTAGCAACACAAATTATAAAACTCTACCTCATTAATTTTATTACTAATGCATTAGATATTACACTTTCCCTCAAATGTACATTGTCATTACACCTCCTGGGAAAAAGAACTATTATCAGTAAAAAGATGTTTCTTGAGGACAATACTGGATAGAGGAGTTAAAAATAAGCACTAGCAAATTTTCCACTGAATGCAGTCCTCCTCTTTATAGAGAAAAAAAGGATTAACTTTTTTTTTCCTACAACATAATTCCTTCATTACAACTGTTTAATATTGAAAATGTTATTTCAATATTTTAAAATATTTAGAATTTATATTTTTTTTTTATTTTTTTTTTCCCCATCAGCATTAATACTGGCAAATTATACAGTGCTCAGAAATTATGACATCATCAGCTGGGTAAGGACAGTGGGCCATGCTCCAGGATACTGACTTGTGAGACTCTGTCTTTGCTTCACTGAAGACTGGACAATCTCTGACATTTGATAGAAGAAAAACAGCCCTAGAAAAAAAGCCTGCATTTGTTTTGTTTAAATGCATTTTAATAGCTTAGGCAGGCAAAGGCAATCTTTATTCTGAAAAGCAAAGAACCGCCGAACGGACAGAAATCTTTCTTTGACCCAAGGACAAGCTCCAAATAACTCATGTGAAATGTCACTGTGGGAGAGCAGCAGTATTTGAAACATCATGGATAAAAAAAGTCCCTTTAAATACACTTATGTCTTTAGCAATGAACACATTTAAAAATCTTCCGTTGTAGAATTCTGCTGTGTTACTGATTTTCATATGGAAAATGTATGAGCAGCACATGTAAAACTGTTCAAATCATTTTGCTGTTAAACAAACAAGCACATGCCTAGAGGGGACAGAATAAAGTAACTGGTCTCCTTATGATGAATAGCATTAACTTGCTCTGACTTGCCAAGTCAGTAAGCGGTGTGAATTTAATGGCAATTAGTTGAGATCAAAGTTGAAAGTACCATGAACAAAGTAGGTAAAACTGACAATATCAAAGAAGGGGAGTATATCATGGGTGACTGAAAAAAAATTACTTAGATGTATTTAGAATGTTTGGAGCTGTTAATAGAAAAGGACAGATCCTTACACAATGTTTATTTTCAAAACAGTATTACTGATTAACCCAATTTCTTGGAGACTGCTTTCATGGGTAAATTGACCAAAAAACCTGATAGTGAAGTAAACCATTCTGTAATAGCTCCCATTGTGGACACACTGGCCAGAATGGTATTTTCTCAAGAAATTCAACTCTTGAGTCAAAGTCAAGTAATCTCCCTCCTACCTAGCAAACCATTTATCAGTCATTCAAAGCAACAGAAAAAGTTCAGAGGCATCAGAAAAAGGCAGAAAGGGAGAGAGTTCATGTATTTTACACACAGGAGGCTTCAGGGACTATTAGTAACAGGAAAAAAATTCCTCATTAAATCTACATGTCAATCAGGAGTGACATAAAAACCCCTATAAATTTAAATTATATATAATTAATCTGGGAAAAACAGCTTTGGGTGGTTTGGGGTTTTTTTTAGTGCTTATGGAGACCTCTACTTCCACATAATATTGACGGGAATTAAATTCCTATCTCAAATATTAGATGCTTAATAAACCTACACCAAGCCAGCTAATATTTAATATGCAACTGCTACCACTACAAAATTCCAGGCTTTTCAGTGTGAGTATGAAAATACTTATGGTATTTACCATAGCACTTTGCATGGATGGTAACCTATATTTTTACAAATAAATTGATACAGCAAATGAATAACTGGCCAGGAAGAGTAAGTAAATAGAAGAAAAATTAATTAACACAACACACCTTCTTTCTACTGTAATCACTAGCCCATTCTTTCAATATACGTAAAATAATAAACAACTAAAGCAAGTTGCAATGCTCTTTGAATTAAATGCGATAAACTTAGGCACAAAGAAATGGTCCAGTAAAATAAACAGCAACATATTTTTGACCTTAAGCTGAAGGGTGAAGACCCAGCAGTATTTTGGCAATTAGTCAGTGAGGTCTACGAGAGATTCGCTTGGGCAAGAACTAAGTTTCTCAGAAGATCAAAGATAACTGGTGTCACACTCTGCCCTAACCAGACCCAGGTTCACACTTTCCATTACTTATTTACATTCATCGTATGACTGTTTTTATAGATCCATGAAAATAAGCGTGCTTTTACTCTTTTACTAATATTTGTTTAATTAAGTTAATTAATTACAGCTTAACAGAAATATCGTACAAAAGACCTCACGCAGCTTTCAAAGTGTAGGCTGGATCCTAGCCTTTTTTTTTTCATTTAACTAGCAGTAAGGATGAAGTCAATAAATTGTCAATTAATAACATACTTGCTTTGATGGCTCTTCAGTAATTTACTTTCATACCACTTCATAAATTTCTTACAAAAACTTCTGGGATCACTGATACAGTTCCTCTGCCATGGGAAAACTGGGTTTAAATCTGCTGTGCTGCCAATAAACCAATAAGACTAACTGGCTGATAATCCTCCCACACTACACTGTTTAGGTATATGCACTCAACCAGCGAAAGTTTAATTTGTTCCGCTAATGGCACAGAAAACTATTCAAACTTATTCACCATATAAATTTGAACTTCAGCCTCCTACTTTCTGTTATTCCTTAGGCAGAAAATTCAAGCTTTTGAATGCTTTGAAATTCAGATCATTTTATCTTTTCCTTGATCCAAAGCATAACAATAAAAATGGACACTATCGGTAACTAAATATTAAACTGCACTTCACAGAGGAAACATATTTAAAAGCCTTGGAAAAATCTGAATATTATTTGCATTGGCACAGTGACATGCAAGGCACATTCTACCATTATGAGTCAGTGCAACGTTATTCTTAAACTACTCCTTTGAAATCAGTGATACTAACCAACTTTTAGATATTTCAATCTGCCATACTTAAAAGCTTTTGTCTGGGATTTCTAGTGAGAGGACATGTATCTGTAGCAGGTACAGCCTATTTCTTTGAAACTCAATTTAATTTATAAGAGCACACTAAAAATTTAGTAAACTAACCATATAAAACTCAAAATATTTTTCACAGACACAAGTTTTTACAAATATCTATAAGGCAATGTGGCATGCAAACTTAACTTAAAAGTGCTGCAGGTGTCATATATTCATGAGAGGCCCACGAAGACTCAGATGGAGTCATTAAAATTCCTAAAATCACTATGAAGAAAATTTATGCCATAAGATATCTTATTATCATCTAATCTTATGAAGAAAAAAATTACTGGAGAATATCAGTAAAACTTGTATCAACTACCACAGTATTTTCTATCCCACCATGTATAAGGAGCATTTGTGTGCATTTATTTCCCTAGGAGACATTAACTGCACTGCACTAGTAGACAGAAACTAGGCAGGATTTATCAAAACCACCAAGTGGTTCGCTAGCGTATAGAAGAACCAATTGGAGATCTTCCAAAGGAAGTGAGTTATGGATAAAGAAATTAAAGAAAATATCCTGTTCCACTCATAATCCTCTGTCAAACAAGAGCATCTAGAACTAAAAAGATTAAGATTTTCTATCAAGGTGTAGCACTCTGATATATTATGGAGGTATGTCAAACAACAGTGGATTAAGCTTTCCTCCCAAATCTCAACAATACTCAGAACATCCTGTTCACAGATATAATGAGAGGAGGTACCTTGTTCTTTCCTTACACTTGTACACACGCATGTCTGTATACAGGTACAGCTAAACACCAAAATTTTTAATAGGTACAGCTAAACATGACAATATTTAGGAAAATTATGAAGCTGCTCGGTAAAAAAGTGACTGGGTGTTCTGACTTTTTTCAGCTGTAACTAAGAAAACCACTCTAGCCATTCTAAATTCTTGTCACTCTAAGAAATGAATGGTAGGAAATGGGATTTATCTCTCTCAAGAAAACAAAATTCTGCAGAAAAAGAAAAAGAGTAGGATTGCAAGCTGGTTTAGTTTCCCATTTTTTCTAATATAAAAGCATTATTTTTATTTGTTACACTGGTTCTACTTCTCTGAAGAAGCAGAGGCAGGACAGTTTATATCTTCCAATGCTGTTAGGAGTTAAGGCCCTATAAGACGGGATTCAATCCCAAAACAAAAGCTAGATCAAAGGCTCAAGATGACAGAAACAGCTGTCCTACATGCTGGCTGCTCCTCTATGAGCCAATAGCCTCCTCTAGAAAGAGCACTAAGAAAAAAGAACATACAGAGGTATTTGTATTAGACTGAAGTAGCAGATCTTTGCTGACCCCATGTTGAAAGCAACTCAGATGTTGCTTTATTTCCTCAAAGCCAGAATCAAAATGCTGCTGTAACTGATCCTGAGTTATAACAGCTCCCAACATAACAGTATTCACTCACAAGTGTTTCACTATAAGACCTCACAGAAAACGAAAACATGTTGTTCCCTTACCATTACCTCGTGATTTTTGAAGAAGTATGTTTCTTAATAATTAATTTCTGCGCTCTCAAAAACAAATGTTCTGGAGTCACCTGAGTGTATTTACACCTCAATATACAGAAACCACTTATTAGAGCTAGCTTAGCTACTGCCATTTGAGAAGAGGTGACAAACAGTGACAAAGCCAAAAAGAGACAAGTCATAGTTAAGGCTACAAGGGTCAGTGCATTCTTCTTGCAAATATCCGTCCATCATCCTCTTGGAGCAGTCTGTTAGAGTACCTCAGTGGAGAAGAGCAATGCAAATCATTTGAAAATGCTCCACTTTGCACAAGGTAGGATAAATACTCTCCTCTCTAGCTATATGGAATCATAGAGTCTTTTACACTGGAAAAAAAAATATTTAAGATAATTGAGTTCAACCATTACCTTCACACTGCCACATCCACCACTAAACCATAGAATCGTAACATTGGAAAAGACCTTTAAGATCATCAAGTCCAATCACTAACCTAACACTGCAAAGCCCATCGCTAAACTAAACCATCTACACATCTTCTGAATATCTGCAAGGATGGTGACTCAACCAGCTCCCTGGGGAACATGTTTCAAGGCTACATAACCTTTTTGGAGAAAAAAAACCCTAATATCAAACGTAAGCCTCCCCTGGAGCAACTCGAGGCCATTTTCTCTTTTGTACTTGTAACTTAGGGGAAATTATCAACACTCACATCATTACAATCCCCTTTCAAGTAGTTGTAGAAAGTGATTATGTCTACCCTCAGCCTCCTTTTCTACAGGCTAAACAACCACAGTTCCTTCATCTGCTTCTCCTAAGACTTGTGCTCTAGACCCTTCTTCTTTACCTTCTTTTGATGCACACAGCACCTCAAATGTTTTCCTTGTAGAGAGGGGCCCAAAACCGAACACAGTACTTGAGGTGCTTAATACAGGGAGACAATAATTTCCCTAGTCCTGCTGACCTCACTATTTCTGATACAAGCCAGGATACCATTGGCTTTCTTGCCCATCTGAGCACATTGCTTGCTCATATGCAGACAGCCATTGGCCAAAATCTCTGAGTCCTTTTCTGATGGGCAGCTTTTCAGTCACTCTTCTCCAAGCCTGTCGCATTGCATGAGTTTGTTGTGAGCCACATGTGGGACCCATCACTGAGCCATGTTAAATCTCATACAATTAGCTTCAGCCCATCCATCCAGCAAGTTCAGATCCCTCTTGTAGAGTCTTCTCAAGCAGATTAACACTACCACCTAACTTGGTGTCATCTGCAAACTTACTGAGGGTGCACCCAATCCCCTCATCCAGACCATTGATAAAGACATGAAATAGAACTTGCCTCAACATTGAGCTCTGGGGAACACCACTGGTGACCAGCTGCTGACTGGATGTAACTTAATTCACCACCACTTTCTGAGCCTGGCCACTCAACCGGTTATTTACCTAGCAAAGACTATGTCCATCTGTGTTGGGTTTGTGCGGAGCCATTTCTAGTATGAGGGAAGAGGCTGTAATGATGGCCTCTGTAAGAAGTTGCTTGAAACGTTCCCCTGCTCTAAGTCAGACCCATCTCTGGGCCTCAGCCAATTGGATGCCTCTGTGATCACTTTTTAATAAGAAGCTGGAAGAGAAGGATTGTTCTTTCTGGAAGGTGGTGGAGCGTGTTGGACGAGAGAGAAGTGACCATACAGACCCCAAAGTCACTGAGTGAAGAGAGGAGCTGTGCTGGAGCAGAGACCCCTTCTGAATCCTGTGGTGAGATAGCAGCCTTCCTGCTGCAACCCATGGAGGGTATTGGTGGAGCTGGTATCTGCTAGCAGCTTGTGGATAACTCCAAGCCAGGGGAGACTGTTCCTGGAGGAGCTGTGACTCTGTGGGAGACAGCATTGGAACAGAATGTGGCTTGAGTTTTGCTGCTGCAGTGCAGACCTGTGCTAGAGGAGTTTGTGAGAAGCTGCAGCCTTTGGGAAGGACTCACATTCAAGAGGTTCATTAGGGACTGTATCCTGTGTGAGGGAACTCAGGTTGGAGCAGGGGAAGAGTGTGAGGAATCCTCCACCTCTGAAGAGGAAGAAGCAGCAGAGACCATTTGTGACAGACTGACCCCCAACTCTCACTCCTGAGAGGAGATGAGGTAGAGATACTGGGACCACAGAACCGAGACCAGGAAGAAAGGGAGTGGAAAGAGATCTTATAGTAATTTTCTTTGTTCTGTTTGTAGATAGTGGTAGATGAAACTGTTTGTGTTTTCTTCCATAAGTTGAGTAGTTGAATTCCTGGGAATTGTAATTGGCAGTGAGTTCTTCCTGCCCTTGGTTATTTCTTCTTCTCCCATCTTGCTAGGGCACTCACTATCCTACAGGGTGGAGGGGGAGTGGTGATTGAGTGGCTGTGAGGTGCTTTGTTGCCAGCTGAACTTAAACCACAACACTATCCAAGCCAGGGGCATCCAATTCCTCCAGAAGAATGGTGTGGAAAATGGCATCAAAGGCTTTACTAAAATCTAAGTAGAAAACATCCACAGCCTTTCCCTTATCCACTAAGGGGGTCACCTTGTCACAGAAGGGGATCAGGTTAGTCAGGTAGAAACTGCCTTTCATAAACCAATGCTGACTTGATCACCTGGTTTTCCCATATATGCCACGTGATGGCACACAGGATGATCTGCTTCATAACCTTTCCCAGCACTGAGGTCAGGCTGACAGGTCTGCTCCTTGGAGGAGCCTCCTTCTGACCCTTCTTGTGGATGGATGTTACAGTTTCTAACTTCTAGTCCAATTAGCCAGGAGTACTGATAAATGACAGAACGTGACTTGGCGAGGACTTCTACCAAATTTCTCAGTACCCTTGGGTGGATCTCATTCAGCCTCATACACTTGGGTATATCTAAGTGGTATAGCAGGTCACACACCATTTCTCCTTGGATTCCTGGGGTTTCACTTTGCTCCCTGTCTCTTTCTTCCAGCTCAGGGTGCTGGCTATCCAGAGAACCTGATCTTATCATTAAAGACTGAGGAAAAGAAGGCATTAATTACCTCAGCCTTTTCTTCATCCCTTGTCTTTGAGTTTCCACCCACATCCAATAAAGGATGGAGATTCTCCTTAGCCCTCTTTTTGTTGCTAATGCATTTATAGAAACATTTTTTAGTGTCTTTTACAGCAGTAGTCAGATTAAGTTCTCATTGGGCTTTGGTTCACCTTAGAAATTTTGCTGGTTTTGTTGTTGAAATTTTATTCTGGGGCTTTTTGTAGGTTGTGGATGATTGTTGAGTTTAGGGATCTATTTTGTACCATTAGTGGTGTTTATGGTTTATTTGATTTATATTCCCTATTAGATTGCATATACTTAGGGTATACATTCAATGTATGTACTGCGTTCATAAATATACAAAGAGAAAGACTTCCTAACCCACACTGTTTCTCCCAAAGTACAATTCTTGTACTAAAACTGTACCTTAATATACCTGTGTATATAACTGTACCTCAATATGTCTGGTGGTAAGTTGAAGTCCCTCATTAAAACAACAGCTAGCAATTGTGAGTCTTCTCTCAACTACTTATAGGATATTTTGTCTGCCTCTTCATTCTGGTTGGGTGGTATATAAGAGGCTCCTACCATGATATCTGACATGCTGATCTTCCCCCTAGTTCTCACCCATAAACACTCAAACCTATCATCATCAAACTCTAGACAATAAAACCACTCTTTAACAGATAGAACTAACCTACCGACTCTCCTTCCTTATCTGTCTCCTCTGAAGTGTTCACAGCCATCCATTAAAGCACTCTACGTGTGTGAATCTTCCCATCATCTTTCTATGATGGCAACTATATCATTGTTTTCCTGCTGCATGATGGCTTCCAGTTCCTCCTGTTTGCTGCCCACACTGTGTGCATTGGTAAAGATGCACTTCAGTTTGGCCATCAAACCCATCACCTTTTTTGGGGGAGAAGCTCTAATACCTACATGACTGCTGCCAGCCACTTCTGTGGTTTCTAACCCTTGTGCATTTGCTGTCCTATGGATCTCCATCCCCCACCTCCACTGACACAGCAAATTGAAGGACCTCACCACACACAGATATTGGTGTGCCACTCCCAGACTTATTTCTAGTGAGCATTTTTTTACCTCTTTCCCTCTTCAAATCTAGCTTAAAGGTCTTTCAATGAGACCTGTTATCTCCTGTGCAAAGAGTAATCTTCCCCTCTAATACTACTAGTAGCACTGCCTTGGACAATTATTAGTGAAGATTTTGACCACCATACTTATATCTTTAAGATGGATCATTCTGTGCCTCAGTTTTCCCAGTAACAAGAAGGCTGACCATGAGCCAGCCCTCATGGCCAAGAAGGCCAATGGCATCCTGGAGTGTATTTGAAGGGGTGTGGGCAGTAGGTCGGGAGAAGTTCTGCTCCCCTTCTACTGTGCCTCCAAAGTTCAACACAAACTTTATACTGTCCTTACAGATATTTAAATAAGCAAAAGTAGGTGTTCCTGTACTCATTCACCTCGTGCCATGGCATCTTGTACAATTCCTGCAGTAACAGCAAAGTGGTTACTTTTGTACTGTTGACTTGGGAAGAGTCAGGATACTTGAAACACCACATCTGGCACTTATCAAAAATCTCTGATTGAAGTGTAATGGGATGCACACACTCTGGTATTGCACAAGAGTTTAAAGAAAATGCAAAGTTGAACAGTTAATTTCCTACATGCCTATCTTTTCAAAGGAAATGTGATACCAAGCTGTGAAGACAAGGAAACCGGCAATGCAGTCCTCTGCAAATTGTGCAAACCTCAACATTCCGCCAGCGCAAAGAGACAGACATCCTTCTAATACATGACTTCTAGTAGTTGTTAATACTTTTATATCCTTAGTGAACACACAGGTAGCATATTGCTACACATACCTGTGCTTTACCCTTATATTTTACAGATATATAGGAATACTATTCCCTCATTACAATCACAATAAAGTTAGATAAAAATAACAAAACAAATAAGGTCTTAAAATTTAGTTGGAATAATTTGTGCATTAAAAGAGTGCAAAAGACAAATATTCTGATTCTCAGATCTTAAATGTTAAAAAGGCTCTTGAAAATTGAAAGTCTTGAACTGAGGATGCAATGATTAAAATAGTACTAACCTTGGTTAGCAATTAAGTGATCACATCTCCCTTCAAACTGAAAGCTTAGACAACAGCTAGTAGCTGACATCTTACTTCAACATTTTACAGCTGCTCTAAGGCAAAAACTTTAGACACTTGAATGCATGCATATGTGGTGGTTTAGCCCTGGCTGGGTGCCAGATGCCCACCAAGTCATTCTATGACTCCCCCTCCTAAACTGGACAGTGGAGAGAGAAATATGACAAGATGTTTGTGAGTCAGTAAACGGACAGGGAGATTAGTCAGCAATTAGTGTCACAGGCCAAATAGACTCAACTTGGAGAGAAAAAGTTTGATTTATTAATGAACGATCAGACCAGAGCAGGGAAATGAGAAATAAAATCAAATCTTAAAATACCTCCTTCCACTCCTCCTTCTTCCCAGGACTCTCTTTCCTTTCACCCCCGTGGCGCATAGCCCCATGGGGTTATGGTCCCACTGCTACACTGTGGGGGCCCTCCCCAGGGGAGACAGTCCCTCATGAACTTCTCCAGCGTGGGTCCTTCCCATGGGCTGCAGCTCCTCACGAACTGCTCCAGCATGGGCCCTCCAAAGGGGGCAGCTGCTCACACACTGCCCCAGCATAGGTCATCAGCCGGGAGAACAGTCCTTCAGGGACAGACTGCTCCAGGCAGTCTGCTCACGGGACCACAAGTCCTGACAGTAAACCTGCTCTGCCATGGGCTCCTCTCTCCCCACAGACTCCCAGGTCCTGCCAGGAACTTGCTCCAGTGTGGGCTTCCCACAGAGTCACAGCCTCCTTCAGGCATCTACCCGCTCTGGTGTGGGGTCCTCCATGATCTGAGTGGATCTCTGTTCCCTGACGGCCTCCAAGGACTGCAGGGGCACAGCTGCCTCACCATGGTCCTCACCACAGGTCACAGGGAAGCCTTTCTTACAGGGTCCTAAGGACCCTCCTCCTTCTCCTCCTGACCTTAGTGCCTGCAGAGATGTTCTTACATTCTCACTTCCTCTGCTGCTGCTGCCATTTTTCAACTGCACATTTAATCACAGAGGCACTACCTCCATTACTAATTGTCTTGGCCTTGGTCGGTGGTGGGTTCCTCTTTGAACTGACTGGCTTTAGCCCTATCACTTATAGAGGAAGCTTCTAGCAGCACTTTGTTTAAAGAAGCCATCCCCTGCTACCAAAACCTGGCCCAGGCAAAACCACCACAGAATGCATCTTATTTTCCCAGGATTTCAAAGTCCACATACAGGCTGCTGCTCAGCTCAGCCATTATAAATAAGTAATTTAAGGAGGGCATGACTGCTTTTGTATTAACTTGATAAAGGTGTTTCACTTGAAGTGCATCAACAGTTGTGTTAAGTCTTCCCTTTCACAGGCTTATCCTTTTGTGTGTTATGTTACCAGTGAAGAAATAAAAAATGGCTTCATGCGATGATAAAAGTCTTTACATTAAATATGATTAATTTGAACATTATTGCTACACTTGTCATACCTGTTTTCAAAACTCCAAAATACAAAGTCTCTTAAATATTTCCTGTTTTTTAACTAAAACAATTTTATGAAGTGACTACAATCTGCACCAAAGTTTTCTTTCATTAGAGATGCAACTGCTTAAAGGATCGATATGTGCACTTTAAAACACACGCACCTGTTTTTAGAAAATTCTGTTACCCTGAAGATTACTTTGTATCTGTTAAGATTTCCAAAAGTTGGTTGAAAAACAAAATTTTAATTTAAGAGATTAATTTTAAGCTCATTCTTTAATAATTAATCTATTACCAAACATGTACAAAACAACGATTTAGCAATAATTTTAATAAAAAGTATTAATTTAAGTCTTAGGCTAAAATAGCTTTCAAATACTACAATGGTATATTGGACTTTAGTTTTATTGTAAGAATTGTTAGGTCACAACCTAGAGAAAATATTTGCTCAGTATTGAATTCCTCTTTCTCTTATTACGGCAGGGACAGTATAAGAGAGACCAAAATTAGAGGGAGAGGAGAATTCATACACTCATTTCATAGAATCATAGAATTGCAGGGGTTGGAAGGGACCTTTAGAGATCATCTAGTCCAACCCCTCTACTCAAGCAGGGCAACCTAGGTCAGGTCACATAAGAACATGACCCAGGCAGGTCTTGAAGACCTCCAAGGAAGGAGACTCCACAACACCTTTGGGTAGCCTGTTCCAGTGCTCCATTACCCCCACAGTGAAACAGTTTTTTTCTTATATTTAAATGGAACTTTCTGTGTTCCAGCTTTATCCCATTAGCCCTTGTCCTATTGCTAGATACCATAGAAAAAAAGGGATGCCCTCCTGACACTCACTATTTAGATATTTGTAAATATTAATAACATTCCCTCTCAGTCTCCTCTTTTCTAGACTAAACAGCCCCAGTTCCTGCAGCCTCTCCTTATATGAAAGATGTTGCAGTCCCCTGATCATCTTGGTGGCCATTCCATTGAACAGATAACCAAACATGAACATAATTACAATAAACATAAAAAATACATTATATATATAATTTATTCAAAGCCCAGTAAAGAAAAGATGTCCACTTTAGGTAAAAGATTATTAATTACATCTGACTGATTACCCTTTATGACATGGGCAAACACAGAGCAGGAAAAAACACTACTATTTAGAGGTAAGGATCCATCGTCATGTGCACTTCATAACTCTACTCAGGAATGTTGAGCCAAACATTGAATCTAATGAAGCATTAAATACAATCATAACTTCTTATTTTTCCAATGAGAATTGTTTCTATTTACAAAACTTTCATTGTTTTCTCCATTCAGAGGGCAGGGGGGAATTGGGTGGTGGGGATCCTTAAGATCGATAGGTCTAATATTACACTTCACAGTGTATTTAAGCAATGGTTCTGTATGATTTAAATAGCTTTATTCCAGAAATAAAACAAGCATAGGCACTTTCAAGAGCAGGGGGAGATGCGAAGAGGCAGTCAGCCTTCAGATTTATTCAGATATCTATACTGAATATCTATATTATTCTGATATCTAACATCAATTTTCAGATCATACTTTATTTTCATTTATGGTTTGTATCATACTACTAGAACACAGCCTGTTTTTCCTCTGGCATGACAGTTATGAACACTGAAATTAAAAAAGATGTGGCTCAGACTCTGATTGGTCTGAATCCATTTAAGTCAACCTTCCCACAGGGCTATTTTCCCAACATTTCTGGACATGCAGTAGCATAGCCAAAGCTGCTTCTCCAGCTTGGCACCAATCCCAGGCAAACAGCCCAAGAAGCTGTACAGTGACAGATGATGCACGCAGGCTCAAAGTGGGATAGCTGGCAGATGTAGGCAGACTCCTACCGTGCCAGCTGTAACATTCAACACCTTTGTGTGGGACTCCTCATCCCTTCAGTTCTCACTGTCAGGTCACCCATTCCTCTTCGCGTAACTATGCAACATTCAGATAGTACAGTCATTACATTCAGATAGTACAACCCCAAAATTATTTGCTATTCTACTTATGACAAAGAATCAGTATTCTAAATATCCTGGGGAATATCATACATTTTCTTTATGTGTCTACTTTGTCTTGAAAATATATTAAGAATTAGGAAAACGCTCAGGAAACCTCGACATTGCAGTAATTTGCTATGCTGCAAGCGGAGCTCAGGATCAATTAGCAGCTGAAAAGGGTTTAAATGGAAACTCTGGATTCAGGTCAGCAAATTACTTTTCTCCAATGTAAGTGTTTCTATTTTAACTGAAGCAGCTGAAAGATTAGGGCAACACCTAGAATCTTTTCCTTCACACACAACTTCTGAAGAAGAAATTGTTTTTTTCTTTTCAAAACACCCTTTCCTCTACTGAGGAGTATAAAACAGATAAAAATTAAGAATTAAAAATATTTAGCTATTTAATTGAACTATATATCCACTATAATCCTATCACTGCATTTCTCAAATAGATTTAGTACTCCATGTGATAGGGAGAATGTCAGGATTCCTCAGATATACAGCATTTGTGTTTTAAGTTCCTGTACTTGGGAATTTGCTATCTAGAGATACTCAACACGAAATGATCACATTATATGTTATTTTTATCTATTAAGTAGAGTTGAAAAGTTCCTTGTATCAGTATTTCTGCTGCCTTATACAACAAACACATATGTATCTTCCATGTATTGGTTCTATTTCAGTGCACATGTAAAAAAAAAATTACATCAGATGGATTTGCAGAAGATTCACAGCACAGGAAGAAAATGAAACAAATCTAAGTGTTACCAAAGTTGGACACTTTGAAGATAATTTGTTCAAAATAATTTTCAGTTTGGTCAGCTATAAGAATATGCCTTAGTTTGGGGCTCATCACTGGGGTTATCTAGTTGAATTAAAAAATAAAAAATTAATAATTAATAATTAAAAAAAACCCTCAGTGTACTGCTAAGATTCTAACCTGCTTTGTCCACACCTGTCTGTGAACTGTTGCTTTCAACATAAAACTAACTATTCAGTCACTTTGTAATGGCACGCCTTTACTTTGTGATCACAAATGGCTATTTGTAACATCATAGAAAGAAACTTGTGGGAACTTGAGGAAAATAATACTTGGATGGAGGGAGACAATGTGGTTGAATATTCACTCTGTGTATTTAAGACTGCATTCTAAACCCGTTAGTACATTTGTGTGTATTATAACCAGAACATTGGAATACTGGGAGTCATCAGCGGATTCTTTTTAACCCACTACAGAGCTGAACCATGAAAATTACCAAGAAGAAAAATTATATTAAGAAGAAAATATATATTTAGATCATAATTTCTGCATTAAAAATGGAGATACTTCATTCAGGGCTGTTTTTCATCAAATGTGCTATATTTCATTTCAGTAAGATGTTATTTCATAGTATCACACAATTATTTAATCACTTGTTGCTAAAATTTCGAAAAACAAAATTGACTTGGTCAAAATGTTTTGTTGGTTTTTTTTTCCTTTTACAATGAAAGTCTACCAATTTTTAGAGATTTCTATTTAGCATTTCATTACAAAAAATAGCTGTGTTATACGAATCATTTACATCACCACAGCAGCAGTGAGAGCAATATAATTCAATTATAAAGCCTGGAAACAGTTTAAACACCATTTGAAAGTTAGCAGATACAGTCCCTTATGCCCATGTCTGGGAAGTGTCCAAATGGAAGTTAAAGATCCCATGGCATTTTTTCAAAATGAGTAGGAGCTATCCCAATATGTTGCCCAACATATATTTTCTCAATTAAAAACAGATTTCAATGTCCAAAGCCGTGTGTCAGCAATTGCTGACAGCCTATGCCTGTCACATTTCCAAAACTCTCTGCACCACCAGTAAGTATCTAGTCACCTTGCTGAATAATGCTTTTCCAGATGCCACAAGTGGAAAAGGTAATTACATTTTCATAAAAATATATGAAGTACAGATACATTATCCTATATTGTTATGGAAATAGAATTTACTGTTTGAATCCACAATTCTTTTTTTTTGTTACTTTTACAGAATTTTCTGGGTTATGCACACTTTAAAGAAAACGTGGGGAAATCTCCTTTATGCATCTGTTACCCAGCACTCACGAGCTCAAATTTTCAGCTGTCAATACTCAAGCAGAAACTCCTATCTCAAGAACTGCAAGATCAACTACATTATCTACAGGTAGAGGGCTGTAATCCTGAGTTAAGAGAAAGTCAGGCAATGAGCTACTAAAGGAAAAGGTATAAACCCAGAGAAGAATCAGGCTTTTCAACCCCATCAGATTTCCCAGTGCAAGGTCTCACGCTTCTGCGATTTTGAGACCCCAAAGTTCTCCAAGTTTTGTTCTTATTTTGCCACATGAAACTATTAAGTTACACTGTTTCATTTAAAAAAAAAAAAAAAAGAAAAAAAGCACTTATTTGGCTAAAGATACTACTCTGTTGACATCCACAATGCAGCTGAACAGTACCAACTCAGACTTGAAATAAAAGCGTAAGTATTTTCAGGAAACTTAACCACACAAACCGACTTCCTAACAACTGATAGGAGGGATTATATATTTTTCTTAGTATCAATTTTTCAAATAAGATTTTACAAAACTCAATCTTATTTAGTCACAATTTGAAAATTCCAGAGTATATGTATTGCTGAAGGATTTACGAGAGAAACTGAATGCAATGTAAGCAGAGAGATGAAAACAGCTCTNCCACAAGTGGAAAAGGTAATTACATTTTCATAAAAATATATGAAGTACAGATACATTATCCTATATTGTTATGGAAATAGAATTTACTATTTGAATCCACATTTCTTTTTTTTTTTTTCTTTTGGTACTAGAAGTGTTAAAAGTTACTTTGGTAGCCATATGAAACACTCTGATACCACCAGGTTGTTAAGTGAACAGAAATCCTGTGGAACACACATGTATGCACACAAAACAAAGGTTGTAGAAATCATCTCCTTCCTGCCATTCCCTTTTACATGTTTAAGGAGTTAAAAAGGTAGGATTTTTTTTTTTTTAAATAGGCTTAACAATTCTTTTTTTTTGTTACTTTTACAGAATTTTCTGGGTTATGC
>WBNH01003954.1:663719-678344 GCA_013401255.1 Urocolius indicus
AAAAAAAAAAAAAAAAGAAAAAAAGCACTTATTTGGCTAAAGATACTACTCTGTTGACATCCACAATGCAGCTGAACAGTACCAACTCAGACTTGAAATAAAAGCGTAAGTATTTTCAGGAAACTTAACCACACAAACCGACTTCCTAACAACTGATAGGAGGGATTATATATTTTTCTTAGTATCAATTTTTCAAATAAGATTTTACAAAACTCAATCTTATTTAGTCACAATTTGAAAATTCCAGAGTATATGTATTGCTGAAGGATTTACGAGAGAAACTGAATGCAATGTAAGCAGAGAGATGAAAACAGCTCTTCCCCTAAGAATTACCTGATGGAAAGCTAACAAGCTGCTTCATTCCTGCATTGCACAATTACCTTCCTATAACCAGAACTTACTGTCAGTTGCCAGAGTTATGCAACTCACTGGAAATAATGCTAATCTAGTTAGCGTAGCATAGTATGTCCCTTCCTGATGCTACTCCCAGGGACATAAAATTTATAATTGGAGCCAGCAGAGCAACAGACTGATCTTGAACACAAGTTTACTTTCCTCTTAGAAAAAGTAGTAAGCGTTGGATCTTTGTAAAACAGTAGATACAGAGGTGATTCTAGTCTGGAAAAATGTTTGGGATTTAACCTGGTCATAATGCACAACATACTGAGCTGTGAGGGTAATGGAGGAGGATAAAGCACACACAAGCTGGTAATTGTTCAAAATTAAATGCATTTTAAGAAGAGACTTTTACCTTCTCAAATAGGTATTAACTAATATGCATTTACAACTGTTACTGACTTCCTGTTCCTCCTCGCATCATCCTCCCCTATTTTGAGCTGCTCTGCAGTACCACCACCTGCTGCCTCCACCTGAACTTCTGATAAAATCAAAACATGTCAGACATTTCTTTATTACAATCAGCTAATTTCAAAATCATGAGAGAAAAAGGAAGAAAGAAACTGCATTGCTACAAAAAAAATTGTTTCTGCCCACAAGCTCTGTGTCTTGGAAAACTACCAAATTCACTCTAGCATTTCAAGCACTTGAATTGCTATTTTTAATCTGAATTTTTAAAACTACATGACATTACTAGAAAAATTCTTCAAAAAATGTATACTTATTTGAATTTAAATTTACTTGAAATTAAGGCTACATTATTATCATGTTTTCAGCAACTTATACTATTAGCATTCATATTTTTACATGGCAAAAGATGAGAATAAGGCAGATTTTAAAAGCAATTAAGGGGATATAAATGTTGTGCGCTGCAAGAAAACAGTCCTCAAAAGACCAGAGTTCTGGCAACTATCATAATCCTTTTGAAATTGTGCATATTAAGATTAAAGATCACTTTGTTCCTTTATTCCCACAACTAGTTGGTATGGTAAAAAGATCAGTCCCCTAGTTTTATATGTAACATCTTTAACATTTGCTCTCCTTTCTGTGCATGTGATTAAATGTAACATTTTGAAATCCCAAAGTTCTGAGAAAAACATAAATCCTTGTCCACAGCTGCTGTTTGACTCTGGAAACACATGCATTTTCTTTTCAAGCATCTACCATCAAAAAACCCCAAAGGACTTGAACTGGAGAACACCTGCACCTCTTCATTTAGTTCCAATAACAGAGTCTAAACTTCAAAATTACAAAAATAGATGCTGTGTTCAGCTGCAGTTACATTCTGCCCCTAATTCCCGTGAAGAAAAATGCTAAGCGCATGAAATCATTCAGGCAAGCTCTGTCATCGAGAGGATAAGATTTTTTGCACCAGAAGCCCAGTGGGAACTTGATAGAAAACTGGCAACAATTACAGATAAAGTACATAGTGAAATCCTCAGGGAGAGAAAAGGAAATGTAATAAGATAGATGGGTATAATTTTTTCACATTTATGCCCAAACCACAAATGTGAATTGTCTTTAATTACTCAAATAAGCATTTTTACTTTCATTGTGTCAAATCTTTCCAAAACACTTCAATTAGTTTATGAATTCCCTTTTACAAGTGAAGGGGTTTTTTTTATTATTTACTAGCACAGACACTCACTTAAATTAGAACTGAGAAGTTAAATAAATACCATTATTCTAGCTTTAAAATCCAGACTTTGCAATACCTTCAGTCTAAGCAGTCAAAATTCAACTAAAAATGTCAAAGACAGGCTTTTTTAACTGCAAGGAAGGAAGAGTTGGGAGCATATATAGATGTGTATGCATAAAACCAAACATATGTAAAATCTCTCACCTCCTCATCACAACTACTAACAGATAAAAATCAGCTGGTTTATGATAGGAAAAAATAATGTTTATGCTAGTATAATATTTATGGCACTTTTCCCACATTTGCATATATTATTTCTTCAGTCAAAATATTTTCTTGTCACAATTTTTTTTTTCCTTTGTGGCAGAAGTGAGAGACAGAATGGAGTGATTTTTATTTTAACTTACTGATACTGGAGAAAAATTATCCGATGTTTAAGAAAAACATAACTTTAATGAGAACTATCAACTTTTAGAAGGTTGAATATTTGCTCTTTAGCCTTCAAGCAGCTTTCACAAACTACAGAAGCCTTCTCACTCTTATTTTGCTCCACTGGGTATATCAATTTACCACACATGAGGATGACATTAATATAGGTACTTCTTCTTACTTCACTGCTGCATTACTGAGTATTTAAGATAATCTCAAAGAAAACTTTATTACTTGTATTTTTTTCACCTTAGTTCCTCTTTATTTATATGCAATAAAGCTCTCCATACACCGGCTGTGCACGCACTCCCAATTATTCAATATGGCAAACCAAATAGAGCTTAATCAGCTCACCTCATCTATTCAACAGCTGCTCATAATTAAATACTAACACCAGCATTCACTCTGAAATCTCCCTATTTCTCTCAAAGGCCAGGTGAAACAAACAAGGTCTGCAGCTTGCTCTGAGGGTTAATAAAGCCAGGGTTAGTTTGCAGAAGCAGTAAGAAGACCTTTCCAAGCCCTGGGGTAATGGAATAATCTTCTCTCTTGTATTTATTTTATATGTTACAGTTGAGATAAAGACAGAGTGTATGCACTTATTTTTCTAACTATGCACAGAAATACCCGGGGCAGTTTTTGTACCACAAAAGTATCCAAAATTAAAAGCACCAGCATGCAGACTTGTATTTAAGGATTAAACAAAATCATGCTTATTTTTTTTGTCCCTAAATATTTCCTCTTCCATAGCTAGATCAGTTTTCCACTGTGCACCTACTGTAAAACACTGTTGTTAACTAATCATCAATGTATGCACTTGTCATACATAATACTTACTTTGACTGCATATAGAATCATAGAATTGTTCTGGTTGGAGAAAACCTTTAAGGTCATGAAGTCCAACCATCAGCCTAGCACTGCCATATCCCACACTACAGCATGTCTCTCAAACATCACACACTTTAATGCAGCCCTTTTTGGAATTCTGTTTTACATATTTTTTTTACTCCTTTGTTAGCAATAATCAATGCAATGTGGTACTACTAGAAGTATATTTTTTAACTCTTCCTTTCAGCAGCAACAAGTGAGATAGCCAGAAATAAAATACTAGTGTAAAATACTTTATCACTCAAATTCTAAATAAGTCCTCACTCTTTGCAGGGCCATCTACAGACAAGCAGTAAAAGGAAGCTGCAAAACCATCCTGGTCGCCCAGGAACATGTGATTCAAGTAGTACCAGACAGTAGGCAGTTGCTGACTCAGCAGGGAGAGCAGGAGGGAAGGTTCTCTACCTTTCTCCAGGTAATACACTCTGATTTATTCAAGAGCCACATGCCATTTGCACAACTTCCTCCTTGGAATTTTACATCCAAAACTTCCTCCTTGGAATTTTACATCCAAAAAACTGCTCTGATTTTAAACCAAATTCTTTTACATTAGACCTAGATGCATAATGACTTTGTTAACTACTCTTCCTTCACTCACTTTTATATAAGCAAAAAAATGTTTAAAAGCCACTTGCATAGGCATTGTATCATATTCCAAGATTTCCACAGTACTCAGAAATTCCCTTGCAATTGCTTTTCTTGGCTTTACATCTAAAAAAGTGTACCATTCTGTTCTTAATGGAGGTGGCCAACCTGCAACTCTTTAGCTTTGTACAGCATGAATGGAGCCCCCTGCCCCACTGCACAGCACAACCAGCAGCTCCACTGACCTTGAGTTTGCTAAGTTTTCCAAATCCTTGCATATGGCAAGAAGTAAACTGAGTTTATCTGACTGCAGGATAACAATTTATCCTAGCTCACCAAGCTAGAACTGCTGACCCTTTCTTTAGCTCTTTTTGGAGCTCGTAAGTCTGCTTTGAGAGCATCAGTTACACAGCTATTTGTATATGTACTTCATAGAGTTAGCAGTTGTGGCCAATCCTGGCATTCTCCCCAGCAATGTCATAACACTGAACATTTCTAGACCTTTTTTTCTCATCTCTTCTGGATAGCTTTAGTCATTTTTTTTCTATAAACAAGTTGCAATACCATCTTCACTCTTCTCTGTAGTCTAAATTCCTATTTCAGAACATCATATCTAACATTATTAGGAAAAAGTGCTCAACTAGCACAAATTCACTACTGCACAACCATCTCCATTATTACAGCATTAAACAATTGTTTTATTCCTGAAGCATAAGTTGAATTTGCTGTCAAATTATCCAGCGTTGCTTTCATAACTTCCAGAAGTGACTACAACTGAGAGTAAAAACATTTTTATGCTCCCAAATCACTTCATGTTTTCTCTCCATGTAGTTTTCATAGTCACAATGAAAAGGATAGCTATTATCTCCTATATTAAATTGCCTCAATTCCTTCAGCAAGTATGGAAAGTAAAGGCTTTAATAAACCTTCTCATCCTTTGTATAAAATCAGAGGTAATTAAAAAATTAAAGTTTCTTAGTTTGTTGGATTTTTTTTTGCAGGACACTATTCCACATGTTTACTGGGACCAAAGCTTTAACACATCAGTCAGCTTTTCCTTCTTTGTTATTAGTCACAGGTGTCACCTTACAGATCTAGAGAAGCATAACCAGAGTCTAAGCATGCAGGTTAGCCACAACTACTGAGGACACAAAATCAATACCATTTCCCTGAGGCACTAGAGGGGTTGGTGAGATGTCCAGGAAACTTTCAGTTCTAAAATCTTAGCATTTTAAATACAATTCCCATCTACAAAAGAGGTATCACAGATGCTTGTCTATTACAAACCAACCACCTGCCTCTCAAAGCTCCTGCTTATGAGTCTGCCAGCACTTCATTTGTCAGTGCTTTAATTCTCACAGGCATCTCCTGCCACAAGCTATCAAGTATTCTCTACTACCTAATTGGACCATCCATAATACTTATGAGCTAAAACGTATGTGATCACTGTGAGCTGTTACAAAAGCAGTAATTCTATAGTATAGGTAAGTACTCAAAGCTTCTTAAAAATGTAATTAACATTTCAAGACAAAAATTGGAAAAGAATACTGAAAAGATCCTCAACAAAGACAGAAAATGCAATAATCAATAATAGTAATAACTTATGAGCAATTAAGTGAGACAACAGACTGTCACTTAAAAAACAAAAACAGATCTGAATTCAGAGACTATTGAACCATGAATTCCTTTCTGATAAAGTTTTATGGGCAGGACTTAAGATACTGCCATAAACATCTCCCGTATGATGTCCTCCAAGAAACATACAATTACAGTTACTGAAAATACAGTCTAACAACTGCTGGAGTGCATAATGCTTACAAATATTTACTTTGTATAAGAACCAAATGTTGCTTGCATACTCACATAAAAAATGCAAAGATGGTAATAAATTCACTGATACTTTTCAGACTAATGACACTGAAGAAACATTACACATGAAAAAAATAGAGGAAAAAAAGCACACTTTTAAGTTTACTTTCATTTTTCCTAATATTAGGTTTAGCTAATTATTTTGCTTTCCTTAAAATAGATGCTTTTTGGGTCTGGAGTTTGGGGTTTTTGTCCCTTCTATCTGATTCAACTCTTAGCATGGCAACGGGATAAGCTTTTTAAGACAAAAGCATGACGTTTAACATGTACCACACTGAAAGTAAGGCCTAGATCCATGTGAATTTCAAAAACTGTATTATAGTTATTTCAAACTAGATAGATTTCAAAATTATCACTGTTGCTTGAAACAAATCAATGTTTCGTTTGAAGTCCACAAAAACAAGAAGAATGCCAGGTAAGTGTATTTCTGCCCACAGAGTCAGCAATAGCCTTAAATTTGTCCAAGCAACTCTCTGAAAATATTAACTAATTTCTGATTTAAATCCACCACAATACCAAGTTTGATGACATCAAATGTGTGCTGTGTAGTATTTTAAAAATCACCTTTTTTATTATTAACACATTTTATGATAAGCAAGTTCTTGATTTAATTATAAATTATAGTGTAAATTCACATGAGTAATTTTGAATTCAGTAGGGCAACTTCTGTATAAGAAGCTCAACCCAATAAAAGGAAGAAAATGGGGCTATTCAGTCTAGAGAAGAGAAAATTAAGGGGAGATTTCATTAACATTTACAAATATATATATGGTGGGTGTCAGGAGGCTGGAACATCCCTTTTTTCCATACTATCTAGCAACAGGACAAGGGGTAATGGGATGAAGCTGCAACACAAAAAGTTCAATTTAAACATAAAACTATTTTACTGTGAGAGTGTGGGAGCCCTGGCACAGGCTGCACAGAGGGGTTGTGGAGTCTCCTTCCTTGGAGGTCTTCAAGACCCACGTGGACATGTTCCTATGTGACCTGATCTAGGTTGCCCTGCTTCTGCGGGTGGGTTAGACTAGATGATGTCTTACGATCCCTTCCAACCCTACCATTCTATGATTCTAAGAAACCAGTATTTTCAACATGAATCTTACTCCTAAAAAAAGTTTACAAAAGGTTCTGTACAAATAATTTAAAAGGCCACCAAAGTCAATGAAGCATTCCTTATTGAAGAACACATACATCAGAACACTGCTTTGAGTTTTTGTGTCTCACAGTGAGCTAAAGTAAAGTTATAATGTGTACAGTATGTGAAAAAGATACTTAGGCATATGGCACATTTTATACCTAGGCTCTCATTTGAAAATTACATTGGATAGGAAAAATGTAATGTGATACCAGCTTAACAAGAGTTTTGCACTTACCAGAATTATGGCAGTAGTCCATATACTGTGGAATTTGGATTGTAAAGGCTATCAAATCTGGAGCTAAGAGAGATTCTGGCTTTCTACTTTCATTGAGCCATTTACTGCTGTGTAAGTCTCTGGTGTCAGAAGGGCCTTGAATTAATGGAATCAGCTTCTCTTTTCCACCATCACCTAAGATAAAGATTAGAGTCCTTACATTTACTGTAACAAGATAAATTTTCAACACATAAACATTCACTAGTCCAAAGAGAGCAGCTATTAACATTGTAAGTACAGAATTAAAAGAGGAAATAGAAAGAGCATTCTCATATAAACTATTAAACAACTTCCTTAATGTTATCTTGTAAATGTGTTTACATCCAGGAGGATTTAAAAAAAAAAAAAGTAATCATTTTTCTTTAAAAAAGTGTTTTCAATCACAACTTTATAAACTAATATCTTTTAAAATAATGATGAATCCACTAACATTTTTAATATTTTCAACATTAGCAGCTTTTATATATGAAATTATAGACAATGATTGGAAACATTCATGCATGCTGTTCAAGAAAAATATTTATCACAGAGCCCTGAAGAACATCACAGGCAAAATACATACTTCAAGCGTTAAT
The DNA here is from genome assembly GCA_013401255.1 of Urocolius indicus. Lineage (NCBI taxonomy): Eukaryota > Metazoa > Chordata > Aves > Coliiformes > Coliidae > Urocolius > Urocolius indicus. Next base: position 671,513 of record WBNH01003954.1, read on the forward strand.
GATAAATGAGATATTAAACAATAAACAGAATACATAAAAATTATGCTACAAATAAAGCAATATGCAAATATTCTGTGTAATATAAAAATGCAGAGTTATTCCAGTTTCTTCAGTGCTTTTAGATTAATATTTTTCTCAACAGAAAAAAAAATCTTTTTTTTTTTTTTTTAGTGTAAAAATTGAATATACTGGGGCCAGACTAGATCATCCTGGCACACTTAACAATAATAATAAAAAAAACCAAAACAGAATACAAAAAACCCTCTCTGATTCATAGGAACAATGAGTAAATTCTTGTTTCAGTAACTCTCCTTGTAAAATGCAAGGCCAATTCTCCTATACAGGCAATAAAGTTTTACATGGTCCAGCTGCACATACCTGGGGCTTTGGCACAAATTTTTATTGATCCCACGGTCCCAGAGGCACATTTGACCAATGATGTGCCGCAGTACTTCAATTCAACGTTCTGGATTGAGCCCTCAAGAGTTGGCAGGGGATTCTTAGATTTCACACCTAATAAAAGAAAACTGCAAATGTACTAGCCTGTTGAATTTAAATATTTTTTATATTCCTTTACCAAGGCATTTAAACTTAATTATACTTTAATTATCTACCTTAGATGTTCGTATAGCCTTTTTGTTGTGATTCACAGTTTTTAAATGGAAGTGAGAGAATGGCATATAATGGCATTTTAATACAATCATGCATAAAATGTAGAGACAGCATGAGGAAAACACACAAGGCCACTTTGAAATTGGAATAATAAATATGTATATATATACACATACAGACACTTTTGTTTTCACTTTATAAGTGCCACTCCAACTATTTTCTTTCATGTTTTTATTATGAACTTTTCCTTTCACGATCTTAAAATGACTGTTTCAGCTTACATTTAAACAACATTTTACTCAGTAGCAATGTAAATCATTAAATCCATGCATCTGAACAGCACAGGAGGCCAATAGCACACTTGCCATTTTTCAACGGAAACTGGAGTTCAAATCTTGCCTTAGGTCACTAGTGGAAGTAAGTTTTGGTGGTCCCTCCTCAGTCCCTACTTGTGCAAACCAGAAAACTACCGCACCGGTTGGAAGAAATCGGTGCTACTGGCAGTCACTTCTGAAGAGCTGCTTAGAACCACGGCAGCAGCGGCAGCAGTAGCATCAGGGGATCTTACAAGTCCAGATTGAGATATGTTGCCAAAGCTTGGGGGCAGCCCCCAAAACAGCCCTAAAGCATGAGTGGAAGAAGCCAACCCTCTCATTCTGTCTGTCAGGAAAAAAACTCATAAATTTACTTGTAAATTAGAAGTAAATAGTTTCAACACCTGTAAGAAGTATGAAAGGAAAAACTAACAGAAGTTGCCATTTTTTATGGTTTTTTTTCCCCTCATGCAAAAGTGACTTGGAATTTGTCAGTGAAAATTGGCAAGCAGCTTGTTAATTATGCAAACATTAGTATAATTATGGAACTGTTTCCTTGCCTACACACAGAATTTGTTCCAAAATCCATAATTATGTAAGGGAGGTATTATGGAATATCAGGTAAAAAAAAAAAATGAAGCATTTTGGTATGTACTTCAAAATAGTTAAACACATTAAAGAACATTAACATATTCTCTACAGAATGAACTCATTAGGTTTTTGCAGTGTCTCAAAGACTCAACCCAAAGAACAATCTTTAATATATATTAATTAGCAAGGGAAAAGTCTTAAAAAAAGTGTAGGAAACAGAAGATTCAGAATTAAACCTGGTATTTGTGCTTAGTTCCCCGTATTCCAGTTCCTAATCATCAAAATATATTTGGTAGTGCACATAAAATCATTTGTAGACACACTTCTTGACATACATTTAAGTTTTTTTCTGGTAAAACATTTAAATATTTTTTTAATAAAAGGAACTTTCCACGGTAAGAAGAGAAAAGCAGCATATGAAGAGACACATGGCATTTAGTAAACCAGACTGTCATGTGAAAGTAGGTTCCATGTTCTGTGCATACTTTCCCAAAATTTAACCTGTCTTCTGTGTTTGAGGTACATTCAGACTTTTCCTAATTTGTGAATCACAATGGCTTCAAGCTCCAAGAATGCTCTCTGTAACCCATCTGTGCAACTGCCACTAACAACATCAGCTCTCAGTCTGAAAGATCAACTATCAGTTTTAGTCTTGTGAAGACACCCTCATTCCCAGTCTTGCCTGGGGTAAGCTGCTTCTAACACTGAAAATTCTGTTTTATCTAAGGTGTAGTAAGACATAACAGATGAATCTGTCAAAAGTGGACAGGCTACCTGTAGGCATTTCTTAGTCTTTGCTCTGTGCTTCCTATAAACTTTTTCAAATAGAGGCCATTATGTTGGAAGAAAAAAAAAATGCAATTTTTAAAAGTATTCTTCGCTATCTTCTGCCTATTTCAAAATACAGATTATAAAACATTGTTAGTAGCAGCCATGATTACAGTCAAAGCAAAGCAAATCTGAGTTCTTAATTTGGCTCCTATCTTTCAAGCCTTCTCAAAACTGGTAGCTTCTTGATGTTTCCATTTTTCAGCAACTCTTATGCCTCAAGATACAAGGTGTAATGTCCAATACATTTCTCTCACTACACTATGGAAGACAAAGTACTTTTTAAACCATATATTCTCCTTCGTGGAGTTCAATTTGTGTTATCCTGAACAAGCTCTCTGCAACAAGATTAAACTTTCCATGTACATGACTGGTTTTTGTTGGGTTGTTTTTTTTTTTCTGTACACTCCCGTTCCCTCAAATAACTCATTGAATTTCAACAAGACATTTATTTCTTACAATCTTCATGGAAGTGTGGGTCTATTTGTCCTGTTACCCAACCAGACAGAATATGCACAACAGTCAGCAAATTACAGCTCAAACTGTCAAGTGCACTACTTTTCACCCAGTCAGAACTCAGGGATCTCGATGGGAAGCCAGGAAAGCTGAATAACTTGGCCTTGAAGAAACCCACAAATCCTCAATACGTGATCATATAATTAACAATTACATTTTACTGCATATGAAAAAAGTAACTGGTAGCAGTAATAAGCTATTTCTTTCTGGAACACTTATTAGAGGGACAGGATGAACACATTCTCAGCTGTTTTCAACTATTTGAAAAGAATAGAAAAGTATTAGGAAAACATAGCATAATCATGTCCCTCTTTCCTACATTGCTTTGATGTCAAATGGCAACTTGCTCCCAGTTTTAACACTTGATAACCACAGCATACAAAAGCAATCAAGAAGTTGCAAACAAAAATAATTCTGCTCAGCTCTGGACTGAGAAATACTGAGAAAACCTATTTATTAAATACTAAAATTCTATACAGAGCCTACAATAAGGATTCAGGATCTTAGGATGTCTAATTAGACTTTCATCATGACAACAAAAATCACACGAATCTAAGGTGATTCCTCTTGTCCAAGTCTCTTTCAGAATGCAGAACATTTAGAGACTTTTGGTGAACCACTTAGCAATTAATAGGTCTACCACAGGGAAATAGCGCATTTTCTTCAGTTTCTGAAATTTTTTAAAATTATGAAGCATCCCTCAAACTCTCAAATTGCCAAGCTGCTCTATGGAAAGAGGCTTTGTTTCTTATGTATGCCTTTGATTTTAAAATGATATTGTCATACTGAAAGAGATAATGAAGGAGAACGTTTGAGAAGAAATAAAATTACAGTGATGGAAACTACAGATAGTCAAAGTCTCAACAGCTATATGTGTAACTAAAATATTCCTTAAACATTTATTTCAGCAAGCAAACGTTTAAGTGAGCAAAGGCTGCAGCTTCCTTCTCTCCCCTCAATGTTTATAAACTATGTAGAAGTGTCTTCTCAAAGGATTGATTGACCGGGAAGACTTTTACATTGCTAGATAACAAATGCTCCATATCTGAAAACACTAACTCAAAATCAGTAGTGAGACAAAAACTCCGCCAGATCTTAATTAAGACATTGAACATGAATTCAAAGAGGAACAGGGAAATCAAATATATGATTGCCAATAGCAAGGTTACTCAAATTCAGTGTCCTGCAAATGAAGCACAGGAGAGGCTTATTTCTGAGGTGCAAGGAACAAAACAGAACTTGTGCTGTACTCTCTCTTCTGGAATCATACTTTCAAAAGCAGCACTGTCATGTTCTTGACTGCTGTTCAGTGCAATAAGAATCGGATAACAGAGCTACCATGTTTGTTTAGCAGTGTACCTCACATTTTCTTTAGTTACTTTGTTATTTTCATCAGGAACACAGTAAAATCTTAATGGAGATTGAGACACACATATACCTGTCTCCACCAAATATAACCTATGGCTGCTTCACGATAAAAATGACAAATTTTGTTTGTCTGATTTCCATACCAGAAGCATCTTGCCCATTGTCAAACTATCTGCAGTAAAAATCAAGTGTTTCCTTCCCAATCAGACTATCACACATAGAATACAACACACTACCAAAGACCTAAGAAGCTGTTCTATACTGCAGAACCCCAAAATAAGCAGAAAGGTATTCTAATGTAAAATCTACTACACCTTGATAATTTACACCTAGTTTACACTAGCTCCCTTTAATTTTAACTACAAGCATATAGAGACATTCTGGTTTAGAAACATGCACAGAAGTACACACTGTCAAGAAAGGTTCTCTCACACTTTAGAGTAGGCATTCACTCCCCATTTTTTCTGGTCATACTGTTGGTCCTCTTCATGCGCACAAACAAGCTACACAGCTTGCCCCGGGTCCCTGCATTCAAGTGACATTGTATGTGCAAGCAGGAGGGAATCAAATGCCTAAAAGGCAGGTCACAATTGTGTCTTTATAAATCAGCCCAGGATTTCTGTTAACAAGCGTATTAATTCCAATAATATATGAGCAATCCAATAATAAATGAGCAATCATTTAACTTAATGCATGATAAAGAAGATTACCAAATTAGTTATTTTACCAACAGCTCATATGTCTTTTGCCAATCCATTTGTAATAAGGTGAACTTGAAACGATTAATGGAAAAAACCGCAAGAAAAAACTTGAACGCATCAATAGAAAAGAAGGGAAACCAGCAAGAGGTATGTTACTGATTCCGAGGACAAGAGTCAGGACTGTGCCGCCAGATCTCTGAAATACCATAAATATGTCTTTAGAAAGATCATAAAAGAGAGAACTACAAAATATGAAACAGGAAATGAATAAGGCATGACTAAACTTCTAGAAGCACCTCCCTATGAATTCTCCCCATATTTAGGTTATGGCATCAGAAGGAAAAATTTCAATATTTAAAGCATTAACTAGCAATAAACTATGGTTTGGCAACATAATACAGTAAAAGACTGTCACATATATGTCAAAATGATTTCAAACTCAATAAAAAGATCAATCTATGAATAAAAGCAAGGAGCTATTAACCAAATGAAATACCATTTAGGCTTAAGTCTTACTGGAATAAAAAAACCCCATCCAATACTTGAACAGAAACTTACATTTATAAGTTTTACACAAGTACTAGAAAAGCTAGTAAACAAATTGAAGCGTATGAGAAATGTCATTTCTTTCATGAGAGATACTCATCTGTGTTCAGTCCCTGCTTAAGCCCTCAGTGAGAACTTCTCAAAGTCTGTTCTGAACTTGGTTAGAGATATGGAACTTCTGAGGAACTTGAAGCTAACCCCAAATTTAATTTCTTCCTCCTTGCAGTACGTACATAATAGAAACCACAAAGACCAGCTCTGGCTGGCACTGGTCCTACTTCTCATGCTCAAAGCATTGAGACAGCATGAGCTTTCATGTTTTTCGTAGCTGTAAAACAGCAGCAGCACATGAACTTCAACATCTTTTTCAATCACTGTGCTTCCTTGCACACAACACCTGAAGAGAAAACACTGGGGCTTTATGTTTGAGGACTTTTTAGGCCTGCGCACTGACGCCTCCCGGCTTTTTTGTTTTTAATTTGAAAACCAGAGAAAAATAGATAGACTTTCTTAAGTATAGAAGCTGGGTTATAAACATTTTCTTTTTTTTCTGTAATATAACCAGATCTTTGTTATGAAGTTACCTAAACATCTTTAATGTATTCACAATATCACACTTCTAAATCAGTCACTACAGTAGACAGATCACAATTAGCAGCCTTAATGTAGACAGCCACAGGCTACTCTTTTCATTCTTCTCAAAACAGTAATTCAGGCAGCTTATTTTAAGGAGGTGTCAGGGGACAGGTCTATTGTTCTTTCTAGCTCCATTTTATTTAGCATTATTATAGCTATTCTGATTATCATAATTATTTATTTACTTGTAGCTGTGTCAACGAGTTTTCAATCTACGTACCACTATTCTTAGAAATGATTGTTTGATCACCACTCACTTCCAAGACTTAACAAGGCAGTAACAACAAGATTATGGTAGACTTTTCCTGCCTCTAATGTATTGTGAACTGGACAGATTTTCTACTAACTTGAGCTTCTTCTGCCACAGTTCTACACCTTAAAGGAATCTGCCATATAAAGTAGCTCTGTTGTCATTTTCTCTTCCAAACACAGTACTCAAAGGAAAAGTAAATGTATGGAAGGGTGAAAGCAGTTATTGACAGACTGAAAAACTCTCTAAAAAAGATCAAGCTGCTTTCTTCTTAGGCAACAATGACAAATATTTATCAAGTAAGTATCCATCTTTCTTCATCAGAACAGAAGATGCAAAAATCACATGTATGCACATACATAACAAGAATCAAATTTCCAGTACTTTCTGTATTTTCAAAGAGATACTTCAGTAACAAGCACACTGCCAGCCATATGCTGGTCTCCACCTTGGAGGTCACAGAACCTAAA
>WBNH01003956.1:1256-40998 GCA_013401255.1 Urocolius indicus
ATGGGGAAACAAGGGGAGGGACTTTGCGGCAGGGATAGGGAATAAAAAGCCGAATCTTGTACCTATCAGGTGTGCCTACTAGCTAGGACACCAGCTCTTGCAAGAACTCCTAATAAAAGTGCTTCACTGCAGAGTCTGACCTGAGTCTTTCACAAGAAAACTTGTTTTGTTTCCTACACGAGTGTCTCTATTCTTGCACTGATCAGCAATAGTTTCTGATTAAATTACTCCTTCTCCTGTTAGAAAACACCTTGCTTACCAAAACTGTTTTTCTTCCATTAATATTACATGCCTGTTTCTTTAGCTTACATTGCCTAAGAATAAGGTCTATTGGGCTTGCTAGTTGCAGAAAGATTTTGGGGAGTGGCAGGGGGGAAGGTATTGGAAGTGATGGTGCCATTTTGAAAAACAAAATTAAATTTTCCAACTTCCATCAAGTTCAGGTGCAGCGTTCTGATACCAGAATAACCTCTGAATATCAAAACAAACAACAAAAAGGCACCAGTATCAACATGACACACTGGATTTAATTTCTAATTATGCATTTATTCGCTTAACAGAACTATCACTTGAGTCATCCTTCTATAGTTGCTGCAGCAAAGGAAGACAGGATATGCAATGAAGAACATGGTAAATCAGGATAAAACCCCCTACATTAGTTCTACAAATGTTCTTTCTGCTGTGTACTGGGGAAAATGTATCTAGGAAACTACTAGTTAGGTTAGTATAGTCAAAGTGATAACTAAGGAATAATGGCCTATGAACTAGTCAATTTCTATTCATAAGAACAAGTTTAAGACACTGCTGCTTTTTATGCTCAATAGAAACAAGTTGAAATGAGTCTCTATTTTTATAATGCTTGCACATTCAGTATCATTTGCAACACTTTTGTCACAGTCAGAATATGCAAAGTTTTCCTCCTCTAGTTGTGAGACAAGATATGGTTTTGGACTGCAAGATGCTTTTCTTATGAAATAAAATACCCAAATTCCTTTTGTATACAAAGGGTGAGTCAATCTCAAGAAAATTTTATCAAGAAAACTGGTAAATTCAGTCTCAGTAGTATTGTTCTGTCTTCAGCAATGCAGATGAAGGGAACCCTCTCCTTAAGCACACATCTTATGGCTCCAATACTCCTATATAAAACTAAACACCACCACTTATTGCATTGCAGTATGCTAATAAATTAGGAAGAAATTGGGTAAATTTTCTAGCATTCTTTTGGAAGTTTCTAGCTATGACATCCGTAACTCCCACTCAAGGAGACTTTTTGCCACCTTAGTTTTGCTCCTCAAATATTTTCATTTCTGTTCAGAAACACTCTTCTACCAATCTTACTTTGCCAGATTAAAAAAAAAAATACAGATTTTTTAGAAATATTCTTGGAAAACAAGGAAACAAAATGCCTTTACTTTATCCAACTGAGACACACTTTGCAGCTTTGCTAATATATGCAAATTGTCTGATTGCATGAAATTACTGATTAACCAAGCTGAAGAGCTGATTACCTGATTATCCAAGAGAAAAATAATTTAGCATGATTTTGTGTCATTTGACAGTCTAGATAATTTTCTAATTAATTTGAGTTTTCAAGTGAATTCAGAGATACTACTGAAAAAGTGAAAAGAGGTCAATGATCTGAATAAAGGTACGCTTTCCAGGAATCTTCTTCTTAAAACCATCATTTTTCAAATGGTATTGTTATCTACAGACATTTCAGATGCACACACACACAAAATCATAAAATATGAACTTAAGACTTCAAAAAATATTCAAAATCCACCAATGGTAAAATCTTCAATGATCTTGTAACGATATCTTGCAGAGAAGACTAGTGGTGCACTAGTCTGACATGTGGCATCAAACTTGCAGTGTTACCAATAAATTCTGAACTACACATGAAGCAATATGTAGCAGATATTTTGTCAATATGCTGAGAGAATAATAAATACTGGAACTACATACTCGCCACTGAAAAGTTGTTGAGTGGATATGGCAGATCCACATCCTGGGGCTTCTCCTTATAGCCTATGAAAGAGCCATCTGTCTTTAGCAGGAAGTATCTTGGACGCCAGTTTTTTATATATTCTCCTAAAGGAGAAAAAGAAACATTCATTAGTACAGTAAAGACAGAAAGAAAAAATGTTGATTACACCAAAATATTTTCATAAATTTTCAATTTGCAAAGGAAACTTTTAACTCCCCCTCCAAAAAAAGAGAAAACAGATTTGCATTGGTAAGTCTGGTCTATACAATGATACCCCTGGAATAAGAAGGTACGAGCATTGAATAGCAATATTTTGTAATTTCAATTTTTGTCACACTGTACTCTTCTAACTCCTACTACTTTACACCTATAAACAGTTTTAAAGTCGCTGCAGGCAAAAATATGCACTTCAGCTTGACTTTTAATAACAAAATAAAATCTAAGCTACTACAATATAGAACAGTTACACTGCTGAGACAAAGCAAAAACCATTAATTTCCTCAAAAGTTATACTAAGCAAATATAAGACTCGGGGTAGTGGGAGAATCTACACAAAATATCCTTAACAAATGTGTCTGCAAGCAAAAGGAATAAAAAAGTAGAAGCCGATTACTTTCTAAGACATATGTCCACCAAGAAACCCACCACCTCCACCTTCTCCGTATCCTAGTCTGAGAGGAAGATTCTGCAAGCCATAAGAAATCCAGGATCAGAAGCGTACAGAATAGGTCAGCAAGACAGGTTAGTTTAATTAATACCACCTATTCACTATTTAAGGGAGCAATACCTCTTTAATAGCTTTATACTTTACAATGTCACACCATAATCTCAGCAACAATTTCACTTTCTGAAGTGCAATTACTCAGTCAAGCACAGGTTAGTTTACATCTGACCAGCTTTCTCCATCTTTGACTTCTATCAACTTTGCAGAATAAACGTATGTACAAGTACTTATTATGACTTTAAATAAATCATTGTTTTGTGATTATACAAATGAATATTACCAAAAAAAAACCACAAAAGTAAACTGCACTAACAATGCAGAATTTCCAACCATGCCTAGAATCTCTCATCTGCAAAATATTCAGAACTGACCAGCCCAGGGGCTGCACTGGCCCTGGACTAAACTCACCCTTTCAGTGCCATTTACCACCTTAGCACTCTGTTAGCTGTAGCTATGTAGATTTTAGACAATTCAAAGGAGAGAAATTTACAACCATTTGACACAGGGATGACACCATTAAAGGCTTATCTAATTATTGGTTAATCTCATCTTCACCTTTCCATCACAGCAATCAACTGTCACTGACTGAAGTTCAAACATGTGACTTGTTAAAATGGCCTTTCTGAACTTGATCACAATTTGTAAAGACTTTGACGACACCCATGGCTTAAAAATCTAACTGGAGTTGTTAACATTTCCGATTTTCTACATGCATTTAAGCAGGGTACGGAGTAGGAGATGAAGAAGAAGAAAGACTAAAAAAAATTAACACGAGGCTATTTGTTTTGACTTACATTTCTCAGCCCTCAGTAGCAAAAGTCTTCCTAATTAGTCTTGCTTCTAGATAGCAGGGTAACTACTTGACTTTTTTATCTAGACATTTTAATGTAAGTAGAAAGAAAATTGAAAAAAGTCAAAATGTTACTTAAATTTGACCATAAAACTAGTATAGCAGATATAACACCAGTTAGTCTTATAGAAAACTCTGAGTCAATATCTCAGATCTCTAGTGCTAGTTCATCTGGGAGCATTCCTATCAACACTGCCAGTCCGGACTGATTTCACTATGGCAAATCCCAGTGAACATAAAAACAAACAATAATAAAAATAATTTTAAACAAGGTATGAAATATTTATAAGCTGGAGAAGAAACACAAGCTCAGTATGGGCAAATAAATGTGTAATTTTAATACTAACAACAGTGAAATCTACATCATTGTTAAATTAAAAAGTAAAGATATTTCTTGAATTAAGTTTGAAGAATACTTGAGAATTGAATAATCACAGACCAAAGTAAATATATGACTCATATTTTAATAACATATAAAATATGCCGTGACAAATTTGTCAGAATCTGCACGGATTAAAATTTGACAAAACCTTGGGTATCAGATCATCTAACAGAAATTTAAAAAATACTAACATCCTAGCATCTTTCTTGGTGTTAAACAGATCATAATCTTCTGTACAATTCCAATACATTTTATGTTATTTAGTTGTACCAGACCATGACTGTTACGAAAGTGCCTGTTACTAGGTTTAAAAACTTATCAAGAGCTTAGTATTCTCCAGAATGTGTGATAACTGAATGTAAGCACCTAAAACTGCTCAAGAAGAGTTCAAGACGCCATGGAGAGAATATCAATGTGCTTAATATAGGACAGTCATACAAAAGTCCCAGTTTTAAAGATAGTCCTCCTTTTTGTCAGGAATAAACTGGATAGGGAGATAAGCAGACTTTGCTCTAAGAATCAGAGCTGATACGGTTAAGTGGACTCTTAAGTCACTTCAAGAAGGAACAGAAGCCTTAGTTTACTTACATATACACTCCAGATCTAAAACAGTACAAAAGGAGACCGTTCTAACAGATGCTCTTAGCGGGGCACACTTCCCTGATCATTTACTCCCTTCTTCTCCTCTTAGGATAACACTTCAAAATGCATTCAGCTTCTTCTAGGTACTGAGAGTTACTTAATCAGAAAACCAAACAGTTTTTTGATATACTAAGTTATGCAATTGATAATCTGCTTGTAAAAACAAAAAAAAGCAAACATTAGAAGAGTATGACTAGCACTTCTAAGTTCCTCTAAGGAGAGCTAGCAACTTTGGACAAAAGCTAAACACAAGAAGATATGGGTGACGGAACAGTGGAACAGGCTGCCCAGAGGGTTTGTGGAGTCTCCTTCCCTGGAGGTCTTCAAGACCCACCTGGACATGTTCCTATGCAACTTGATCTGGGTGAACTTGCTTCTGCAGAGGGGTTGGACTAGATGATCTCTAAAGTCCCTTCCATCCCCTACCATTCTATGATTCTGTGATTATCCTAAATAACTATCCTACTTTTTAAAGGTATTCATACCGTGAAATCTAAGGTATACCTACTGTACAATTACAGAAGACGTGTAAGTACTACTCTATTCACGAACACGTACTACTCTATTCACGAACACGTACTACTCTATTCACGAACACAGCTGTACCTCTGTCTGACCTGCAAACTACAGATGGATATGACACATGTAATTTAAAAACAACTGCAAAAAACTGTGGCTTCAGAAGAGTCCATATATTTATTTCATAGACATTTTTTTAAAAAAATAATGTTTCTCCTAAATGGTTCGCCAATATGAATCACAGTCAGATTACTTTTTCAAGAAGTCTATACAAACACACACAGACAAAAACTCTAGTTTTGTCTTGAAACAACCAATACTCCAATCCTTCCTCAAGGTCTATACATGAATATTTATCATCATTTATCTATTTTGTAATTTAATTAACAAATGAGTGAACACTTTTGAAGCTTAAGTAAACAGTAGTATCAATGAACAGTTCACTTAGCTGCTCAAGTGGTTTAATGGCTCTCAAAATGCTCTCTAGGTGCTCTCATAACTGCATTCTTTCTACATAATCTGCTTAAAGACAGAAAAACATTTTAGGCCATAATTCTTAACAGACATGTGCTTATTGAACTACTTTGAAAGATAAATCCTCCATACAAAAAAAATACTAAAAACCCACACAGTATATGCAAAGAAAAAACACTTCAACATGTCTTCTAACTTACCAGTCCCTTTTTTTTTTTTTAAAGCGTATTTTACAGCATGAGCAATATTAAATTATATTAAATATATCTGGAGTGCAGGTTTATCAAATACCTCAACATGAGCAATCGACAGGAAATTTACATCTAAAATTCATTGGCCGAGGCAAAAAGAAATTCCATGAGAAAGGAGAAGTCCAGGCAGGCTAACAATATATCCTGGAGCTGCAGTACTTAAAAAAGCAGTGTATCTGCCAGAGAGAATTAATCAGTTTGTACCCTGCTTCCTGCTGAGTTAATGTAAGCTAAATTATTATTTTGCTTAAATTTACACCCTTCTAAATTGAAATGCATGTTCTTTTAGGATCTATTAATTAGACAGTTAAGAAAAGGTTTCTAATTTCAACCACTACAGCAAATAAAGCAAAGTAATTCCTACATTATTTTAATTCTAGTCAAAGTTTTTAAAGCCACTTGAGAGAAGTGGCACTAGATTATATATATCTCACAAATTATACACAGACAATAAATACATACATACATACACAAACTACAAATGTATCATCACTTTTAGGTTGTTGGTGTCTGCTTTTTTAATAACTACCAAGAGAATAGGCACAAAAGATGAAATATCACAGCAGTAGATTCTTCAAGCACGTAAAAATGCAATCTGATCTTCATGCATAAAGCACCTTCATAACATGCAACCCTTTAATTAATGTTGTATTTAACAATACATTGGCTAACAACACTAACAAAGGATGCTTAATCAAGGTTTGTTTAGAACATTACCCTTGTTGCTGGCTCTGTATTCACCTCTGTATTGCAACCTTAATAATTTTTCTCTTTTGTCTTTGACACCTAGTAATAAGAATCCTGCCTTCAGGACACTTCACAAAATATATTTATTCTGGTGATGCAATGTTTATAGTTTTGATACTGCTGAGAAGCTTCACAAAGAAGCACTTTCTAAGAAAATATACAGCAGTCAAGAAATTCCTGTTAGACAAATATTATCACTCAAAGTTCAATTTTTTTTTTTCCCTTTACCTCAGAATTCAAACTCTCTCTTCAAACATACATATAACCTCATATTTGATGGCTGCTATTCTTAATCACACCACCTGTAATCCTTAGGAGTACTGAAATTTAGCAATTCTTGAAAAATTATTCAGTAATTTAAAATTAATCTGAGTATTTTAAAGTGGCTTTTTTAAAAAATACTTTTTGTAAAAGATCTACAGTTTTCAATATGTAAATGGTTTTAGAGGTGTGAAGGAAATGTCTTTAACATACAGTGCTGATAAGCAACAGAAACCTGAGTTCAAAAACTTGCTTCCTTAAAAGAAGCAACAGCTGCCACACAGACATAAGTGAGATTTAAGGGAAGGAGGAAAAAAACCCATCAGACTACAAACCAAAAAACACAAAAAACCCCTCCAAATAGAGAATACCCAAAATTCACTTTTCTGTGCCATCAATTTACTACAAATGATTTAATGGAAGTAAAAACTCCTTTTTTTTTTTTCCCTTTTAAGGCACCTTTTTGTTAAACCAAGCTCCAGTTCCCCTATTCTAAAATTTAATAAGAAAAAGGGGGAAAAACTGAATTTATCTAAGAGCATTGAACAAAATTATACAAAAGTAAATAACCACAAGTATTTTTCCTTTAAAAGAAACAACTGCGATTACTGTCAGGTCAAGTAAAATATTAGAAGTAATGCCAGTGGTTTGGAGACTGAATTTACTTACCTTGGCCCTCTGAGGGCAGTGTTACCTAACACACGATTAGAAGCATCAGCAGACTCTTTGATTAAGTCAGTAGACACTAGTAAATGTAAAGCACTTCTGTTAAATATTTACGTACTTCAGATTTCATGATAACTAATTTGCAATACAGTTCAAAGCCAACTGTAAAAAATAAGTGTTTAAAGAACCTAGAAAGTATACCTGTCTTCACAATTTGATATATCTTTCTAATGTAAATATGTAATTATATATCATGCAAAAGACTTGATAAAATGTTATTGCATAGTAAAAATTTAAATAAAACTGTGTTTTCTCCTATAATACCTTATCATTTTGAAAGTAATTTTTATTATATACCCTGTCAAATATTTCCTACACATTCAAAGAAAAGCAGAATTTTGAATGAATGCTGTCTGTATACTGTGAGACAGTGATTATTTATTTATACTAACTGTTTTTCCACAGTTCCCAGTAATGCTAAATGACATTTTGAGCACATCTGTACCTACATTAGACAAATGAATTTTTTTAGTCACAATTGGGAATTAGAAAACATGTCATGCTATGTGTGAGTATCGGCTTATAACATAGCTAAGCTTGCATTAATGTTCCTGCAGATTGGGGAATTAAGGTGAGAAAGTGCCCATCACTATCCATGACACCACAATGATTCAGTGCAGACAGAAAGTCTGGTCAGTTTACAATCAGTTATTTACAGCTGTGCTGCCAGAAACTAGTGAAGACCACACAGATGTCAGTTAAAACTGTGCAGAAGGCAGCAATCTGCCTTGAAAACAAGGTCTAGAAGTTCCTCAGTTGAGAAGAGTAACTCCAAGCAGAGAGGTGCAGTCACCAGGAAGGGCAAAGCCACGGATCAGCCCTCCACACAGCATGTATATCTGCAGCTACAGCAAAAGGGAAGACCAGTCTCCTCAATGGATTTTTTTTTGCCCTGGCTCTTCCTGTGAATTTTTCTTCCCCCCAGCATCTGAACACAATCTACAAACACATTCCCTAGAAGCTCACTAGGGTTCAAATCACCAGGTGCCCTGACTTTTTCATTATGAGTACTGGAGTGAGTCACTGTCCTATCTTGTATAAATGCAAAAGCACTTCAGATCCTGCTGTTTATTAAACCCTTTCCTGTTGCATTAATAATCTCTTCTCTAAAACATCGAAAATTCTAGAGGAAAATATTCAATAACAGAAAGATATACCGCTATTCAAACGTAAATGATGTTTTCAAACCAGGCATCTGTGATATCCACACAAAATTAATAATGTGTTTTGGCATCTCATGAAAAAGAAATGTTCATAGAAAAATAAATGTTCATACTTAATTTTCATATGGACAAAATTTTGTCCTTTTAAAAAAAAACTGAACCAGAAATACTGAGTTAGCTGACATCCTGACAAATTGAGAATTGACCTTTATTATGTCCATTTTGAGCCAACAAGAAGAAAAACTTGCCAGTTTCAACATCACTCTCACTTCCCCTTCATTCTTGAAGGATAAAAAATAGAACAACAAATAAACTAAACAGAAGTTGATATTAACAAATGCTGTCTAGAATAAGAGTCCTGCATTGCATCAGCATCCCTGAACAACAAAGGAGATCAATTATTTTCTAAATATATCTGCTATTCAATAACGGAAAATCAAGATCTATATCCTGAAAACATTTAGGGACACTGCTCTCATTTTCTGAATTTCTCTTTTTCATAAGGCTTTATAGGATCAAAGCCCAAACAGCTATGCTATCTAGCTGTTTCTCAAAACAGTTTTTAGGTCTTAATAGTGTTGAGATGTATTTATGGTAAATGCAAAAAAAAAAAAATCTGGAATATTGTCTCGCATAATTTTTTAATAACTAAAAAACTTCACGTTCTCTGTACTTTTAAATATCTATATTTTTTAATATTGGACTATCAGCATCGTGTTATTTTTTGTAACAGAAACATAATATGAATTTCCTTTTTTTTTCTTTAGTTTTTATCTAGTGCTAGTAGACCAAAATATCTTTTTCAGATTTTGGAAATATTTTTACACTATGACAAGTATACAAAAACAAGTCATCTATAAATTACACTGAATAAGACAGCCAGCTACAGAGCAATGATTTAAATTCTCGTACTTGGTACAAATGCGTACATTAAATCAGACTATTAAAATGTAAATGCTTTCTACATATAACTATGTTGAATTAAACATATTCTTAATATTTCCTGCTTGCAATATTTTGTAAATCAGCCAACTCTAGTTTACACAAGAAATCTCAAACTTTCCATTGTTTGCAAAAGACTATGGTAAGTTTGACAATAGCATTATCATTCAGCTGAGTGCTTTGACAGATTAATGTGTTGTCAAAAATTATGTGACTTTCTCCTCTTAAAATGGTATATTTGGTAGCATGTTTTCACAAAGCAAACTGTCTCACTTTTAGAACTGGTACATTGCAATAATTTTAGATTACCTCCTCTGTACTTTCTCCCTGTCAGTAGGTGTGCTTCTATAGACTCAAACATCGACAGGTGCCAAAAAGCTAGCACCAATACAGTTCATCTATGTTTCTTCCTCAAGCATGTTACTGAAGTTAACCTTTTTGCTTTGTCAGTCTGAGATATGCAGAAACATTCCACAAACTGCCTGAGTTGAAAGAACAACTCCATTACTGCTGCACACATCAAATGCTTCACAATAAGCAGCAATGCAGCTCTACGAGTAACTTACACTTCACAACAGAACACAGAAACCAGCACAACCCTGTGGAGAAAAAAATGACCATCCAACTATCAGGCAAAAAGCAATTCTCCATTTGCAGTACTGTTGACCTCTGGCTAGGTTCAGATGTAGAAATCAGTACTTGGGTAGGAGGCACCCACACCCCTATTTTCAGTTAAAATTAAGTCGACCTAATCCAAAACTGATTTCTTTCACTCTACCACAGTGATGATAAAAGGGGACATCAAATGCTCCCATCAGTAGTTATTGTTATCAATGACCTACAGACCTAATGCTTATTAGACCTAAGATGGAAGACACAATAAAATGGGTTTCCTTCACTTTTGGTGATGACTTGATTGGAAGGGGTGGTTAGGTTCATTCAGATAATATTTAAGTCATGCTGTGACTGACCAAAAAAATCCCGTGATACATAACGATAACTGGAAGACATGTCGGTAATCCACAGCCACAGTGCCCCTTGACAACCATTTAATTTCCCACTATTTAGTTCAATACAAATATCAGAATGTTGAACTTCCCACAATATTTGAGAAGAAAATTCATTATTTTAAAATTTCCTTTTTTATCTTTAGAGATCGCCTGGATAAGACGTGTTTCGTTTAGCCTTTCTGGGCTAACTTAATTTTCCTCCATGCTTGTACCCTTTTTCATATTTCTTTCACATTATCCTGGAAACTCATCATCAGCAGAAATTACCGAATGAGAAATAAGATGAGATTTCAGTGGAAGAAAAAACTTGTATTCCTACAGAGCGATCCAAATTTATTTTTATGTGCAACTGTCAAACAGGAAAATGTAAGTTATGCCTGACCAGCTCCTTGCCTTTGGAGAAAGAACTGAAAATAAGATCAAATGAAAGAGAAAATTAGTTGTTAATCTCATTCTAACCCCTAGCATTTACTTGTCTACTATTTAATAGTAGACAATCACTGACTGGCACTTTCTGCATAAGAAAAGCTCAGGATGCAATAGTAGGGGTATGCAATGTATCAGTCTTGAGGTAGACAGATAAAGCTATGTAAGAACTTGTATAGCACCTGTACACCAAATGTCTGAGACTGAAATAAATGCATTATTCTTTCTACTTCCACAAACACCAAATTTATGAAGTTGTTGGGGTTTTTTTTTAAACCCACCACATGGAGAAATCAGAAGTTTTCTTCCCTACAAGAAAAGGCTCTTTTTAGGAATAAACAACAGAGGCAGGGAAATTAAACTCCTGAACTAATTAACAGAAGTAAAGGAGACAGTGGGGGACAATGATAATTAATATGTACCCACCTCCTAACCAAATCTCCACATACATTCATTCTGTATATGCACACACAACAGCAGCATCATAAACCGTCTCAAGTTCTTGCCATTATTCAGTTCGACATCTGCACATGTTTATGCGTCTCTCCAAACAACCTCTTGAACACCCTGCTGGAGCTGTCATTTTTTTCTTCTCCCTATCTGGCAGATGGCAAGTCAACAATCGGCATCAACAGCAGCCGAATATCTCCCCCCTCCATCCGACCCCCCTAAACAGACACAATAATAACTTCTTTGTGCTTCCCCACAATGCAGCTGCTTAAACCATTTCGCTACAAGGCTGCTTTGCCTTAATAAAAAAAAAAAAAAAGAGAAAAAAAATCCCTTCTGTCAAGTCTAAAAAGCAGCATAATGTTAAGCAAGCTAAAGCCACAGCACAGCTGCAAACGGGCAGACACATTGACAGCTCCTCCCTTAACAAAGCCCTGTGAATTGAAGGGGGTTCATCTGAGGCTCACACAGTAATTAGTATAAAAAAGTCCGACAGCCTCTATTATGCTAGGAAAAAAAAACTGGACAGAACTGGGCTGCTGTTTTGCGTCAAGAGTTCTGCTGCAGAGTAGATAAATCATGTTGAGTTTTTTTCCTCTCTTTTTAAAGACAGTAATAAGGAGGATGAGAGAAGCTAATTTGAAAACTTGGACACAGTAATTGTACCATATGGTGAGCATTTATCCCTTCTGAAATACACGCTAACAGTCACTTACATGCACAGTGCTTTGTTTTACAGTTGTTATTCTCTCTACCATATTCATAAAATGGATCTGAATATCCGATACTCCAGAGAAGTTGTGTGTAATTAGTAGCAAAACTGCCTGAGCTTAATATATTGGCCTACCATAGCAATCTAGTTAATTGCAGAAAATCCCCTACCCCCAAATTTAAATAGTGTCCACTTCAAGGAATTTTTTATTTCTCTCAAACTGGCCAAATAGCACATAATAAAGTTCTGAGAAGTAATTTATTGACACTAATGCTCCTTGATACTGTTGGCTCTAAAATGGTTGAGTGGGAGGTATTTTCCTTCTCACCCATGCAGTATAGAGGAATTGTTCAAGAACCATTTAACAGTAACTACAAAATATTTCTGTACCCTCATGCTTGGTAAAGGAATTGCTTTGTAAACTTAAAGGTGAAACTGAACTTCAGCACAGGGCAGGAGGGAGACAAAGACTTCAAATCCACTCCCCCACCTCCACTCCCATTTTCTTCCTGTATGGTATTTCGCAGCATTTTTGTTAGCAATCCAAACGCTTAATACATAAGGACCTCAAAATTTGGAAAACTGACCATCTAACCCTCAGGGTCTGCTTGCTGTTTACCACATACCTCCAGCTTTTCACCCTGCTTATGCCACCAAATCATCTTAGAATCATAGAAGATAAGGAACCAGTTGAGTGCAGCTGGAAAAATGTAGCCTTCTTTAAATAAATAAAGGGAACACTGTAGTTAAATGGCAAAAATAATAAATCTTAGAAGTACTGCTTACAGAAAATAAGATGTAGTGACCTTCCAAGTAAGGGAAATAAAAAACAATCAAAATAAAGGACAGAAATTCGGTGAAAAATTAACTGGACATAAAATGAAGTGTGCAAATACCATTACCCTCAGTTGCACAGAACCAGAATAAATTCTTCCTATCAGTTTTCACATCAGAAGACAAAACCAGAAATCTGCTTCAGGTATTGTCTCTGGATCAAAAAAGGGGTATCAGAGCAGAGTGCTAGGTACTAAGGAGTCCTAAGAACTAGGTAGAATAGAGCCACAATTCCTATGACATGAGGTGAAAACTACTGTCAAAAAACAGCTATCCTTCAATGATGACAGTTAAACTGAAGGATTATAAATGAACAATTACACCCTAAGCTCCTAAGAAGAAGAAAAAAGGTTATAAAAACCCAAACAAATAAAAAAACACAACTTGAAATTTTCAAGTCAATTAGCTGGATGGTAATTCTATAACATTGTTTATAATTCTGTTTTCAATCTTACACTTAAATAACAAAAACTGACAGAAGATAAACAAGGCAGCACTGCCTCTGAGGAGAAAAATTATGCCCATCATATACATGTGACTTTTTTTAACATGTCAAGACAATAAAATGGATAAAGACTAGCTGACACAACTTATTTGAACTTTTCAAAAGCTTTTAATAAGTTTAAGGAAACAGCAGTTGTGTGGAAGAAAAAAGCTGTGTGGTATAACAAGAACAACAGGAAACTGGGTAAAAGAAAGAGAGCAAGACAGGATTACATAGTCAAATTTTAATCCATGATGCCCTAGGGTTCTCTCTTAGGAACACTTTTAGCTAATACATACAACAATGATCTGTGACCATCACAGCATATACTGCAAGACTGTAAAACTATTGAAGTTCGTTAAGAATTTGAAGAATTTCAGAGTAACAAAGTGATGCCTCCGAATTGAGAAACACCAGATGAAATAAAGTGAAGAATTATTTGAGAATTAATGATCAGTCACAGGAATAGCCTGAAATACTCACTATGTTGAATTTTAATTTAACCACTAAAGGACAACTAATATTACCTTTGCTTAAGTATGTAGCACTAAGAAGAAAGAAAAATTATATCATTTGCAAATTTACAAAATTTTAAGAACATTGAAAATATTATTAATCTATGATAAATAAATAAACTACAGGTTTGCTAATTTATTTATTTTTTAATGCCAAGAAAACAGAAAGGATTCAGAGACTAAACACACATAGAGAAAGAAAAAATAACCACAGTCAGAAAGAAGCAGAGTGAGAAGAGAAAGACTGGATTAGGCTTCAGTTTCAAAGCAAGGACTGCGACAAAACGATTAACACCACAAATGGCCAATAGTAGAATACCAGTTATCTCATGGAAACACATTTACAGAAGAGTTCAGGAACAAATTTTCAAACATTTAGCATCTACAGTTCTAGTTGAATTCTGGAATGTTATCACATAACTGGAGGTTCTGTACCACGGCAACGCCAGTCACTCTCCCACCAATTCGGCACCCAACACCTAGTAGCTCCTTTGGAAAAAGCCAGGAGGCATCCCCAAACTTGTGTGAGTGCTTTTTCTTAAAAAATGAAAATCTCATACTCCAGAAATTGGAGTAAGCATTCAACATAGGCACATTCTTCCTTTAATTACTATGCATTTATGTCCTGGCACAAATCTGGTCCTAGCCAGGGCGTATTAACGGTGAATGAAAGTCCCAGTCCTTGGCCACTTTGGATCACCTTAAATACAATTTACTACCAGCACAGTGCATTTGGGAAGGTGAGGAACACCCATGAAGGAAGTGTGCAGTGCATGCCAGGTCCCACTCCTCTGCATCAGCACTGGCATCCACACAGCTGAGGCAGGTCTACAAAATAATCTAACCAGCAGCACACCACAAGAAAATAGGCTTTGACCAGATTGAAACAATTTCAGCTCACTATGCAGATAGTATCAGCACAAAGGAAAGATGGGGAACAACAGGCTGGTGGTAAGAATGATGCAGGGCAAAAGGGGCATCAGCATGAACTTATGCAAGACTAACTACTGATTAATCAAACTGCTGGTTTAACCTGTGATTGCAATTTCTGTTTTCCAGTTAAGCTAGAAAAAAAAGTTTTAGTGACTCAAATAAAGATCAACTGCATCTCTAAGCAATGATGCCACAATAGTTCTGACACAAAATTAAATCAAGAGTTTCCCAATACAATTTCATATTCTATACAAGCACGTATATTCTGAAATCCTTTTTTATACATGTACAGAGAAATTATAAATAAAAATATATCAACTATAAGGAATATAGTACAAATCTCTGTACTCTGGCAAATAATTTAAAAAATCACCTAAAATTCAGAGTTTGGAAAAATCTATAAATACAATAGTTTGACAAATATTTGTGAAGTAGTTAGTACAATTTAACGGTATTAACAAAAACTTAGCAGCATAGAGAACCCAATATAAATTGGGGTTTTTTACATTAGTCATTCAGTATTTCCCATATTAGAAACAGTGTCCAGAAAGCAAGAAAAATTTGGTCAGTATTTTCTTATGTTTGTAGTCTACAATTAAAGCTAAAAAAAACCCCAACAAGCCAAGTTTTTAACCTCAGGATTCTACATACTTCTAAAATATTTCACTGCCTTAAAATGAATAAAACTGCTTGTAACATCCACATAAGAATTATAATACAGCTCAACTTTTATATATATATATATATTACAGTATTTTATCATGCATGAATTTGTTGTATTACATTTGTGACACACATTCAGGCAAATGAGGTGTTAAAAAGTCTTTTGCTTCAAGTTTTTCCAGTCTTTTGAATTAAAAGAAAGCTTGACTAACAAGTAGAGATGATAAATTCTTAACCCTGCAAGTTCACTTGATGTAATTTCTTTCTCATTTTCAATCACTTAAGAAACTTTTAAAACAGAACTATAAATTATGAACCCCAAAATTCCAGCCAGAAGATGGAACTAAAAGATGATTGACCAGGATAAGATATACAAATTTATCTATCCAATCTCAGGATGAGCTTTGTTACTGGTATTCTGCTGACACACATTTTGTGGTTTCTCTGCTCTTAGAATACATTTTTTTTCTAATCTGAATTTGTTAAAAGTTTTTAATGATATCAGTCTCCAAAATAATTTTCATGTAAAAGGCTGTCTAATAACTAACAAGATGACCTTAAATAGCTCTCAGCAAACTCTACAATTATTTTATTCAATGCAGAAGTCAAATTACATACAAGCAAAAACACTGACAATCTTCTACATCTGCCCTTTCTGAAATTCTGATTATACATACAATAATTAACCATCACGAAATAGTTAACATTTGTGACATCAAAATAAGTGACTAATAAAAACCTGTAGTTTTCAAAAAACTAATTTATGCTATTATTGCATTAATTAAACAAATCTGATACTGTTTTAGCGGACTCCTCTGCCTCTAGAAAGTAAACAGCACAATTTTCTAATGAATAAAAACAAAATGGAAACTGACTTACAACACTGACTTCAAAATCCTTGTGAAAGTCTGTACTGGTGATGTCACAAATGCTGTCACATCTGAGCAGGTGTTGTCTGTAGAAGGTTCAGAAATGTCCATTTTAATCAAAACATTTATTAGAGGTAGTTCTGTATTTTGTCTTTATTTTAATGAATTACAGAATTCCTTAAGAATCATGGTTGCGACTCCCTTTAAAAATAGTAAATTAGCTAAAACCTAAATCATTGAAATATAAGGTTCTGATCTGTAGTGGATATAGAAAGCCATGGAAGAGTGAGGGGAAATCCATACTTTGTGCTTACATCAGCCTTTAATAATGATGTTTGCATAACACCGATGTAACACTCACATTTTCTAATTTGCTTAAAATGAACTACTAATTATTTCCTAAGAGTATTAAAATGCCAGTGATAAAGTACTACAGACAGAAAACACAATGCTTGCAAGTTCTCCATGCTTGTAGTTCTTTTTAAATTAAATCTTTAAATGTCACGATACTTCAAAGCCACCTACTCTCTTCCATTGCTTCACACTGCTACTAAATAATTATGTCAAGATATCCTCACATCACTGGTACAAATCAGAGTGACAGAAACGGGGACACTTGTTCACCTAGATGCACATAGTAAGTGTCTGAAAAAAATTTTTTTTCCTTCTCTTCTGTGCAACTTAGAAGCATGGCACTGCCAAAAGGACTATGCCATACTATTGGAAGAGATTTGAGCTGTGTAGGTGCTTGAAGAACTCTTGAACATTCATGTTCCTATTTAGAGCATTTATGGTGTAACTATTTATATAGTTCTTTTTATGCAAGTCATCTCTCCATGTTCAAAAGTAATTGCTGTATGCCCGCAGTAAAGATAACCAAATAAAGAAAGAAGCCTTTCTAAATAAATATTTACAGTGAGAAAAATAAATCCAGGTACAGAAGTTCTTAAAATATAATTTTAAATTTCTTATCTGTGACATAAGAACTGGAACAAATGACAACTGAATAAAGCTATACTTTTATTTCAAATTCAAAAGAGAAGGAAAAAAAAAAAAAACACCTCATGCCAGAATGAGGTATAAGGACATATGGGCAGTCTATCACCTGACTACCAAACAGCAGTACTAAAGCTGACACATGTTTGCTAATCCTGAGAGGTAAAACGCTGCTTTGTCTTTCGGGGGTCATGCTGCAGATGAATCCCCGTTATGATGCTGATGCATTTTTCCATGCTGACGTTCCCTGGGGAATTTGAGTTCCTCATCAAGGAGAAGCAACACAAATTTTTCATCTTCTCTATGAGTCTTCCATATTTTTGTATAGCAAGTATGCATGTAAGAAAAACAAGCATTAGCAGCACAGCTGAAATAGATTTAACAAAAGCTTTTCTTCTGTCTACAGTTTAATTCAGTTAAATTTTATACCAAGACTATTTAATTTTTACTGTCAGCTTGATCTTGTACCAACAGATCACAGTTTGATAGGGAATGACTGAAATTTAGTGACATGATTACCAGTTACAGCTAGTAAGTCCTCTTCAGACAATCCTGACATGACAAAAGGGAGGAATATTTCCCAGATATCTGGCCATTCTCTAACACACTTTTAATCTCCCTATAGGGCAGAACTAGGTGAGCTCAAGGAATCAATGATCAGCAAGCTATAGAAACACTCTAATCCTCTACATAAATTCCTCATTCTCCTGAAGTAAGTCTGCAGTGCTGTTTGCGGACCTTCATTTTAGCTGAAGGCCTGTGCTATGGCCTTGGCCAAATGAGAACTTCAGTTTCTGGGCATTTGCCACACTGCAGTGCTCTGCCCCAATCTGAAGTCATCAGTCACTCCTGGAAATCTTCACCTGAATGGTCCCACTCTACTTCCAACAAAACTCCTCAGAGAATTCAAACTGTAATTTTTCATTATACCTCAGTCGATCCAATTGATCCAGCTGAGGACATATGCTGCATGCTTACAGTCCCACAGTACAGTCACCTTCCTTGTCTGATCTGCCACTAGTGTATCTCACTAGTTCAATATGACATTTCAAGAAGAAAAAACAAGGAGGGGAGATGGAGGGGGTGTGGGGGTGGAGATGCGGAGAGGGGATGGAGATGCACAGGAATAGGACAGTTTCCTGCAAGATAAGATAACTGACCCCATCATCTGGGAAGACATACTCTTTCTAAACTCATCACAAGGTGGTAAGGTGGATATGTTGGTCAGAGCACAGTCTATCTGAACCTCCTCCTTCATTAGCAGCACACCATTAGATCTCCTGAGGTATAAAAAGCAAACCATCCTCTGGATACTGTTTTCAGATACATCAGGCATGTGTTTAAAGGATCTCATTATGTACGCAACAAGTGAGAGGGCTGCATGAGTATCTATTGTTGACTGTATAAGCACCAAAGCAGACAACATACAACTTCTTGTTGTGGCCTCTCTTTGCAGAAGGATGGTCTCTGTAAATTACAAAGACGGTCCTGCTGCCTGGTTACATCCTTCATACACATTTGACTCCTTAGATGAAAGTGCATAAATAGTAACACTCCTAACTTCATTTAGGAAGGAAAATTAAGTGAATTACACAACACTTTTAGCACTCTCTCTCCAAGTCTCCGTGCCATCACAATTGTAACATTTTTATTCTTAACCCAGTACACCACTCCTGCAAGAGAAAGTGCCTTCACAGTGTCTTTAAACAACTCCATTGACTTAACATGTCAAAACAATATTAAGAAACTGCTCTATTACCATGAATCAGTATCTTCACATAGAAAAGTGCAATCGACTAATAGGTTCAACTTAGTGTAATGAGAAAGCAAAAGCACACATCAAAGAAAGTATGTGGACAATCCACATTCAATAAGAGAGCTCTAACTGTCCATCGCATTGAACCTTCAAGTGCCAATCTGACTACAACAGCAGTACACAGCTAAAAACGACTGTGAAACACATTAGGAACTACAGTAATTTTCTCTTTTAATACTGTTACAGTTTCTCACAAACAGCATGTCAGCAAGGACCTCAACAAAGAGAAACTGGATTTTTACTGTTTTGTTTCAATAACACTCTGAGCAGTTCTTGGACAAATTCTTAACAAGTTTACATTTCACGGTTAATCCAAGTATCTCGTGTGCAAATCTGTATAGTACATTTTGTGATTTTTATTCATGGTACCATGTATTTTAAGATAAAAAGAAACATCTCACCATTTCAGTGTGAACTCTTCAAGAAAAAAGGTCAGAGGATTTTCTCCTATTATGCATATACTGGTAAAAAAACAGTTTGTTTTTTTAGTGCTTATCTTCCAAAATGCACTCTCTTTTGTTTTGAAGGCATCAAGATGCTCTCCTTAGTATTTTTTAATCTTTCTTTTAGTATCTCTCATGTTGGTTCTGAATATATCTGGGTTCAAGATTCAGTCACAGAGCTCCATTACTCCTTATTATGTTTACCCATTAAGGTTCTTTCTCATGGCAGTGCAGTTCCATACCCCTCAATATCCATGCAGGTTCTCAGAATCTCATATTCTAAAGTCATTCTCTTCAATGCAGAAAACGTTATTGAGTTTCTCCTCTACTACTTCTCCAGGATGCAAACATTTGTTTTAATATTAAACATTAAATTAATATTTAATAAAGTGTAATGGAACTCATAATTCCCATCTCCTTGTACTACTTTTCTTCTCTTCTTACTGTGCATCTTGAGAGGCTACAAGGAAACCATTTTCTGCAGAACTTGACTAGGAACTCTCAAGACCTACAAACATTAGAGGACCCAAAGATTTTCTTTAACTAAACGGGTTTCAAAATTTTCTAGTACATGGAGTCTTAAACAATAGGAGAAGTGCTGTATTCTGTAACCTGGACAAGTCAGCAGGTTTTTTTTCCAGTAACCTTTTAGTAGACTGTTACAAAGCAATCCACAGCTCTCCCTGGATTTGCAAACAGGATGGAAACTCCTATTATTACTTTTAACTACTACTAAATTATTATTTAAAATAATACTACTTCTCTAGTAGTTTTCTCCATCTCCCAGGAATTTATCTGAATGCTTCATGACAGTTTAGTGCTGGAGTGTAAGAAAATTGCCCAAGTAAATGTGATACGCAAATTTTCAACATCAATAGAAAAATATAGGTAATAATAAAGAAAAAGAGTTGTTGTTGGTTTTGTTTAAAAAAAAAAAAAAGGGCAGAAGGCTACTGGAAATATTGGAAGGCCAGGAAAAATGTCTGACAATTCAAAAAGTACCTTATTAGGTACTACTTCTTTCCTCTCCTTTTCAGCGTGCCAAAAATCCACTTGCATGTTTTAACTGAAAAATTAAAAGGTGATTATAGGGAAATGGTTAGTATTAAGATTTAAAAGCTCATCCAAATAATGAGAAAAAGATGATAAAACACGTCAGGGCAATGTAAACACAAAATTAAGAGAGCTAGAAAAGAATGTGAAGAGTTTCTTGCAAATGATGCTCATTATCAAAACCAAGAAGCCAGAGAAAGAAATCAGTGGGACTGCTCAATAAGTAACGCACAGAAAGGGAACTCAAGGATAATAAAGCCATAGTAAAGCTGCACTACAAATTATTCATCCTGTTCTTTATTGCTAAACACACTGGAAAGACACCCTGTTCTAGACAAGTGAAAATTAGGAATGTAGATATTATTAGATGTCAGTAAGTCACCAGGACTAGATGACAGTCATACAGGAGTGCTGAAGCAACTGGAATGTGAAAGCACAGAGGTCCTGGCCAAGGAGTACAACTCACTGCTACAAATGGCCACACACCCAGAAGACTGATGGCTTGCCAATGCAATCTCAAACAGAAAGACACTCTGGAAAGGATCTCAGAAACTATCTGCAAGTCTGACATCTCTTTCTGGCAAGTCAAAAGATTCTATAGTAAGACATCACAGCACATGAAACAACATGGATCTGTTTGGAAAGAGTCATCACAGCTGCTGTGAAGGTAAAGACTGCCTCACTATCCTAACAGAGTGCTACAAGGTGGGCAATAAACATGAGAGCAAAAGGCATCCAGTAGGCATAATGTGTTTGTCAAGGTCCTTCCCTTTCTCCACAGGACCGGAGAAAAGGTTTTGACACACAAATTTTGGAAGTTGAGTAATGAAGAGGAAATCAAACATCAGGCTTAATAGTCATTTTTTAGCATAAGAGTCATGAGGTCCCTCAGGGATCTATGTTGGCATCATTTTTATATAACACCTTCATCAAAGATCTCGAGAGTGAAAGATCCATGAAATCTTACAGCTTACAGGTGATATTGCACTGCAGTAGACAGTCAAATATAGTGTATATGGCACAGAAAAACAGAAAGATCTCACAAAATTGAAATGGCAAAGATGACAAAAGAACATCAGGTTCACAAATGTGAGGCAATATATCTCAGGGGAAAAAAAAAATCTAAAGTATGCTTCACAATGTTTACCTTAGAACCACAAACTACAGTCTAGGCAAGTCTTGGATTCAGTGTTGAGAGCTCTATGAAATACTAAGTTCATGTACAACAGCTGCCAAAAAAATCTGAAAACATGCTGAGCATGTCAGAAAGGATACTGAGAACAAAACAAAAGAGTTTTTCTTTTCCTTTTGTTGATACAGAAAACACTGCTGTACCCTGGAGTAGTCTCATCTCTGCATTTCAGGAAGAATGCAGTGGAATTATGAGAAGGTACACAGAAGGGCAACCACCTTTTCTAAGAGAGGATGAAAGACAGGGCTCTATTTCAGACAGGAGAAAGTTGAGGTTTAAAAAAATCACTGAAGTAGTACATAAGTGCAGAACTACTGTTCATCAGATACCACAATACAATAGTTAGGGCACTTGATGAAACAGGGCCATACATGGATACTAAAGGATCACACACAGAAGTATAATACTACAGTTCTGGATGCTGGGAAGGTGCAAAGGGAATGAAAGACAAGAAAACAGTCAAATTCGCATATACTCTGCCATTGCTGCAGAGAGAATGTTGAGCTACATGGACCATTGTTATGACTCCAGAGGCTCCAGGAGTCTCCAGGAGACTTCCTGGTTTGTAAGTCAAGTGCCTTGTCACAATTTAAAACCAATTATGGTTTTATTATTTTTTTTATTATTATTTATTTTTTAAAATTATTTTTATTTAATTATGGTTTATGGAAATTATTCTTCTGTCTGCTGTACACGTGAAGAACAAATTATATCATCACTTCTTTTTTCTTATTTAGCCTCTGTAATTGAAATTTATTCAACCTGTACTCATAGGTCACATTCCCGAAATCACTGATCGCTCTCATTGCTGGTCTCTGTTTATGATCTTTACAATCTTGACTGCAGCACCTGCAAACAGATGCTTAAGTGCTCAACAGACCTTAAGTGCTCAACGGAGAAGTAACATGCATATTATAGGCTCTATTACTGTTTATACAAGCCTGTGTTTGCCTTCTTCACAAAAGTGTGATATAATTAATATCCAATTTGTGATCCACAGTACCTACTGGACTTTTTTTCTGAAGAGCTACTTACCTAGCCATTTGTTCTCCATTCACTTCTTTATAACATAGATGATTCTAGAGAGTGCATGTCAAACTTTCTTCCCCCGAACAGCTTCCAGCTCCTCACAAACCACTTCTCCATGTTATAGATACCATTCTGAATTCTAATCCCATCCTTCAGCATACCTGCAAGTCCCTTTCATTTTGGAGACACCTCAAAACATTAATAACCATTTTCTTTTCCATTACTCATCTCATCAATTGCCTAGGCAAAAGTCAAGAAACAGCCTGACAAAATTCTGCTCCATATTTACCTTTATTTGGATACTGAACCTTTAATAATTATTCAGCACAGTTTTCTAACAGTTTTGCTTTTAGAAACAAACATCATAACTGTTTCATCTCATGCGTTTCCTTATCAAAATGTTATTTTCAGAATATAAGCAGCTGACTAAATCCAAGATACAACATTCAAAACTTCTCTCCTATACACAGCTTGATATCTTGTCAATAAGAGGAAAAAGTGCAGAGTTTGATTCAATTAAATTGATTTTAAGCATTTTGCCAATTAACAACACATTTTGTTTGACCATGAAAAATATGAAAAGCAATCCAGATAATTCTTTCAGCTGTATTACAGTCTATGTTATCCATCCGTTTTTTTCATTAATGATTTTTTTATTTGTTTTCTCAAGTACTGAACCTGTCAATTAGAGCCAACTTTAAAACTGACCACTGTGGAATACAAGAAGAGTACCAACACACACATTTTTATCTTCCAAATTTTTAGACATAACTTCCAGCTTGACTTTGGGTCATATAAATATAGGAAAGGAAAAAAAAATGAAATCCAGCATACTCTCATAAAATTATGAAGAAAAAAGAATCCAGCTCAGTCTCAAAAGAACCTAAGGATTTACAAAAGGTCTTATTCTTCTGTATACAACAGGCCACAAGAGCGATCTTTAACTCTGACATTAACATAACATAGTAAGAGTGTTCCAGAATAATGGTGTAATTAACTCAAAATGCCTACTGCAAATATAAAAGAAAAACACCTTCAAATATTCAACAAATAGCACCTTGCTACAACTATTGTAATCTGCTGCTGCCAATCAGTATTGTTATGGTTGTACAAAGACTCCAGTGCACCAGACTGTCGCTAATTATGTATATTCAAGTGATTAGCAAGCACTTGTTGCCTCATTCACACCACCCTCCAAACAGCAGCCTTTGAGAGGAGAATAGACTGCAAATTTATTGAGAGAACACTGTTAATCCTTTGGGGAGAATGTAAATGTAAACAGGACTACTCTACATCAAGGTGCTTTGACAACAAAAATCATCTGCATAAACACATGCTCAACAACAAACAGGTGTTCTATTTCACAACTAGCACCCATTTGATGCTTTCAAGTAAGCATTATGCACAAACTGTTAGAAGTACTTTGAAACCAGCTGCAATTACTATAATTAGCTGTTTTCCTACACTTCGGTGGGTTTTTTCCTGTACCTGTTCAGTATTGTGTTGGTTGCAATCTGTGAACTCAAGTGAAGCTAAGGTTCTAGCCTCCTGTTTAAAGTTTGCTAACTTTGCTCTCAGTTCAGTATGTGCTATGGTAAGTTCATACTTATCATTAAAGTGCACCAGTTGTCAGACAATGTTTTGTATTAAATAACTCTAGTGCCCTAGAAATGTGAGGTCATTCATCTAATGCTCATCGTGAACAGGAAAATAAGGGCAACTGCCAAAACAGCACCATAAAAATAGTAAGCCTTCAATGTTCAGGATTTCCCTTTTTTACAGAAATGTCCCCAGGAACTAACAAGACTTATTTTTAATAACAAGAACTTTATTCCTAGTTTTATCAGACAATTGGTGGTGAAGAGTTTCTTGTAGACAGTTATTTGTTCTAATATGCTCCAAGTAAATGTCTTTTTAAATTATTTGGTTAGAATGCACACGCTTCCTTCTGTTTAAGGAATGCAAAATATGTACAATGCACCTTTACATTATATTTTTATTCTTATTAAAACGATGTATTCAAGTGTTTTCTTATTCTCACTCAGCCTTTTATGGCATCTGCACAGCTCTTGGTTTTCAGTAGTTCCTAACGGTTCACCACATTGATGCATTTCTACAGGTGAGTTCAACACGAACAGTGAACAAGTCAGTGGCCTCTTCTCCTAAGTCAGACCTTAATGTGCTAATTTCATAAGCTTGGCAGTGCCACCTATAGATAGCTAAAATTCCATTATCCTATGTTATGATTTGCCACATTTTAACCACTGAATTAATAATTCCATATTCAGCACCTGCTGAGGGAAAATTTCTCTTCTTTTTTTCCTCACAAAAGAAAAGCATAACATGCAAAGACTGGGACTGTCCAGGGAGTAAGAACCCAGCTGGAGAAATGGCTAATGATGATAAATACACAGTACTAGAAGGATAGGCTACAGGCAGCCAAAAAGAGGTTCTTCCACCTTATGAGAAATAGGTAAGAAAATCTAGGACCAGCACAGGAAAATCTGATACATCTTTCCAACTCTTTTGACAGGTTAATTTGACATCCTCTACCAATACCAAAATGTACCTGAGATCCCTCTAATGGTTTTTCCATCTGTAATAGAAGAATTCTATTTTTGTGGACATCCCCACTGTGTGAATTACAGACTTCTTTGTTTTTAACAACATCCACTACATCCTTCCCACCAACTTCTGCTCAGTTGGACATGATAGGAGAGCCTCAGTTCTGTTGTTCCAGCCAAGCAATACACATTCATAGCAGTTATTCCCTAAGAGACCAAAAGAACGACCAAAAAATTAATAAAAAGTTGAAATATTACAAGACCTCCCACAGAAATGCAGGGAGCACTGTATGTCTAGAAAATTCCAGGCAAAACCAATTTTTGGGCTTTTTCCAGACAGACATCAACCTTTGCGAAGCCCAAACAGAGGGTGACAAACCAATAGTTGTTCTCATTTTCTGTTAGCTCTTACAGCAAAGATGTATGTAGTGAACCCAGCAGTTTCAATTGTACAAGCAACCCCCACAATGACACAGACATTTCTTTTTCTCTGCTGCTTCTTTCTTGACAAAGCGAAAAAATATGGCAAGTCATCAAAAAAAAAAAAAAAAAAGATGATTGTTTCTACAGCTTGTATATTCAAGTATGAAGAAACAGCAAATTTAGAGTTAACTTAATCTTTTAATGTACACTAACAGCTTTGAAAGAATGTTGTCTTGTATTAAGTCATCTTTGTGATTTGTAGTCCTAGCTCTCATACTGTAACCCCAAATAAAATTTCACAATACAGTGGCCTCCAGACACTGAAAAAAAAAATGCAAACACTGCACAGCATCAACATTACCATTCATTTGACCTGCATTAAGTTAATTCAGGGAGCTAGACTCTTCCTTGTTGATATAGGCTTTTTTTTTTTTTTTTGTCAGATTAATTCCCTAAACCAATGCTGCTCACTTAGATGAACACTGCCACTATACCAAAAGAAGCAGCTGAAATGCAGATCCAAAGATGGCAATTACCAGCTCCTTCTTCCCCCTTCCTAGAGGGAGACAGACATTAGTTTATCTAATCTAAGCATACCATAATCTGTGTCTCAGCACATGAACAGATACATAATGGTTTATGGTAACTCTTCTAGTTTTGTACTGAAACATACTAATGGTTAGTAATTTGTTGCAGAATTTCTGATGGCAACAGTAACTTCTACTGTCACCACGTGAAGGGGTCAGAAAGGGGGAACAAACAGCTGTGAAATACTTGAACAGCTCCAAGCAGATATACAAATATGTTACAGTTATTTTACTGTCAAATAAGTCAGCTATATGCTAAACAGAAAATATGAGTACAAGGGTGTTTACTACTCATTCATATTATCTCCACGCATAAAGTTACATGCAGACACATCCGCTTTCTGTTTGTTTATTTAAGTCTCTTTGTGAGACTCAAAGGCAACTAATTAGGAGAAATACTGTATTGAATTCCACATAAGGAGGAGTTTAGAGCCTGGTATCCCATTTACACACACAAGCATTTACTGTTTCTGTGTTTCAAGTAAAAGCTATGTGGCAGAGTAAAAGAAAAGTGCCTACACATTATTTGATAAAAGTACTAAAGCTCTATAAACTATCAGAATCCTGAAAAATCCATGTGTATATATTTAAGCATGCATATGAGATCAATATGAGAAGATTATAAAGAAATGCTTTGAAATTGGAAGTCTTAAGTACATCAGTCAAAAAAAAAATACTAATCAACTATGGGTTCCAAGAGAAGAAAGAAACAATTTTTACATTAGACCATTCTGAGCTTTATAGCATTACAGTTACCTTAGATTTACTGCATTTCACGACATTATTATCTTAAAAACAAAAATCTTCCATGAATGTTGCATCCAGATTTTTCATTATTTGCATGTGTTCTGATGAAAGGTGAGATCTTCGTAAAAACAGTGTTGGGTAGATGAAAAGGATGGAAAATTCTGTATCAACCTAATGTTCTTAGCTAACGTTCCTTGCACATCTCATATCAGACTCTTGCTTTAAGACTACATTCTTCTAAAGGGGACAATCCGCTCTTCCTTTCAGGAGTCCAAAGACTAATTTGCTAGCCAGTATCTATCAAAAATGAAAAGGTGGTAATCATGAACCAAAGCATTACAGACTCTACACATAATCCTCACATTATTTTGAAGTCTGCTTGTTATGGAGAACCATAGATGCAATGTTAGAGAAATTATTATATTTATTAATATGTTGAAGAAAGTATAAGCAATCTGTGTTCAATATTCTCCAAATGTAGCCCACAGCTACAGTTTTGGTGACTGAACTTTAACCAAATGTTTTAATGAGGAAAGAGTTTGTTTCATTGTTGGTAAGGAAAGGAAAATCTCTTTTCCAAAAGTCCTACTTTTGTGACAAGGACTCCATACAGGTTGTGTACAGGACCTGCAAAAATGAAACACTGGGGACTCCTATGAGAAGAAATCCAA
The DNA here is from genome assembly GCA_013401255.1 of Urocolius indicus. Taxonomy (NCBI): domain Eukaryota; kingdom Metazoa; phylum Chordata; class Aves; order Coliiformes; family Coliidae; genus Urocolius; species Urocolius indicus. The sequence continues at coordinate 29,342 of WBNH01003956.1, forward strand.
AGCAACAGAGGAGCTGCAGGTAAGAATGAGTGACAGAGCAAGCTAAGAAGCACAGCTAATGGGAGCAGTAAGACTAGCGGTGAACAAAGTAAGGAGGAGCAACTAAAAACGCTGTCAGAAGCAACCTGGCATAGATAATGCAGTCTTCAAATCAAACACTCCCGATCATTAAAGCCTACACAAGAGTGAACACTTGAAGCTGTAACTGTTCCTACAGCCCTGGTAACTAGGTCCAATGAAGTACTCTGCCCATGAGGTTGGACTACTGTACCAATGAACTGAATGAAATACAACCAGAGGAATGGGAGTAGTGGCAGGCTACTCTGGCAAGACCTCACAGCTGTAGATTTGGGTCATGACTACTACCAACATATTTTGGGTATGATTACCAATTGTGTTACAAAATTATCAATGGTTTAGACTTCCCAAATGATCTTTCATTGTCTTTTACTCCTTTTAATGATTTCCTGAAATAGAGAATGTACTGCTTACAGACCAGCTAGAAAACACACTTTCTCAGCTTTCTAGGTAAGAATTGAAACTGGTAACATTCAAGTGTTTCTGTAAGGATCCCTTGAACATCTAACAGGGTTTTTTGCAGAACAACATCCTTCCTCATAGATTAGGCCTCTGGAAAGAGTACGCTCTCACTCCAAGAATGAGTGACATCAGTTGTATTCTCTGGCTGCCTTCACAGTCCAATCTTCCTAATTTCCTGAAAAAAAAAAAAAGAAAAAAAAACCCACACAAAACCCACCCAAACAGATGATATGCTTACAGAAAACATACATACTCTCTGAAGTCTCTCTTCAGTAGATTGGGTGAAAGTACTCTGTGGGTTTGTTGTTTAACAAATAAGCAATGTCTAGTGGTTTGAACAGTATTTAAAAGGGATGAGACAGCAGTACTTGTACAAATATTTAAAAGAAATACACTTCGAAAGGCACTTTGTTAAACAGGGCCATATTATAGATAAAGCACTACAGTACATTTACAACTAAGGCTTACTAAATGAAATTTGCTTACAACACAATATCCATAGCAGAGCGAGCACACTGTGATGGAGCTACTCTAACTGCACGACAGCAATTTTTCTTAAGTAGCTTTTGTGGTTCCCATTTTCACAACCCCAGTGCAGTGGAAAGCAGTTGCTCCTCTTCTATCCTGTTCCCAGAGCAGGCAGGGGCTGTAAGGGCTTTCGGAGCAGCACCCAGCATGATGTCGCTCACTGGGGACTGCAGGGGAGGAACAGTACCAAAAAGTGTCAAACCCCAGCATTGTGCAAGGGGATCGGCACATGGGGGCAGGCTGAAAATCTGGCCAGGGACCAGTGAGACTTTAGATCACGATTTCACTCGAGGAGGCAGCTGTAGCAATAAACACAACTATTGCTTCTGTTCCACGGGATGTTGCAAATGTAAACATTAACTCTATAGCTGAATTCCCAGTTTACATTACACTAAGCACAAAGAAGAAATGCAAATAGCTGACCTCTAGTAAAGCTACTAAATCTCCAAGTGTTGATTCCCAGATACTTTCAGATAATTCCCTTCTCCACTTCCACAAAATACCTTTGGAGTGACATCACTATACTTTTAAACAGCAAAGTACATTTATGACCCTGAGAAGTTAAACAGAAGGAGGAAACAATGAATGAGATCACCCGGGGGGTGGGGGTGGGGGTGTGGGTTCTCTGTTTCTTTTCACAAATCACTCCCACTTTTTTTTTTTAATTTTTACTTTAAAAAAATTTGCATCCTAAAGCTTTTCTCAGTCTCTCCATTATGTAACAGTTCTTTAGGAAACCGCCAGCTACCCTGACAACTGGGATGTTTTGCCAGAGTGGCTTTGTCTAAATCCTAAAGCAGGACTTGGCTATGTGCTGAGCCCAGTGCCTGCCTGTGATCTGCATGCCAATGAAGAGTGCTGCCCCTCTTGTCTGACAAGTCAGAGACTTAAAGGTCTATCCGAGGTCAGCAAACTGTCTGGACTACTTTTATGAGCTTAAGAGACTGAGAAATACAGCCAACAACACGGTCCTTTCCTTTGAGTGTCACCCTGGGTAAAGACCGTTTCATGTACAATTGTCATTGTGTTTTATTTAAAGAAGAAAGGAATATATTCTTCAAGTTTTGCTTGTTTGTCTCCAAGTCTTCCTTTCATTCCCTGTATCACCAATGCAATTCAGCCTCCTAGTGGATAGGTAGAAGACTAAACTACTTGTACTTCAAAATCAATCAATAAACATACATACCCAAGAAGTCAATTAACAAGATTATCAAAAATTAATAGTGAAATACAGAATGTGCCCAGTTTGGCATATGCACTCAAACTCTGGTGTACTGGCACTATACTGATTCTCCAGCTTTCTTTCAAGTTCTCACTCAAACAAGGCCTATATCCTGTATTTAAAACTTTGATTTTTTTGTTGCAAATCATAAGAAACAGCAGCAGCCAAAAAAGTGCTCAAAAATTCCAGTTGCCCAGATTTGTTATGAACACCTTCAAACTCTCTTATTTTGAGAAGAGATTTCTTCAGACAGCAAAGGATATATAATCTATCAACATCAGCAGTTATGAGGAAGCAGTAACTTCCATTCTTTCACATAATTTCTACTTATGGAGGCAGAGACATAATTATCTTTTGATAGCAACACAAAACACATTTATTTTCTTTCTTACTATTGCTTTTTATGTAAACAGTGAAATCTTACTTTGTTTTATGAGCTCTACAATGCTTGCCAACTTTTTTTTTTTAATGTTAAGCTAAAACTATGACCTGAGACAATTTTCTAATGTAAGAAACCACATCATTTACACTCCCAGTTTTACCATCTTTCTGTTGTAACTCAATTTAAGTTTCAGTTCTTTTCAGAAGAAACTGCAGATTAAACATTCTGAATTTTCACATATGTGCATCACTCATTAACCTCAAAAGGAAAGGATACCTTGCTTTCCAGAATGATGGATACTGAAGACAATGAGATGTTATTTTCATGAAGGATTAGTGAGAACTTGCCTTATTGGGTATTTACCACTCAGAATGCCTAGGTGGGACCAAAAAAACATGCAGTGTTATCTACTGATTTGTTAGATTGCTTGTCAATTTTAGACATCATAGTTAAAAATTAAAGAAAAAATAATGCAAAGTTGGTCATTAACTTCTCAGATAAATTGACAAACTTAAGAGTTAAGAGAACAGCTTTGCTGAAACCAAGGCTAAATCTCCCACTGAGAAAGTCTGCTAATATGTTTTTGAACTTGCAAACTATTCCTTGTACAGCTACATTAAGAAAAGAACTTTTGGTGATATATTTTTGGCATATGATCTTGAGGAGGAGGTTGCTTTTCAACTTTTTTTTTTTTTTTAACCTACAGTAATTCATTCATTATAAATGAACTGTGAGCGAGATGGAGAACAAGTATGGAGTAACAGTTATGTAACTGATAAAATTCTATATGGTATTTATAAATATATTGATGTATATTTAAATCTGAAGTAAAAATACTGAAATGAGAACTAGGTTACAGAGCTGTATCTTTTAAAGAGAAGGATTTAATATAGCAGATTTGGGTTTGGGTGGTTTTTTTCTCAATCCATATTCATTGTAATACCTTAACTTTTCTCCTAGCTCAGAGTGTTCACCTTAATTCCTGGTCTTAAAGGGCATTTCACATACACATCCCTACACAAAACTTACTGAAAATATTCCCAAATCTTCCTCACAACTTTTTTCAGCCTCAGATGTCTACAAAACATGCTATGCTCCTCTCCCATCAGTGAGCTCCTCTCTGAAGTCCCTAGCTTTGACATGATACATCTCCAACTTCTGTTCACTCTTCCATGTTTACAGGTTGTTTAGCTCTTGTGGAAATCTTTCCTCCTAAAGAAGTGTGGAGAGAAAAACACTTCTTAAGTCAGTGTTCTACAAGAAACCTCAGATATCATAGAACAGCAATTGAAACTGAATCATCATTAATGTCAATAGTAGCTTTGGGCCAAAACATCAAATTTCCATTTAGTAAAACTGAGGTATTTTCAACCTCAAAGAAGTATTATGACCTTCCAAAGTGATCAAGATATCCTTGTGTGAATATGTAAAAATAACCCTTTATCTAATGAATTTCACAACCTTTTAAAGAGCAGAGTAATTAAAAAAAACAAAAAAACCCAAAAAAACCCCGACCAAACCAAACCAAAATCAGTAAACTCCACACCAATTTGTGACCTCAGGTACCCAAAATCCTCAGCCATGCCTTCAGTATTGCTAAAAGCCACATGCCTGACACCGCTTAAATAGTAACAGGCACCTCCATGCTCACATTTGGCTGATGAATCAGTAACTGTTGACACTAGAAGAAGAAATTCAAAACTTCTTTCATAGTTTGAGGTAATCACCTCAGTTCCCCAGTGCTCTTGTCTTGGGGTGAATTACCTATGATTTTTCAGAGAAGTGAATTTTCAGAGGTTTTCAGCTTCTGTGTTAGACCAGGAAAAATCTACCTTATCACCAACTTGATTGTTGACCAGCAGCGGGAACAGTCACATATTTTAATCAAAATGATTTAAAAAAAAAATAAATAAAAAATTACCTGCTCATTTTGATTTCTCTCTTTTGTCATCTCTCCCAGTATCCATGCATCATCACAGTGGTCATAGGGGAAACAATTTTACATGTTGACATAATTTACAACATTCTCAATACATGGCTACAACTTCAACATCCACTAACAGACAAAACTGTTGTGCTCAGCATTATGCATCAGCAGTTGGAACACATAACAATTTCAAAAGAATGCCGACCAGTAAAATATCAGCTATCTCAAATACAGAGATGCCATGCAGGTTTGACAGTCTCACAGTTACAGTACATTTTACTTTAAAAAAAATATAAACACATATTTTTACATATTTTGGAATATCTATTGTGATAAATATTTATAGATTCCGCATAGTAGACTAGCAGTTTGCTATGTGGAATATAAATTATACAAGTAAGCCACCTTATTTTGATAACTTCACATGGATTCACTCTTCTAGGCAATAAGACACAAAACATATTTTCTCAAACTCCTTTCTTCTTCATCAGTTCTCCAGTCTGCATCCAGTAATTTTACTTTAAGCCTTGTACTTACATTTCAATATCCTTTTACTCACAATGTAAAAACCGAGCTACTGTACTTTTAACAATGTTTAAAATTGCCTCTAAAACAAAACCTCAAACTCATTGAAGCCTCCAAACATAAAGAGACTTTGTAGAACAAATTTCTAGAACATTAAAAGCTGATACCCTTCTTCCAATATGAAGAAGTCCACTTCATGAATCTTTAAAAGAAACTGCAAAGGAAGAGAATATCCTTGACACAATGGACGCCATATATATGAGCACGGTGTTCCCTTCATATTTTGGGTTCACAATTCAGTCATATTCCCTATATTTTGCTAAAAACTTTGGCTAAAAGAAGGGGGAAAACGAAGGAAAAATACCAAGAAAAAAAGATTGTCCAAAGAGGTGTTTCAGCAGCCTTGACCATTTCAAGGATTAGAGATCAGATGAGAACATCTTTGCATGTCTCGACAAACAAGTTCCTGAACTGTGCATTACTGCCCATCATTGTTCCTTTCTGTTACTTCTGACCTTTTCACAGCAGCCCATATGTGTACACTCACTGTCTCCTCTTCAGACAGTTCTGACTTTGAAAAGATTTTTATTACTATAGATTTACAAGTTTGATTACATTTTCCAGGATTTTCACACAAGTAGCTGTACCAGAAAAGCATGGATATAAACTTCTTTAGGTTTATATGCTAACATGGGAAATCAGATCACGTGCTTTATTGAGTTTTCTCCTGCTAAAATACGATTGAGTTAAACAATGTAAAAGGTAATAGCTCTTCTTCAAAGCAAATATTCTTCGATATCTTAACTATCTCTTAAAATCTTTGGCATTTGTGAAAGGATGGTCTGCCTTTGCATTTGTTTACATCTGCCGATAATTCAAGAAGTGCTACCTAAGGCAGATTTTCTTGAGCAATTCTGACTTCCCTTGCATTCTTCCAATTGTAATGTCTTTTTAAAAAAAAAAAAAAAAAAAAAGAGTTCCAAAAGAGACTCAAAAAATCTGTGAATCAAAAATCTTGAAATCTGAATTGAGCGAATTAGTATGAACAATTCTCAAGAACAGAATTAGTAGGCAGATAAATAAATATGGAAGAACCATCAAAACAGCCTATGTAAAAAGAAATTACACTTCAGAAATCTGAGAATTCTTTTAGAGTTAATAAGCATTTAGACTGGAACAAAAAAAATCTAATTTATATAGACTATATAAGTTTCCAAACAACATGGAACAATATCCTTAACCTAAAAAAGCTAAACTTCTACAGGACAAAAGGGGTGATCCTTGCAATAAAAATAAATAAAATAAAACCAGGTATCAAAAAGGCAGAATAAATGGTCTGTTTTCACAATGAAAACCAAGGTCATCAATGGATACCTGCAGAGATCAACCCTTGGGTCCAATATAGTCAGAAATGACCAGTAAAAGAACACAATAGGTGGTGAACCAAAGCTGGTGATTATATAAACTGTTTACACTAGTAAAGAGGAAAACCAAGCATGAAAAACTACAGGACTTTCCGTGTTCTTTATATTCTTCCCTAGCCTCAAACATTAGCTGCTATAAGAGATACGTCATGTGTTAGAGTAACCACTGGTGCTATTCTTACCTCCTTGTTAATTTTTAGGAGAACAGGTCACTTCTGTGGATACAACCAAACAGAGCCAACAGTAAGCTCCTGACTGAGTTCATTCATACATTTGTTCCAGGATGTCTACTGTCACGAGATGTAGTTTGGAGATGGATGTTGTTAAATTATTTCTGTTTGTTTCTATGTGTCTCCTCCTGATAGTTTTAGGCATGAGTTGTCTAATGAATTTCTAATCAATATTAAAATGTTTTAAAGATCTTTCTCAAATTCTCATATCTACCTACATGAAGATCCTAAATTCCTGGACACAGAGGCCAAGACTATAAAAAATTAAGAGTGTTTTAATTTTTGGACACAGCTGCTGTAACTATAAGTACTGTTTATTTCAAGGATAGATGGACAGATGAAATGTCTTTTTCCTGTGTGAATCCCAGCTCTCACATATTGTTTCAATGAGAACTGGCCACAGTAAGCCACATTTGATTCACAGCACAATTTCCAAATTAAATCATGTGCCCAGCATCCACATTTGTTGTATCAAGTAACCAGTTACAAAGAGACCAAAACTACTCTGATGTCTAGGACAAAGTATAAGCTATAGATGATAGGTATTTCAGTATCTGATTAATACAAGAATATCCTCACAACATACATACTGGGTGGAGGAAGAAAACTACTGTGGTACTTTTAGTGTTGAAAAAGAACCTCTACAGTAACCACTTCCTAATTTCTTTGCATATCTAACATTAGAAATCATTGTACAAAACTATACTTGGCAAACAATTTTAACACTCTTATTTAGCAAAACTCCAGAAAAGTCATTCCAAAAGAGAAAATAAATATATAACTTTAAATATATCTATATATTTATGCATCCTCTTAAACACATTTACATTCTAAAAGCTCTTTTAGCTCTGTATTAGTTTACCTATTATATTGTTGTCAAATAAATGGAACATTCCTATGTAGTTTATACACACTTAAATTATAAGTCTTGTCTCATATCTGCATTTGGATTTTTTTTCTCTTAATCAATTGCATTAAATTACCTTGGGCTTTTCAGACAGGAATATATTAAGATTGTTCAACCTCTCTACCTTCCTCTTTCACGGTTTAACAACCATCAATTTCTGGAAGAAAATCTGAGTGTGATAAAGGGCAACGTCACCATATTCAAAGCATAAATGAGCAGACAGAAGTGTGGCTGCACCACCTCCTTGAACAGGGGTAGCCTCAGGAACCTAAGCCAATTCCCATGTGGTAGTCTTTCCACTGATTTAGTTGAACTTGAATACAAGTTGAAACAAGTTAACTCAAGCCAGTTATTTCTCAGGGAATCATAATCTACATTGTCATGCTATTGTATAAAAGCATTATCATAAACTTCTCAAAAAGCTGTGTTGGGGTTTTGCCCAGCCAGCAATGAAGCACCATGACAGTCTCTCGCTTGGTGCCCCCCATTCACCACCAATTCTCGTTAGGATGGCAGAGGCCCCAGCAAAATGGGAGGAAAAAAGATAGCCAGGGATGCTGTGGATTGAGACAAGGGCAGAGAGAGCTCACTGCCAATTACATTCCAGGCAAAACAGACTCCACCACTTAGCTTAGAGAGGAAAGTAAGAAAAGTTTATTCTACTGCCTGCAAGAAACAGAACAGAACAAAAAGCAAAAAGGGAGTCAGATTATGAAAAAATTACAACCAGCACTTTAAGATCTCCCGCCTCCATCCCTCCTTTTTTCCCAGCCTCAGCTCACTGCTCCTGATAGCTCTACTTTCTCCTGGCCCGGGGAGTGGCGGGGGTGGGGTAGGAAATGGGGGATGAAATCAGTCTCTGCTACTTCTCTCTTCTCAGAGGAGAATGATTCCTTGCATCCTTCCCCCTGCTCCAATACAGGGTCCCAGCAACTATGGCTTCTACCAGTACAACGTCTCTCACATGGTCCTTAATTAATATCTCTGGCGTGACTTCTTCCCCACAATTGCAGCTTCTGCAGATACAGAGTCCCTCCCACAGGACACGGCCTCTTCTGGGTGTAATTTTAATGAGCTTCTTTGGCGTGGGTTCTTCCCCACAGTTACAGCTTCTGTGAATATTGGGTCCCTCACACATGACACAGCCTCCTCTGGCCATAGCCATTGGCCCTGGCAGGGGGTCTTTAATGAAGTGAGTCACTGCTCCTGATGTGGAGTCTTTAACAAAATGCAAACAAATCTCAGCTTCACCAGTCCTCTCCACCACATGCAGGGGACTCTCTGCTCCAACACACCTCCTCCTCTCTTCCCTCACTGATCTTGGAGTCCGCATGGTTGTTTCTCTCTCTCTTCCCACTCCTTGCACCACCACCAGCCGGAAAAGAAGAAGGGACCAAAGCAAAAAGAAACAGGTTGAATCCTCCTCTTCCAGCTTGCAATCATGGAGGTGTCTAATTGGCTCAGCCCCGGAAGTGGGTCTGGCTCAAAGCTGGGGAGAGTTTTGAGCAACTACTTACAGAAGCCATCTTAACAGCCCCTTCCCCATTACCAGAAATAGCTGTCATGTCATACCATGGCAAGCTGTAGTAACTAGGCTTTAAAATCTGACTTGAAACTTGCTGTTTGGCAGGGGATTCACCTGATATCAGAGATGTCTACATGAAGAGCCACCCAAATTTGATGAATATTTTATATATGTGTGTATCATTTCACACCTGCTGAGGTAAGACCTGCTGAGTCTGGCAGCCCAAATACCCAGAGGCTTGTTATGCAGATCATTTTCTCTCCCTCAATGCAAGAACTGACCAGGTCACTTCCTGCAGTTGCTCCTTCTGACAATCAACTTTCTGCAAAAGTGTCAAGAAACTGAAGGAGAGCAGAGGCTCTTCCTTGCACTCCAAGCATTACCTTCAATGATCTCCAGGTAGTATAAAGGAAGCAGTCCATATGAATTAATTCAGACTGGGATAAATGCATTGCAGAATTCTGAACAGGGCAATGCTACAAGATAGCCAGAGTAAGCAAGTGGATGGGCAGGAAGTTTAGGAGTTGAGAGAAATTCAAAACAGTCATAGAAATGAGCTCGGAGGACAAAGCAAGAGCTAGGACTCAACATTCTGAGAAGACAAAGAGAGACAGATAAGAAAGGTGTAGGTGCATACAAATAGCAGCACAGCAACCAAAAGAGGAGAACACAAACATAGAGGGAAAGGGAATGTGGGATTAAGTAGAAGGAGAAAGAAAAGTGAGTGGCAAGGTTAGAAAGTACATTTCCCAAAAAGATCTCAGTTTAGCGGTCCAGAGTTGTTACATTCTTCTGGCAGCATTATAGCTGTGTAAACCACTGGAAGTAGTATTTCATTCCCCTCTAGTAGCTAGTTCTCATTACAGATAAGAGCCTGTTACAGCTACCAATTACATATTTCAAGTGCAAATGTCTCTTCTAATCCAAACTGAGAGATGATCTAACTCCACATGATAAAATTGCTTTTCAGTTGGCTTTTAAATAGGAAATTACATCCAATGCATACTCCTTTAAAAGACTGACTGGTTAGTAGCTAATTGAAGTACCTAAAAAGGTTTTAAAATTCCAGGCACTAAAGCTGACTATTTTGGGCTTAATTTCAGGTACATGTACATTATTACGGAATCACAGAATCATTACAGTTAGAAAAGACCTTTAGGATCAACAAGTCCAACCACTAACCTCACACTACCAAGCCCATCTACTACTAAACCACATCCATTAATCACCTCATCTACATGTCTTCAAAATATCTCCAGGGATGATGACTTTAATCCCTCCCTGGGCAGTCTGTTCCAGTGTTTAACAATCCTCTCAGTGAAAAAATTGTTCCTAATACCCAGTCTAAATTTCCCCTGAAATTCTGTAAGAGCAAGAACCTCAGTATCTCCTTTATTCTTTATTTAGAAGTTGGCCCCAACTGTCTTGTATTGTCTACTCAAATTCTCCATCAGATACAGTGAACTTAAGAACTCACACACAATTGTTAATTAGAAAGCCTACCTTGTATGCATATTAAACATATTCTTAATTTTATGAGTATCTATTTGACAGTGAATTTTCTATGTTACATTATTATTTATTTACATTGTAATTCATATTTTTATTTCAAAGAATAACTGCTAGCATACCATACTTTTTCATGCATTTCTGTAGCCAGTCATCTCTCCAGAAAAACAAACACATACCAAAAAACTAGAAAGTACACACTCCCCAAAAAACCCAAAAAACCCCACCAAATCAAATGAAAAAAAAAAAAAACAAGAAAAAAAAACACAACAAAACCTCCAACCAAAAGTCAGTAGCAACTGAAGTAACAATATTCACTTAATGAGAACTGTAAAACAACTTGAATTTCTGAAGCTCATTTATCATCTAAAGTACATGTCTACCTTTCATAGTGCTGAACTGCTGAGGTAAACCTAAAAAGCAAATGAGTAGTTTCCTTGATTTTCTGCATGTTTTTTTTTCAACAAGTACCAAAGAGCTGGAATACAAAAATGTTGGGTTTTTGTGGTTTGTTTTTTTTTTTTTTTTGAAAATACAGTACAGACTTACAAATGGTTACCACATTGCATCCCCAGCCCCAAGAAAAAATCCTATTCACAGAAACTTGATAAACCATAGATCTGACCCTCAATGGGAAATGTCATATGTCAAACGTTGTATTTTAACATTTGAATGTTTGGAATTATTTCAATACTGAAAGCTGAAAGACTGTTTTAAAGATAAAACAAATGAATCAAAAAAACAGGTTTTCTTACCTTCTGCTATTCTGAATTCCTTTAAAAAATATCATTATGGGGCTCATATGAGACAAATGAAGTTTATGCTGGGATCTAATACCTCTAATAAAGTGAACAGCAACAGAAAAGGAACTTATTTTGAATTATGTCAGTCTCCCATATGAATCTATGAGGATTTTTCTTTTTTTTTTTTTTTTTTTT